>JANFPS010000183.1:0-27716 GCA_024703675.1 Drosophila nebulosa | reverse complement strand
AAAATCTGTTGATACAGTTTGCAATACTATCGAAGCTGTAAAAATTACCCAGTAGAATTTTTGAATTCCTTGGATTGCCAGCATGCCACCGCACCACTTACAATTGAAAGTAGGATCTCCGGTGATTTTGCTCCGTAACTTGAACCCACCACGGCTGTGCAATGGCACACGATTGGTTATTAAAAAATTAATGAATAACGTGATTGAGGCCACCATTTTAAATGGCAAGTTTCAAGGTGAAAATATATTGTTGCCACGAATCCCCATGATTCCTACAGATGTGGCAATTGAATTCAAACGCATTCAATTCCCAATTAGATTGGCATTCGCGATGACAATCAATAAGTCGCAAGGCCAAACGTTGTCTGTATGTGGTTTAGATTTGGATACACCATGCTTTTCCCACGGACAACTATATGTGGCATGTTCTCGCGTCGGGAAACCATCAAGTTTGTTTATATTGGCCTAACAAAAAATATTGTGCACTCTATTGCGCTTAGCGAATAATCTGTATTTTTATTAACTGTCATTTTTAACAATAAATAAATCGTACTTCAGTTGTTTATAACGTTTTCGACTATAACTTCATCCCCATACACTTCTAGTAACTTAGATATTAGATATTTGAAAAAGGCAAAACAACGTTTGCCGGGTCAGCTAGTAAAAACTATAAAAATAAGATCTATAAGGAATTAAGCACTGAACTCAACGAAATCCATGTTCTTCAATATTTAAATAGAATTGGCCTTAGCATTGATATTATGTATAACCATTTAAATAATACTTTATTTTTTTTTTTTTTTGCTTAAAATTATCCCAAAATTAATTTTTTTTTTCTTTCAACTAAAGAAGACAAAATCACAGAAATTTTAGCAAAACGAAATGTCACAATTTCATCGCAAGAACATTTATATAGATTACTTGAAATAGATACATTTGTAAACAAAACTAATGTAAAATAAATATCTGAAAATACCTAAACATGTTATTTATAATAGATATTGTATTAAGCCTCTTAAAGATAAAATTATGTTTTTTGCCCCAACGTGGGATACAAATTATATACAAGAAATCATCAATGAACAGAACAACCGGAAATTCTGGAACCAGAAAGGGAGTTTGTTGGTGTTAAATAGACTTAAAACCTAGCATAGACAACCTTACCTGGAAGCAATAAAGCGCAACTATATTTAATCCTTTGAAGAGGATCAATTGTTCTCAAACCACCACCAGTCGCTACTAATTTCGTTCGGACCACCGCTATGGCCCTCACTTCAATCCAGTGGGGGAGGAGTTACCTACCCGGTCACCACACCAACGAATTCACCTTCAACTACACAAACCATGGAAAACACATCAAAAAGGGCAACAAATAAACACACATGTACATATATACGTACATACATATTTACACACATACATATATCCATACATACATATATAGACACTTACATATATACGTACATACATATTTACACACATACATATATCCATACATACATATATAGACACTTACATATATACATACTTTACATATATACATATATACATATATACACAATTACTGAAGGAGAGAACGGCATTGTCGCCGAATAAAATGATAATTGTGTGTTGAACGTCAAACAAGACGGAGGTTTTAATTTTGTAATTGAAAATACTAAAAAGTAAATAAACACAGGGAAAAGTTACTCTTTTTCCTCGAACACGACCTGGCCAAGATATTAACTCGCGCGTGGTATTAAGCTTAGTGTTTAAATAAAAATGCAAAGTTGTTCAATAGCGATTTGTCAAAATATTAGTGAAATTTTTGAATCCTAAGAAATAAAATAAGTGGCAAAAACGCGGATTACCACTTGCAGATATTCTTATTTGATTGGTTGAGAGGATAAGACCGAATGATATTGATCATGTGATATCAGCAGAAATTCCCGATTATAATGAAGACCCACAGTAACAAATGACAATGTCATTCACAGCCACAGATTATATTGATGGAAGAGCATCGATTGTTTTGCTGTCGTCGTTTGTTTTGCTGTCGTCGTTTGTTTGTCCGTCAACGTTTGTTTTATTGTTGTTTGCTAATTTTTTTTCTGGCTGCCATCTTGAATATACGTTTTTCAGGACAGCCAGAGCAAATCAAACTGATGAGCAACGCGAAGCGCGAAATGAACTTGAACGGAATCGATATTAAGATAGGAAATTTGTGTAAAGTCCCCACAGAGCTGCATTCAGTTATAATGATGATTGTAGTTTGATTATAGTTCAGCGAAAATTGTTGCTATTGGACAAATGAGTATTATGTGTCCACATTGCAAGGCATTGAAATTTAAAAGTGAAGCCCCTGGATTGTGTTGCGCCGGCGGCCAAGTCAAATTGACGTCATTGGTACCGCCACAAGAGCCACTACGTTTATTGGTATCTGGAATTGGTCCAGATTCTTATCATTTTTTGGCTTACATCCACCAGTACAATAATTGCTTTCAAATGACATCATTCGGGGCAACAAAGGTTATTTGAGACAATTTTATGCCTACTTTCAAAGTAAGTAATAATAAGGGTAAACTTTTTTTTTAATTTTACTTTCTAGGGGCAAAAAAGTTTTTTAGATTACTACCTATAGCTGTCAAAAAGGCTGTTAAATGTCGAGGTTTTTAAAATTTTCATTGAAATGATGAAAAGTTTTTTTGGCAGTATTTTTCGTGCCCGGTGTAAAATTAACTATACAATCCCTGAAAATTATATTTTTTTTTTTTTTTTAACAAAATAAGCATATTGGTTTTTTTTTTTTTTGAAAAAATAAAAAAAAAAATTTAAAATAACTACATTAATCATTCATTATTATTTTGTATTGGATATTTTTGGTGGCTTCATCTTCATTTGACCAGTAAAATAGTTTTGAATGAATGCATTGTTCACTGATCTTATTTAAATTATGCATTTTCGGGTCTCTACATCTTTTTCTTACCGCTAAATTGCTCGCTCATCAACCATTCATTTTTTTTTTAAAGTTAGAAAAAATATTTGGAAATACATTGTTGAAAATTTTCTCTTTTAATGAAACAAAATTAAAAAAAAAATTTATTTGGAAATGATTTTAATCCGCTCGATTCATCGACGGGTCTTGATTATTACCATAGTCAGAAATTGCCCCAAAATCTTCATAGGTCCCCGGGGACAGTAAATCTTGCTCCTCCAAAAAATCTCGAGTAAATTTGCGAAAACTTTTAAGTGGGTTTAAGTGTTTCAATGCACGTTTTTTGCGCCATTGTCATTTGCCCCAGATGATGATTTTCAATCCGCAAAGGGGTTTTTGATATTTTAATACTTGGTTTTCCCCAATATTTTTTGAAATTTTTAACGGAAATTTTGAATGCTGAATGGGGCTAGGATCCTTCTAACAATGTGGTGTATTCCAAAAACAACTGCAACCGTGTTGGGGATCTCGCCCGAACATTTTGCAAAAACAAAGCAAAAAGGAATGTTTCCCAGTTCCACCAGGGGCAATGGAAATATAAACCACCATTTTTTCTTTAGCGTCCCCCTTCTTTAAAAAGTACAAAAAATTCCTATTGTTGGGTAATTAAACGGGGGTACATTTTTTTAAATACTAAATCAAATTCCCTGGTGATCATATTCACGTTCCCGTTCCAAATTTCTCGTTTTAAAGCTCTTTTCTTTTACGACTTGGCGCTGGCATTCCAAACCCTGAAAATAAATTACCCCCATGAGGTAACACATATTTTCGATAGAAAAAAGCCGATAGTATCTTCCTTTTCATCTCAATATCGTGTTTCTGGCTGACCGTTTTTGATTAAAAATCTTCGACTACTACCCTTTGTATTGTGCCACGGGTTTTTACAGGGGTTTTTGATGAAAAAATGTCGAAATTTTATAGGAATAAGGGTGCGTATCTGACTTGGAGATGCGAGATAAGGGGTTTTCAGCGTTGTCTATCCCAAGGGGTATCTTTTTTTCTAAAAATTTTTAAATTTTCTTCACATGCACCGATATTTTGGAAAAATTTACACCTTTAACATTCGTATTTCTAAAAAACGAAGTTGGCCCACGCAGATTTACCAGAAACAACCGCAAAAGAAAATTCATCTTCTTTTGATAAACTGTTACATACGACCAAGAGCACATAAAACGCACATCGGGATACACGGGAAGGCATTAGCTTGCTTCCGTCTTGAAAATTCTTGGATGAACATTTCCAAGTTCAAAACGTGGATCTCCGAGGAAAGCAAATTTTTGCAAACGGATCATTTGGCAATTTGCAAAAAAAAGGGCAATTAGTTGCTGGAGGTGCGTAGCATTCGAAGTCGTGAAATAACTCGTTTACCATTCTCCAGATGCCCGCCAAATGTATAAAAGTAGGAGACGTTTTCCCAATTGGAAAAGCGTAAAACGCCCAAAACGCTTTTTACAGTTTTTACAAACACCAAATTGATAGCTGAAATTTCATCGTTTTTTTATTTGAGGGTTGCCAAACCAAAAAAACCGCCATATCACTGCCTTCGTGACACATTTTTCAAATTTTTATGGGCTTAACTAAATTTAACTTGCAATTGTCTTGAACTTTTAGAAATAAGTGGCAGTATGAAAAATCCAAAAGTTGTCGACAAGAAAACCCTTCTTTCACTTTTGTTGTGACGTTCGACCGTTGTTATCTGGTGATCGTGCCCTACAGCGGATCCCTCGTTGCCAGGACATCTCCGCCCTAAATTTTTGTGGTATCGTTTAAGGACTTTTTTTCGACCCTGCAAAGGGGTTGGGGATTGATGGTAACCCCACGGTCCCCCTGAATCATTAGTGTAAACATCATGATCTGGATCGACTTCATGATCGGAATTCGGTTTTAAATTCTTTTCCCCTAACCAAAAAAAGAAAGCGTGCGTGCGGCAGGCCTCGCTTTTTGGCCATTCGATTGAATAATCCCGCTCGAGTATTCCAAAAACGCGTTGTTTTTTAAAAATAAAGTTTTATCAGGGACCCCAATTTTTTTCTAAAAATACGTGGGGTGTGATGTCGTGTCTATCATATGATGTTTGTCCCCGGGGAACAATTTGGGTAATTTCTATCCCTTTTGGGGTTCAGTAAAAATAAAAAGAGATCTGGCCCGGGCCCAAATTACGAACATATTCATTGCTCTTTCCATATTCATGCATATGACGTGGGCTACGGGCACCCTCGCCGCAAAATGTTTTTAACGACCAATATTAGCTGCATTTCCTTCAGTACTAAATCATCAAAGAATCCTTAGAAAGCATTTTTTCTTGGTTTAACCCAATTTAACCGTTTCCCTTTCAAATTTCCCTACAGTCAAAGCAAAACTCTGAAACAATCGACGAAACCGCAGCAAAAGTTGTCCGCATTTTGAAGAAAAATCAAACGAATGTAGTACCTTTAAATGGATTATTATTTTTTTTTAAAAAAATATCCATCTTTTTCAAAGCGTCATATAATCGATAGTTTTTGAATTTGTTGCGTTGCCCAGTATCGCGACGTGTAAGCACAATATCGCGTTTTTCCCATTTTCACCACAATCGGATGGCAACTTCGTCTACTGTTGGGGGCATTAAATGTGCGTTTGTGTGTTTTCCCGTGGTGGTTTATCTGCTTTTTGACAACTTTTTTAGTCATCATTTGGGATGCGCTCTAAAACACTCTTTAAAAACCTGACCAACGCATGTTTCATGAAACAACCTCAAGCTGAAAATTGCTCGCTTCATTTCCCGCATTTAAACCCTAGGCGCGTCAAGTTTTCCCTCATTTTTGCCCCTGAAAAATTTTTTGTAAAATTTTATTTTGTTAACTTCGAAAGGGAGATGTTTTTCCCAAATTGTGGTGAATCTGTCCCTTTAATCTACAAAAAAAAGTAAGTTATTTTTTTAACTACATTCTAGTAAATAAAAAATAAATATCTTAATGTGGGTTTAAAATCCCCCGTTTTCGTAAGTCTCCCCCAAATGAGTCCTTTTCAAAAAAATGAAACCCAATTTAAAAACCCTTTTTCGGGGAATTTCTGCCTTTAGCCAAATTGCAGAAAACCCAAAATTGATCTTTTTGGATAAATCCCCCAGGGCCAAAAAACTCTTTAGAGGCATTAGATCCGCTAAATGAAAATTTTACGAAAAAACAAAAACCCGGTTTTTGGTGGGGGCAATGAAAATTTTGGCGGGTGTTTTTCGACAAATTTGCCAGTTTTTTCCAAACCTCAAACCAGCCTGAAACCAAAATGCATTTTTTTAAAGTCGTCCATTTTATTGAAAATAACATTAAAAAACATTTAAAATTTTGATTTATGAGAGTCAAATTTGCGGAAAGGACCAGTCTAAAAAAGCGTTTTAAAAACAACTTCCGATTTTGTAATGGTAAAAATTTGCTTTTTAATATATCATCGGGAAAACCATATTTTCCCCAAACCAAATTTTTGAAACTTTTGGGAATCAAGACCGAACTCATAGAATTTTTTTTCCCAAAACAGGGCCCCGGCTTTGTCGACGGGCGGACTGAAACGAATGCCAGAGGGACGCACCTAACGGGCGTAGTCCCCAAATTTTGCCCCAAAAATTGGAGCTTTTTTTTTTAAAACTTTAATCCCATTTATTTTAGGACAATCCACCATTTTTTCCTTTTTAAAATTGGTGAAAAGGGAATGTTTTCCCCATGAAACTTTTTAAAAAAGGATTAGATCGCCCCAATGCAGATTTACCCCACAAAAAGCCCCCGGTTTGGGGGTGAAATTTGAATTTTGGGCGGGTGTTTTTCGAAAAAATATTTTTTGTCTACGCTCAAGCCAGCTGTTTTACTAAAGCATGTTTTAAAGTCGTCTTTTTTTATGGAAAAATACTTTAAAAACCTTTAAATTTGTATAAACATGAAGTCGAATCCGGGAAGGGCCCTCGGAAAGAAGTTTTTTCCAAAAAACCCCCTCGAAAATTGGTAATGGTAAAAATGCTGTTGATACATCATCGGGGATACATTACATTCCCTCCCAATTTTTTAAAAAAACTTTTGTAAATAAAAGACCGAACTCATGGAGAGGTTTTTTCCCAAACAAAAGCTAAAAATTTACGTAAATCACGAATCGGTTAAGCGTTTGTGTTATATTGGCCCCCAAAAAATGTTGATTTTTGAACGAAATTAATTTTAAATTTTCCCAGAAAAAATAGCGGGGCGAATCGAACAATTACAAATCAGTTTTGTTTCCTTTATTTATAAGGGATGATGTTGTAAATTATCCAAAAAATTTTTTTAAATTTCCGCTGGAATTCCCACCCCCAAAAATCTGAAAATTTAAAAATCTGATCAGAAATTTATTAGTTAGAAACATAAAAAACCAGAGCCTGTGTAATGGCCCCCGCTTTCGGTGAAGAAATTAGGGAAAAATGTCTCGAAGCAAAAATTTTTAAAAAGGGAAAATTTAAAAAGGGGCGAAATTTTTTAACCCCGCATCCCTATGATACCAAAAGGGAACATGCCCTTCACCCTTTAAGCGTTTACAGTTTCCAGGGGCGGCTTGGTTTTTTGAAATGTAAATAAATCAAATCGAAAGCAGTCGCAAAGGGTTTTAGGTGGAAATCACCTAGAAAATACATTTTTTCCCCCGGGTGTGGGAAAACCCAACAACATTTTTTTTTTTACGGGCCAAAAACAAAAAAACTTAAAATTTTTATTTTAAAAAAAAAGGCTTTGAGTAGAGAAAGCAGTGAAAGTACAGAGACTATTATTTGTTTTTCTAAAAGGCGTGAAAGGGTTTATTGGGGTTTAGTTTTTTAAATAAAAATGCAAAGTTGTTAAATAGGGGTTTTTGTAAAAATTTAGTGACTTTTTTGAATCCTAAGAATTTTTTTCTTTTTTTTCCTTTAAAAAAAAAATTAGTAAAGTCATTTTGGGGGTAAGCGAGCCCAGGGAATTATGGATTCATTTTATATGGGGGAAATTCATTTTAAAAATTAAATGGGTTTACCTAAATAGGCCCGCTTAAAAAATAAAGTAGTGATCTTTTGCAACGCAAAGGCCCGGAAACAAATTTTCGCCGGGTGCTGTGTTTAAATAAAAAGAAATTTTTGTTCAACAGCGATTTTAAAATATTAGGGGAAATTATTAAATCCTAAAAAAATAAACACTATTATGAAAAGTATTTTGTTTTTTTTATTTCTTTAAAAAATTATTTAAAGTTATTTTCGGGTAAAACGAGCCCGGGGAGTTATGGTTTCATTTTTATGGGGGAGGATTCATTTTAAATTGAATTGGAAACCATACCTAATATGGGGTTAGCTTTTAAAAAATAAAAAAGTGGAAATTCATTGAAAAACGCTAAGGGGGTACGAAGTTCCCCGGGGTCCCCCTTTTAAATATATAATTTAACCCCGGGGCTTTGTCAAAATCTTTTTTGACGCCGTCTACGCCTCTACTAGGGGAAAAAATCTACTAGAAGATATCGTAAAAAATTTATGATCAATAAGTACGCAGTAGTACAAACTCAAAATCGACACTTGAAAGAAAGTATCAAAGTTGGGTACAAACAACCCAGGAAACCCCAAAAAATTACGCCACCAAAGTCCGACTAAAAAACATCGTTTTCGGGGTAAAAAATCTTTTGGACCTTTGGACCCCAGCCAGCGTCACCCCAGGGGCCGAGGGCCCCAAACTGAGGCTTTCAAAAACCCAACTCCACAGCAAAAGGGTTAGTCTTTAAGTGGGCTCCTGAAATTTTCCCTATTATCCCTTTTTTTAAAAATTCAAATTAATAAACTTTGGTTTTTTTTTTTTATTTAAAAAAAGGATTTTTTTTCAGGGACCCTGGGGAAAATAAAAACTCAGTGTAGAAAAAAAATAAAAAAAAAGTTCGGAAATACCGAAATGTTTCTAGTTTTAATGTAAGTTAAGTGAAAAAAAATCCCAAATTAAAAAAAATTCCAAAAAAAAAAAATCGAAAAAAAAAAGAAAGAAATAAAATTAAAAATAGAAAAAAAATAAGTTAAGTGAATCAAAAAAAAAGAAATTAAAGGGAAATATTCCTAAAAAAAGAACTTGAAAAAACCTTAAAAATATTTTTCCATAATACTTTAAAAAACACTTCCCAAAGGGGAAAATTTTATTCACCCCCCTCAAAAATTTTAAACTTCTTCCCGCGTTTTGTCCCCAAACCTTTTAAACTATAAGCCAAAAGCCCGTTTGGGGTTAAGAAAACCCATAGGGTTAAGGGAAGCAAAAAATTTCCCCCGAAACCCGAAACAATGAAAACCTACCCCAATCGTTTCCCCTTCAAGTTTTGGAAAGGCTCCCCCCCAAACCCTTGAGGGCCCTAATATAAAATTTTTAGGGCTAGAGACTTTGTGGGGAATTTTATTTAAACCCAAAATCAAGAGCTTAAAAAAAAAGCCCAAAAATTTCCCAAATTTTCTCAAACCCGAATAAAGCAGGAATAGGGGAAACCAGAAAACAAAGCCCCCCCCAGTACCAAATTTTGGGTGGGCGTTTTTTGGGAGGACCCAGAAGATTTACCAGGGGTTGTTAAAACTGGGAAGGGGGTCCCTTTTCAGGAAAGCCGACAGGAGTTTTACCACCGGTTCATAAACACTTCGGGTTTTAAAGGGAAAAAAAATGCATCAAAGAAGGGTACACCTAAGTAATGCCATTTTTTAAATAATATCCGCATTAAAATTTTTTTTTTGGGGCAAACCAATTCTCTGTTTAAAAATTTTATGCACCCCCTTTAAACCGGGAAGAGACTTTACAATCTTAATGCAAGAGTATTCAGACAAGCGCGATCTTAGCACTTTTTTTAATAAATAAATTGGGTTACATTTTCAACCCAAAAAAAATTTTTCTTTACACGTTTTTTTATTTTGGTTTACCCATCAAAAGTCCCCCTTTTTCTGGATCAGATAGAGACAATGGGGGGATTGTACCCCAAAACCCGGAAAACCATGGGCAAAACCAAATTTGGGAAAGGGGATTAGATACCTTTTTAAAGGGGGCTAAAAAGGGGGGATCTTTCGGGGTGATTGAGTTTTCGCTCAACCCACACAATCAAAAACACTTTTTGAAAACCAAATTTTAAATGTTACCGATCCTACCGACTGCGCGAATTTACATATCTTGTAAATTCGAAGGGAAAAAAAGATAATGTTTTTTTGAGTTTTTTAAACGGGGTCTTTATTCGTTGGGAAAGAAAACTTAAAACTAAAGTACAAATTTTGTTTTTTAGCAATTTATAGGGGTAATTTTTAAGCCCCAGTGGCGTTATCGATATTTATTCGATTTATTTATTACGGGGTTTTTGATCCAAAAGACCCCGATTTTTGGGTCGAAAAGAACAATGGAAGCCATGCAAAACAGGTTTAGGGAAAGGGCATTTTTACCTTTTTAAGGGGAAATAAATAGCGACTTTGGTAATTGGGGCTCCGCCCCAACCCCACAATCTAAGGGCATGCCCTACAGCTTTGTGAGAGGGTTTGTAATAAACGAGCCAGAAACACTGATCATTAACAACGACAATTACCCCATTGGAACTGGTTTGGGTTACCAAGGCAAAAAGTATCTCCGATGCCCTCACCTATGAGAATCCGCCCTTCAATACTCCCAGCCGGTATATCCGGGTCAAGAGGGGCTTTTCAATTGATATCATGCCATGTCCCATGTTTGAAATAAACAGTATGGTCAGCTCCCAAAATTAACGAGGGCGATGCATTTAGACTTAAAATTCCCCAGCCCGAAAGAAACCCCGAGGGCCCCAGGCAAAAGTCCTCCAAAAAACCCAGGTCGAGGACCCCTATACCTTTTTTTAGGTTAAACCGATCTCTTTGCCTTTCCCTTTATAGTTCGTGCAAAAAAAGGAACCCATAAACTATTTAATAGACAAAGGAAACCAATAAAATTACATTTTAAACCAAAAAATAGCCAAAAAAAAAAAAACGAAATGAAAACATATTTATGCGAGCAAACCCTAAATGGGGCATACTCATAACCCCGCATGTCCCCGTTTTGGGGTTTTTCAACAGCCGGGAAAATCCCAAAATTAAAAAAATTCCAAAATTTCCGGGTTAATAAAAAAGAATTAAAAGCTGTAATTGAAAATTGGAAAAATTTACTGTACATCAATTACCTCCACGTTTTTTCCCTATTGATCAAATGGGGCACATTTATTTAATGCTGTAAGTTCTGAGGGTTTGACCCCAAGTCAAGAAACAGGTCTGCGAGCATAAAAAAATTAACCTTTACTACAAATGTCCAAGGAGAAATCCGAACGGGCATCGGGGGCATTTCCGGCCCCCTCGAGGCCCCTATCCCCTTTTCCCGAATTCTTTAAAAAGGGGTGTAGAAGAAAAAATAAAAAGACTTGCTGCCCCGCGGGATAATTAATCCTTTACGGTCCCATAAATGCACCCGAGGATCTTACCCAAAAAAGGCAATAACTCTGGAGAAAAGAAATAAAAGGGAAGGAGCTAAATGCAGTCACAGGGTTTTGGATCAATTCTCAGAAAACGGAGAAATAATTTCTCAATTTTGTAATAAAAAATTTTTTCTCTTTCGTAGATTTAAAAAATGGATTTCATTTAAAAAACCCCCTTAAAAATCAGAAATCGAGAAAATGATTCACAGTAAAAAGCGGGAAATAAAGAAATTTTCAAAGTTCCCTTTTGGGGTTGAAAAATCACCTTCCATTTTTCCAAAAAGGCTTTTGGCCCAATTAAAAAATTTTTTGTAAAAAAGAGGAGGAAAATTTTTCAACACATAGCTAGCGTTTTTTTCCCCTCTGTCCAAAAGGGAAATTTTTGGGGGTAGCTAGCTATTAAACTTAGATCGTGGGAAAGGGTTTTTGCGGGGGAAAATGGCCTAAGCCCCTTAAACCCCCCTGCTTTGCGGTTTATTTTGGAAGAAAGAGAAAAAACTTGCCCCAAAATTAAAAAGATAAAAAAAATACCCTTACCTCACAGGATTTCTTTGTCGTTTTCCCCACTTCACTTGTGGGGCCCTCTGAAACCGACGCCTTTAGTAAGGGAAAATTTGGCAGTTTGGAAAAAAAAAGGGAAGCCCCTTAAAATTTTTCTTTCGTACGCTCACGCAAATTTAAGAAAAAAAAGCTCCCAAAGGAAAAGGGAAAATTTTTAAAAGTGGGGGGCCCCTAAAGAAATTAAGAATGTACCTTTGGCCCAAGTGATAAAACACACGATCAAACAACCCCTTACCCTTTCCTTTAGCACAAAAATCTTAACGGCAAACTGAAAGGATTTTAAAAAATTTCCTTGAAGGGAAATTTGGGTTTTTCAGGGTTTAAAAATAAAACCCGGATGTTCCCAAATTTAAGGGAAACCCGATGCTTTTTCAAGAAATCCAACAGTATCAAAAGCCAGGGTACTTTACTACGGTTCCAGGGACGAAAGCTTTTGGTTTATTTAAATCATTCCAAACCCTGGAAGTTCCCCTCAAAATTTTAAACCAACCCAAAAATTTTTATTTATAGATACTATACCCAGCCAAACTTTTTAAAAATTTTTCCCCAAAATACCGTAGGCACACCCTAAAACAATTTAAAAACCCTGCCCTTCGATGTTTAGGTTTGGGTCTTGTCGTGAGAAAAAATTTTTTTAAAGGGCCCTCTATTCCGGGAAATTTCTGGAATAATATTGGCAATTCCCCAACGGGCCACTATCATTTTAAATGTCGTAGAGGGCTTTAATAAAAAGGGATCCGAGGCCGATTCCAATAAGGGTTTTTAAAAAATGCTTTCGTTTATTTTTGTAAAAAAAATCATAGCATCATTCCCCTACTGCGTACAAGTCCCTTTTTCCCCCCCGCCGAAACCTTTTATGGCCGGCGTAGTCGACTGCGACTGAAACGAATGCTCAAGAGGGGGGCGCACCTGAACTGCTAGTAGTACTCCCATTTGCTGGCCTTGTTTTAAAACATTTAATGCAACGTTCAAGCATGATTATTGTTTGTTTATAAGTTAAAATATAAGGATGACAGAGAAGTCGTTTATACGATGAATACTGCCCGATGAAGATGAAACTCAACATTTCCTCTTACGATGTCTGTGGCAAGGCACTTTTCAATGGTATGGCGAGGCCATGTTTCTTTAGATCCTTGTAGTTATGGTAAACCAGGCCACCACAACTCATACGACACTAGTTTAGTTGCGCTCATGCCACGGCGTAGCCAATCAGCAGGGTTTTGAAGCAACATGGGTCCCTTGTTTCCCATCCGAGATTTCCAAAATTTTGTTGATTCGGTTTGAAACAAATACCTTCCAATAAGACGCTCCTCTACGGATCCAATTAAAATCTGACAAGAAAATAGTATTGAAAGGTAATTATTTCCAAGTATCTCTAGTATTTTAAATTTTGGTAGCTTCAGTGCAACTAACTATGCCGCGTAGTTCGTTATGTATTACCTTTCTTTGTCACTTCGTGGACTCGCAGGTGTGCAGCTACTCTAAGCTGAGCAGAAACATCCAAAAATGTGCAACTCTGACACTCCGTCTGGTGTTTCCCTGAAGATGTCTTCGTATCGGATTTCAATCGTCATGTGTTTCCTAGCAGGATCAAAAACAATGCAATGACATTTAGAATTTTTCTCTTTGTGGGTGAATTTATCGGAGATATAAAATTTAAAGTGAAGCGAAATTCATATTTAATGGTACAGACCGAAGGTGGAAATGACAACTTCACTTTAAAGGAATTTGCTTGGTTCTCGATATATGCATATTATCGTGCATCCATACTGTGATACTGTGCATCGTCTTTCGGAATATTGATACATCGCTAGACCTTTTTCACATTCGCCGTAAATACCTATTTTTAGCCTCGCCTGAAGATCCGCATGTAATTTGGGTCTAGCCACTAGAATTTCATTGAGCGACTTTCCATTAGTTGTTTGATGCATCGAAGACAAGTCGCACCTTCGTAGTTTCCTTTGGATGATGCAGTGACCCTGTTTCAAATATTCGTTGATGGTCTAAAGGTCTTTAATTCATTGATCCATTTGAGCTGAAAAGGAAGATATTTTCCCGAGGAACGGCGTCTATGCGTTTTGGCGAAGAATTCCTAGCACAAACTTTCCTCCAGCGAAAGCCCACGAGGTTATTCATCGAAATGGTCTACTCCCAAAACTAACACATATATACCGTTATTGTTTGCGATATAGCATTATCAGCACCTGTTTTCATCCTTTCAGATACTATATATGTGTATTCTGCGCTAGAGGCATTCAGTACGTCGACTCCTTACGAAAGAAAAAACTTGAAATCGGCCAGCTGTAAGCCTTTCAGATATCTCCAGTCTTCATATGGTAGACACTTGTATAGATGCAAATACCACGAAACAACAAAACGGCAATAGTCGGTCGGCAAATTACCTAGTTTCCAACATATCCTTCAAATCGTTTTTAAAAAGAACCATACAATTTTTTTGCAAAAAGACGGATTGAAAGTCTTACGATAACAAATCTTACGAATGACATATGCAAAATGAATTAAAATTTAAAGTGCTTTTAGCAGAACTTTTTTCTATTATTTTCCTTAAAAAAATTTAAAGACGAAACTCAGAAGGCAAATCAGGTCCAAAGAAAGTAAGTGCAGTAAGTTGTTCCTTAATATACCACCTTTTTTAAAAAAAGGCAGAATCCTAATCCTAAATAAAGAATTTATTACCCTCTTGCACAGTGATGAATGAATTGCGGTTAATATATTAATAAAATCTTTGTCAGATTTATTTATATCAGAGGAAAAAATTTCAAATTGGCGAGAGAACTTTTGTGTACACAGGTTACAATGTTGATAGCCGATAGTACGGTAGAGCTTTTGTATGTATGTGTATCAACCCAAGCCACAACAGCATTTATGCAATACAAATAACGGCCTCAGCGCTCCGGAATGTGGCAGAGCTATATACTATTATCTGTATTTCTTCAATTTAAATAAAAAATTATGTTTAACTGTAAAAATTATCTAATTAATGAAGAGATGCCCAAAGAAATTGACGAGATTGATACGAAAAGTACAACATGAATTTTATTTAAAATATTTGACTCAATTCTAATTTTCCGGAATACAAAAAAAAAAAACAAAACTCTGTACATGGCTTTGTCTGAAGTATAACCCTTACTTGCATGTGGTTCCGATTGGGTTGGCAAAATCTGAGTGACAATTACTATCCCTATTGTGTTGCCTACACCACCAAGTATGATTAAAACACTAACATCATACTTTTCCAAAAGTGTTTTTTACACCGCATCAGTGAGTGGCCATAAACTGCGATCGAATCTATCGCGCATAAC
This sequence comes from Drosophila nebulosa, assembly GCA_024703675.1. Classification (NCBI taxonomy): domain Eukaryota; kingdom Metazoa; phylum Arthropoda; class Insecta; order Diptera; family Drosophilidae; genus Drosophila; species Drosophila nebulosa. The sequence continues at coordinate 12,428 of JANFPS010000183.1, read as the reverse complement.
GCCAACTCTTGATGCAGGAGAGTTCTCCTTGGTTGTAAACGAGGATTTGGACAACAGTTGCTATCGCTACAAGCCCCTCGAGAAAATCATCTGTAGAATGACACGAGACAAGATGGATGTATACGCCCAACTTTAGAGATACTCACCCTCATCATGATCATGGCAAGAGCTTTGTTCATATTATGGCTAATTTCTTAAAATAGTGTAACATCTAAACCAAATTATTGTAAATCAGCTAATTGGCCAGTTTTTGTGGGTCAGCTGTCAGTCGAAGAAAGAAAAAAAATGAATAGTACAACTTCAATGTAAAAATGCTGATTTGTAAAATTGATTCCAAATCGTAGTTAGGAAGCTTGTTATATTCAAATGTGGTAGTCGTAGTTAATCAAGTTCATACACGGAATAATTAGAATTGTATTAATATCCAAAATTGTCATCAAAAATTGTAAATTACACAAAAACCTACTTACTTTTACTGAATATATCTAATTCGAGTCGATTATATTTCTAAATAACCAATCGTATATTACTTTTCTAATTTTAATTCATGTTCCTGCCTTTCGGTCCACACATATTTAACATAATTAATCAACCATCGTTAAGCAAACTCAAAACTAATTAATAATTATGCAAGTTAAGTTGTAGTACCATAACGTACACGGAATGAATTCGCACCTGGAATTAAGAAAAAATTTGTTATTACTTTCCCTTGGAATTAGATCTGGAAGTATAGTTAATAAAACAAACTAATAAGGAGGAAACAAAACAATCATTTCTTGAATTTGTTAGTTTAGTTTTGTTTAGATGCATATTGTTCTTAAGTACAATTGCTGCTCAACATGATTTTATGTGAAATATTGTCGTTGAATCATTTGCATTAAATCATAATACATTAATTTTAATGGAATGTTGTTGCACGAATTAATGTAAATGACCTTGATCATCGAAATGTCGGTGTAGCATTTTAGCTCCTGTGACATGAGTAATTTTTAGTTTTATGTTCTGGCGCGTAAACAAATAATGTTGGTTTTCCGACACGGGAACAGGTGACATATAATTGGCCATGTGAAGAACATGGATTTTCTAGGTTGATGCCACATAAACTAAGCGACTGCCCTTGCGATTTCTTTATTGACATTGCAAATGCAAGCCGCACTGGAAACTGTAAACGCTTAAAGACGATTGGCATGTCGTTCGGTATCATAGGGATGCGAGGGATTTAGACATCATCGCCTTTGTACTTTGTACTTTAAAATTGTTGCTTCGATTTCATTGTTCAACAATTTCTTCACCGCAAGCCGGGTGCCATTACACAGACGTGGCTAGTTTATGTTCTGTTACAAAAAAATTACTGATCTGTTGGATAATTGACAACATCATCATCATTAGTAACGAAATCAACTGATTTATAATTCTTCAATTCGCCAGCTATTCTCTCTACGTGTGCTTTATATGCCTTTCAGAGTAATGGTGAAAACGGAACAAGCCAACGATTATCAACTTTAATGTCCTGTCGATTTACTTTGACTATTGTTGACTTTTCATTGTCATCAATGGATCGGCGGCGATAAAGTGGATATCCATAATTTCCAGTAATTTTTGAACATTTTCCTTCAACCATACACGGAGAAATGGGATTTAATATTCCACATTAACCATGTATCATATTTTTTGTAATAACCTCATGTAACAGTGGGTCTTCATTATAATCGGGAATTTCTGCTGATATCACATAATCAATATCATTCGGTTTTATCCTTTCAACCAACCAAATGAGGATATGTGCATGTGGTAAACCACGATTTTGGCACTCAACTGAGTACATCCAACAGCGCGTCTCGCCGAACACGCGATGCTTAACAATAAAATCCATGAGTAATTGAGTGATGAGTGATATCGTGGCGATCAATGGGTGATTGGCTAGAAAATAATTCTTGTTGAATTTCTGTCAACATTCTGTGCATTTCCATCAGCATTAATGGCATTCCGAAGATGAATGTATTCCTCGGAACGGAGTTTTGCCTGGTTCAACCTGATAAATGTCAATCGTACAGTTTCAACTTTCACATACATATCCACAGCATACTGACCGCAGTCATTTTAAAATGTGATTGTCCTCATTTTTATGTCGGAGATTGAATTAGGCATTTCTAATAATTTGAATTGTATGCCTACTGTTAAGGCAAATTGATCAGTGTTAAGTTATGAATATCATGACTGATGTAGAACTGTTTAACACTAGGTATGTGCGATGACAGTATAGACTGTCATCGAGTGTGGCTCGGTGTGCGGTTGAGAGAATTCAGTCTCTTTTTCTTCTGGAATTCAACCTGAAAGCACGTCGAGACTCGCTGCACAAACCTAGTGACGGAAATGGAAGCCAATAATGGAATCAACGAATCAGGAATCCTGAAATTCTCAACGCGCCGATATCAGAAGTGGGATCTAATTCAAGACCAACAATAAATGAGGAGCAGTTTCGCATTTTATTAGAGCAACAAAATCGAAACTTCTGGGAGCTAGAAAAAAATTTTCGTGCATCGCCTAGTGAGCTTTTCGAGCAAAGATACGAAAGCTCAGAGACACCCGCCGCAACTATTTTGAATTTGCTGAACAGTCGCCCAAATTCTGGCGAGTGTCTTGCCGTGTGTGCGAGTCGGCTAATGACATCACTTTTAACAAAATGGCGTGGCATGGACCATGAGCAAATTGCTGCATCAGTTGTTCTTGGTCATTTAGCAAACTTTGACCGTGGACTACAACGAATTGCATACACAGGGACTATTCGCAGCAGACGAGACTTACAGTCCGAGTTACAAGTCTTTTCGTTTGACAATAAGCGGTCCAGCTCTTCAGACGATTATTCAACTGCAAAGCGTGCTAAAACATTGCCAATCAAAGTTACTCGGATGGAAGCTTGGACACAGGAATCGGAATGCAGAGTGCAGAAACCTTCTACATCTGGAGAAGATAATCGAGCTTCGTCAGTGCGTGCTAAAGTCGTGACATGCTATCGATGTCACGAGCCGGGACACATCTCTACTCAATGCCCCAAGAGTTAGGATGGTGACGTAGGATCACGTGTGCATAAGAGGGTTAACCTATGTGTCGTTGATTTACCAAAAGCAATTATGTTTCACCGAGGTGAGAATTTTCCGATTGCATTTGATTCAGGCGCAGAATGCTCGTTAGTCAAAGAGACCATAGCACACAAACTGTCTGGGAAAAGAACAAATAACGTAATATCATTAAGTGAGTTGGTAATGTTAGTGTAGTTTCGTCAATTCAAATCACAAGTAATGTAATGATAAATGGAAATTGTGTCGAAGTAGTATTTCATGTAGTCCAAGATAATAATATGAAAAATAATATTGTAATTGGCCGCGAAAATTTAGCACAAGGATACTCTGCTATAGTATCAACAGAAGGTGTGGAAATAATTAAAGACAAAACAGTTAACGTTTGTTCTGTAAAAAGTTACGAAATGATTTTAATAATTTAGCAACTGAAGCACAGGGAGAAGATAAAAATCAATTGTTAAGATTGTTAAGAAAGCATTCAAATTCATTCATTCACGGAACTCCTTTAACTCGCGTAACTACTGGTGTAATGCCAATTCGATTAGTAAAACCCACCAAGACTGTGCAAAGACGCCCTTACAGATTCAGTCCCAGTGAAAGAGAATTACTCCGGTCAAAAGTTCAAGAGCTAATAGATTATAATGTAATAAGGCTGAGCAGTTCACCTTATGCTAGTCCAGTACTTTTAGTGAAAAAGAAAAACGGATCTGAAAGACTCTGCGTCGATTATAGGAAATTAAATAGAAATACCATTGCAGATAAGTTTCCTCTAACATTATTTTCAGATCAGAAGGCTATAATGCGTGAAGCAAGATAATTTACTTGCTTGGACATGGCTTGCGGGTATTATCAAGTCCCATTATAAGAGAACTGCATTGAGTACACTGCATTCGTCACTCCCGACGGACAATTTGAGTTTTTAGCTATGCCTTTTGGTCTAAAGATCGCAACGTCGGTTTTTCAAAGAGCAGTGATGAAAGCAGCGGGCGATTTGGCAATTTCGTTTTTTCGTTTGACTAAGGCAGGCTTTTCGTTTAATGTAGAAAAATGTTCATTTTTGAGGGATTCTGTTACGATACGAAGTATAGGCGGGTGAGATTCGTCCAAATTTGCGTAAAATTGAAGCATTAAGCGCAATGCCACCACCCAGGTCAATTACAACATTGAGGCAATTTATAGGATTGGCTTCGTATTTTCGTCAATTTGTACCAGGATTCTCACAGCTATTGAAACCTCTTTACTCTCTTACATCTATTAAAATTAATTTTGTTCGGACGAATGAACATGAGAAGGTTCGCAAACAGATTATTGATATCCTTACAAGCAAACCAGTCTTGGTAATATTTGTTCCTAAATACTCCATAGAACTACAAGTGAACAGATGCAATTGCCATTGGCTATGGAGCCATACTTTTGCATCGAATTGAAAATAAACCGTATGTGGTTGAATATTTCAGTAAAACTATTAGTGTGTGTGAATCGAAATACACGCCTTATGAGTTAGAAACACTCGAATTAAGATTGAGTCCGTTCTGGTTGAGTGTTAAATCAAGACTGCTTTATTGAATAAAATCATATTCTGGTTTGGCTTACATCTAAGTGTTTATAATGTTTTTCTTCTGGTCACTTTTCCTTGTGACACTACTATGTTTATGGAAACTGTCACAATATCTTGTGACACTCTATGTTTACTGGAATGGTATTGTTTATGTTTTACATTAATGTGGAGTGTAGACCTCTTGGGTCGGCTGGTTATGGAAGTGTTGCTAATGGCATACTCCTCCCCTCTGAGAGTATGAATTCTCTGAATTCTGTTTACATTAATGTTTATATTTTTCTTTTTACAGTATATATGTATATAAATGGATAAACATATAATAATAATAATAAAAAGTGTTAAAAATATGCCATTTGTCATTTTCTTTTCGTATTTAAGTTCTGTGATTTCTTTTAAATTGTCAAAATTGTCTATTGTTACATGATCAAAGTTAATTGTGTTTTTATAGGTTTGATTTCAACAGTTCTGTGGATAAAAAAATTTTTCGTGAACTTCTACTTTTTTCGTTAAAAATATTTCAATTAGAATTGAATTTTACAGTTACCGAATTGAATTAAGTTACTTCCCCTTAAGTATAATATTTTTTTATCGCAATTTTGATATATTTTTGTATTCTTGGCATTTTTGATTATAATTGTATCATCGTCAATTTCTTGGCTACTCGTTATATTGTTGAATATAAATTTGCAATTATTATTAATGGTACAACTTTTACTTATTTTTAATTCTTTTAAAATTTTGTTGGGTTCATATGTAAATGTTTTATTATTTATTTCTACAATTAACTGATTTTCTGGTCTATTTGTATATAATCAATATTTGGTATAGGAATAATTAACTTGACATCTATGGTTATAAATGATTTTGGGATTTTAATTGCGATTATGATGCAATTATTCTTATATTTTAAAATGCCCATACGGATTAGCTTTAATTTATAAAAATCAATGTCAAATTTATTTATTTCCTCTTCTGATAAAATTTCTGGTACAAATTATAGTATTTTTTGCTGATGCTATGTTTTCCTGAATATAATTTATTTTGAATTCTATATTTTTAATTTCCCCATTTGGTCATTATGAAGTATTTTCATTGCTATTTCTTGATTTTGATTGTCCATGCTTGTAAGTATGTCCTTGATTATTATTCTGTCTTGTTTAATTGTTTCTGCTAAGTTGTGTATTGTTTTATTAAAATGTGTATTTATAACAATTTGTTGGTTCATGTCTTGTATAATATTATGGTTGTTTTGGTCAATAATGTTAAGGTGGTCTAAAATATCTGTTCTATCTTCATCGTCCATAATTCCAAAAAGCCATTTGTATGTTGTTCCTACAATATTTAACATTCCTCTTTTTATTCTGTTGTTTGGGGTTATGGATTTTATTTTAGCTCTAATTAGATTTATTTCGGCTAATAGCTCGTTTTTTCCTGTGATGTTAATATTTTTAATGTTTGTCTCCATTTGATTTATTATATTATTTAAAGGGTCGATATTAATAATGTGTAGTAAAATTACTGTTTCATTAACTATTTCCGTGGAATAAATTTGTATGGGTGCATATCCTGCATTTGATTGAATTGGTTCAATTTTGTAATCTGCCTGAACACACATTATAACGTAAAAAATTATGAAAATCTGACGATAGAGAAAAAATTTTTGTTTCAAGGATGTCAATCTGTATTTTGTTGGGAATTTAATTTTTTCCTGCTTTGACGGTCTTTTTATATTACATGGATGAATATTATTTAATGTTGTAATTCTAAAAATAAGTTCATCCTTATGCCCAACTCGTTATAGTTTTTTAATTGGTCCTTCCTGTCTTTCCTCCTCATAATCTTTCTCTTGTATTATTTTGTTTGCCTAAAATTTTTTCTTTGTGTCGATAATAGTGTTTTTTTAGTTTTTCCTCATCTTCTATGTTTTTTGCATAATTTGGTGTACATTTTATTGTAGAGTGATAACGGTTATTATAAGCTGTTATTGCTAATTGCTATTCCTGCTATTATTTCAATGAGAGTAGAATGTAGTCTTTCTATGTCTGCATTTCCTGTATGTGAATTTGGCTTTGTATAATGGATTTCTATTTGTTCTTGGTTTAAGTATTGTTTTATCTGTTCTGATCGAAATTCATTATCCATTATTATTTTATGTGGCTTATTGAATTTGGCAAAGTGTTCAATCATAATTTCCATTTTAGTTTTCCAGTTTCTATCTGTATTATATTTAAGCGACTGCGAATTTTGTGAGCTTGTCTATGATTCTAACAAACGATTTGTGTTTTATATGAAGTATGTCTAAATGTATAATTTGATTTTTAACATCCGGTGTTTCTGTGAATTGAAACTTAGGTTGATTGGTTTTCTGTCATATTTAATTTCCTTACATTTTTTACAATTTGAAATTATCAACTGAATATGATCTCTTAGCTTTGGAAAATATATTTTGTTCTTTAACGAATTAAAAGCTTCATTTATTCCGCTATGTAATGAATCTTTGGTATGGTAAATAGCTATTTGTTGTGTAACTCTTCCTCGCTTGAAATTTCCTGAGCTCTCTTTAGTACATTTAAAAAATTTTATATTATTACAGTGTGAAAAAATGTTCATTAAGATACATTGTATCTTATAATATTCTGAGTTTGGAACTTCTGAAAAAATTCCTACTGTTCCGTTCCTTTATTTATATTATTTTGCATTTTGATTTCGATTTCAGTTTCTGTTTCTGCTGGGCTTACTTCTATTATTTTTCTACAAGTTGAGTGAGAGTGAACTTTCTAAAGATTTAGCTGCAACCTATGAAATGAGAGCTAATGTGCTTTACAGAAAAATTCTAAGAAATTGTAGGACTCGCTGTTTGCCAGTCATTCCTAGAACCTTTAGATGGTCTGTAATAAATCAAGTACATGAATCGATCTTACACTTAGGTTGGAAAAAAATCTATTAACTATAAAGTGTACGAGCATTACTGGTTTACGGGAATGGCGAAGTACGTTCGAAAGTTTGTAGAAGAATTGATCACTGTAGGGTGACAAAATCAGCGTCCGGAAAAGTTCAAGTGGAACTGCATTCGTTTCCGAAGATTAGCATATTTTGCATATAGATATCACTGGAAAACTAAGTGGGAAGAACGATCGTAAAGAGTATGTCATTGTTCAAATCGATGGTTTTACAAAATATGTTACAAAAATGTTACAGTTAACCGAGTTACAAAATCGAATCCGTTAGAATTATTAATCGGTAAGAGTGTTCGACCATTGGGATTAGTTCCCATTGATGATGATGAGACACGATAGACTTAAATGAACAAAGATCTTCAGGCTAAAAAAAAATAAAGGGCAAAGCAGCAAGCTATGACAAATTTAGATTTGATAAAGACAAGGCGAAAGTAGTCAGATTCAGTAAGGGAGATTATGTTCTGATCGAAAAAAGTGAGCGACAACAGACTAAGTTGGACCCTAAGTTTTGTGGACCTTTTATGGTCATAGAAGTATAAGAAGGCGATAGATATACGTTGAAGTCCATGTCAAGTAAAAGAAAGTATAAGTACCCACATGATAGTTTATCACCCGTTTCACCAGATAAATCAAACTCATCCTCTGGCAGAGGTGCAGGTACCAAGCGAGCTGGATATCGACGGTGATGAGTTTGATTTATCTGGTGAAACGGGTAAAACAGACCGTAATGGCACAGTTGGAAGAGACTGCGGTGAAACGGGTGAAGCAGACCCCTATGGAAACAGTTTGGAAGGACGTGATGAAGAACGGGTGAAACAGACCGTATGGAAACAGTTGGAAAAGGGCTGAGTAAACAGACGGGTGAAACAGACCGTATGGACTAGTGAATGAGGTACTAGGGGAATGATGTTTTTGGAAAGAGTGTTGTTGTCGATGCTACGTGGTGGTACCTTGCCGTGGATTCTTGAAACGTAAATGAGAACATAAAGAAAAGAGAATGTTTGTAAAACTAAAAGCGAAAATGTTGTTTGACAAGAACGAAAATGAGGAGGTTAAAAAAAAAGAAAATATTGAAAACATTGTAATGTTTAATGAATTGTAAAAGAAATATGAACAAACGAATGATGAAATAGGCAAGTAGAAAAATATGAAATAAGAATTTTAAGTTACGAAATATGTTTTAGCAAATAAGAGATTTTGAATTAACATTAAACTGGATTTGTCAAACGGCATAAAACAGAATTTTTTTGGGGGTTCGTTGGGTTAAAACAAAGATGTGAAAATAATGTCTGTAAAAGTGGTTTTTTACTTTTTTGCTACCCCGGGACGTTTTAATTTGTCGGGTATGACCTTCTCGGAGATTGAATTACCCATTTCAAAAAATTTTTAAAAATTGTATGCCTACTTTTTAAGGCAAATTTGATCAGTTTTAAAGTGGGGGAATACCCTCATTGCTGAAAAAAATTTTTAAACTAAAAATTGGGTTGCGATGACAGTATAGACTGTCATCAAAGTGTGGCTGGGGGGTTGGGGTTTTGAGGAATTCAGTCTTTTTTCCCTTCGGGAATTTTAAAAACCAAAAGCACAAAAAAAACCGCTGCCCCCAAACCTAGGGGAAAAAAAAAGGGGGAAGTCAATAAGGAATCAACGAATAAGGAAATCCCTGAAATTCTAAACTCGCCGTATAATATAGTGAAAAATAACCCCCCTTTTTCCCCTTTGGGGCAGGGCCCTCACGCGTAAGGGTCTGGGACCGTTTTCACAAATTCTCTTTTTGTTTGTATTTGTTATTATAGGGAAAAGGGTTTTCTTAAAAAAAAATTTTTTAGGAAAACTCTCAGAAATATGGAAAAATTTAATTTCATTTTCCCAATTTTAAAAAAGCATTTAACCAAATGTCAATGTCATTCAAAAGGCCATAGTTTATATTGAGGGAAAGGCATCTTTTTTTTTTGGTCATCTTTTGGGTTTGCCCATAAAACGTTGGTTTTATTTTTTGGTGTTCTTTTTTATATTCTGGTTTGCCACTTGAATACACTTTTTTGAGGACAGCCAAAAAAATTATCCATTTAAAAGTTTTTCCCCCTTTTTGATTTGGGGTTTATCGCCCATTCGTTTAAAATTTGTTAAATTAGGGGACCCATGAAATTGGCGGGAGAACCCTTTGGGGGGAAAACCCATTGAAAAAAAAAAAGTAAAGGGTAAAAGTTTTTTTATCATGGTAATTTCCCGCTTTCATTTGTTTTTTTTGGTAATTTTTTGGTGATTACACAATTATAAAATTTTGGTAAATTTTTATCAGCAATGTTTAGAGCTTTTTTTTTTTTTCAGTTGGATTTTTTTTTTTTTAAAAATTTGCCCCCAAAACCAGACGTACAAGTTACCGCCGCAGAACTCGAAATAGGGCCCAAGCCCAAAAAAAAATCAAACTGATGAGCAACGCAAAAGCCGCAAAATAAAACTTAAAAAGGGGAATTTGGGTATCAAGAAAAAATTGGGGTTGGAAAAAATTTTTTTTTGGCTGATAATAATTTTTCTTCAGGCTGAAGGAAAAAGGCGAGTAAAGTAAAACCGATTTACGTATTCTTACATTAAATAATGTATTGTTGTACACAAAATTGAGGGGGAATTTCTTCTCATAAGCAAAAACCCTTTTTCATGGGGGGCATCGTTCAAAAAAGTATGGGACGGGGGGTCCAAAAGGTTTAAAGCATTGTGAAAGCGGGACAAAAATTGGCCGTTTTTTATTTTTTTGGAAGAGAAAACCCCAGGGGAATGCTATGATTTGTGGCAAAAAGGTTTCGGACATCTCAACTTTTGGGAGGGTTTGGTTTAAAATTTCACGGAAAGGGTTTGGCTCCCCTCCAATTTTGGGGGGAAAAAATTGGTCCCCTTTTAGTCGTTTGGGGAAACCCCGCAAGAAACTGCGTGGGGAAGGGAAGATCCAGTTTTAAATCACGCCCCAAGGGTTAGAGCTAAATTTTTAATTCTTGGGCTGGTGCATTTTGATGTTTTGCGGTCCCTTTGATTTCAAAAAGGGCCCTTTGGGGGGGAAGCAATTTTTTTTTTGACATTCTCGGGGTGACCCGGTCACGTCGGGATATTTGGATATTTTTCCCGAAGGGAAAAGGTGAAAGTTTGGAAAAAAATTTGTCGAGTTTTAAAAAAATTTGGGAAAGGGGGAAGGACATTGCGGCAGCCCTTCCCGCTGGTCTACATCAAACTTTTGGGCTGAGGCGTTTATACAGCTGTTTTTTCTGCGGAAACGGGTCCCCTTTGACCCTTGGGTTTAAAATTATCCAATGGAAAGCCCTGGAAAGGTAAAAAAACCATCAATAAAAAAGTTTGAAAAAAGTTTTTGGGTCTATTGGGAGTGGCACGGGGCAAAAGACATCAAAGGGCAAGTTTTTATCCCAAAGGAAAAACCCAATGGTTTTGGTTTTTTCTCCGGGAAAAGCGAAAAGGGTTTTCGGTTTTATTGACAAAGAAAAACCCGGGGGGAGTCGTTGAGAAGGGGGTTTTGTTTTGGGCGAGCGTTTTTGGCCCAAATTTATATTGAAAAGGTTTTATTGTCAAATTTGAAATTTTTCGTAGGGGATCACTCGCAGCAGGGTAAGTAAAAATTCGATAAACCTTTAAAAAAAAATTTTTATTTCTTTTTTCAGTTTTCCCGGAAAAATTTGGAAAAATTTTTATTTAAAATTTCTTGTATTTTTAAATTTGGGGGTTTCGAAATTTTTCCCTTTTGTTGTTATTATAAAGACCAATTAATTCGTTTCTTTTTTTAAAAAATTCGCATTTGTCGGTTTAGAGTTTAAAATTATCTTCTCTAGTTTTTAAATACCTTTTAAGGTTTTAAAAGATGGGGTTCCTCCAATTTTAAATGGATACCTATAATGTCCACCACCTAAAGGTAAAATTAAAAAGGTTTTCCAAAAAAATTGTTCATGCATCTTTGGAAAAAGGTTTTCCGCGGCATTTTTTAAAATACCAAAGGCACCGGTTTTTTTTTCGTTGGCCAAAAGTTTAGTTGGGGGAAAAAATTTTTTGACTTCATTTTGGTTTTGATAGTCAATTTGTAAAACTGAAAATTTTTGTTTTTTTTGGAAGGGAAACCCTTTTTTTTAAATATCCCAAATGGGGAACAGTAAAGGGGGAGTGGGAATTGGGTGTTCAATCATTGCGTTTATCTGTTTTTTTTGATTTCTAAATCAAATTTTTTGGGGATATTTGTATGGGGGTTTAAAAAATTTGGGTCCTCTGTTTGTATGAATATAGTGCTTTTTTTTTTTTTCACCTTCGCGGTTTCTGAATGGGCCTTTAATTCGTACAAGACTTTTTTAAGTTTCTGTTTTTTTTCGCTGTTTTTTTAAAAGTACGAGGGCTATAATTTCCCCCTTTTCCTACCTTTTTTCTTTTCAATTTGCAAAATTTTTTCGGGGGCCTCCTCTCTAGGTGGGTTCAAACATTCTAGTAATTTCTTTTTTTTTCTTTAAACATCCCTGAAAAAAATGTTTTAGTTTCCTAGTTTTTTATAATTTTTTTTTCTTCACTATTTTTTTTGGGCTTTGCAGGGTTTTTTGGAAAGTTCTGCCCATTCCCAAAATTTTTCGTATTTATTTTTAAAAAATTTTAGGATATAAAAAAAATTTTTTCTGGCGGACAACCCCAAACAAGGAAAAAAAAATTATTTCTTTTAGTTTTTTACGCCCCAATCATGGAATTTTTTTAAACTCTAAAAGGTTTTAAAATTAAAAAAATCGACTACCCCATCCAAAAGGGGTTTTTTGTTTATTATTTTTTTATGAAAGGGCATGTCCTAAACCCCTTCTT
>JANFPS010000182.1:0-27757 GCA_024703675.1 Drosophila nebulosa | reverse complement strand
TATTTTTTGTTGCAGGTTTAGGAGTTTGGCAGAAATAACATTTACCGACTCTCCTTTTACTGATTTTTTCAGTTGCGTAATTATGGCTAAATTTGTTTGCTCGTTGCTAATGAGATTGAGAGCATGACCTTTTAGTTTTGTTTTTATAAGTTTATTGCCACTTGTCATGAGTTCCTTTCAGCGAATCGACCAGAGTTAATGAGTCAATAAAGCACTGAAAATTTTCTGCCTTACCATCAAAGTCTAAAATCAGCGATGAGGCTAGTTTTAGGAAACTTTCACCGCTTGTGCCATGTTTGAAATTGGTTCAATAGACTCTTTATCGTCAAAATCCGACTCGATGTCTTGGCGAGTTTCCATTAAAACTGACTCATCGAAACTGGCTGGTGTACTGCTTATGCTTGGGAGAAATAAAGTGTGCCTCTCCAATATGCACCTAAGATTATCTCTTAATCTTAGTAACACGTCACCTGCTTGTGTGAGATGTAAACTGTGTTAATCTCTTTTCGTTTTTGTGTATAACTTCACGAATGTTATTATACACATTTATTAGAATCCGCACATGTTTTATTTTAGTTTTATTTCATATCGGTGCTTTCTTTTTTTTTCTTGGCGATTCTCTTTATGAAATGGGATATTTCTAACCACTCCATTAATTAAAATATTCTATTTTAGACTTTGTCTAAATCATTAGCACTACTTATGTATCTTTCTTAAGCATTCTTTTGTACATTAAGTACGCCTTTAGGACTAGATTCAGAGCTGTTCAAATCGCTATAATGGCTAGTAAATTGTTTTGGACTCCTAGGTGTGGTGTTGGATCCACAAGCTCCACTACTATTTTGAAAACGCAAATTTATTAATTTTTGTACATAATTTTTATGACATTAATTTGACCTAATTCGGGGTGCCTGTCTATTTCCGAGAATACCCTACAATTTTTGAATGGTAATCAATGCTGTCCCCTTCTGGGTCCTAGTACAATGAAAAATCGGGAGAACTCTAACTCATACTTTTCAATGTATTCATGTTCTAAGCCATAAACTAACATTGATTCTGTTCTTACCCTAATTATAGAAAGTACCATATTTCAAAATCTGGCTCTTTTTCATATACGTATCTAAGGCAATCTTGTGAATTCATTTTTTTTCCTGATCGATTCGTAGCCACAAAAATTTCTATTTTATATCTATATATTCATTTATTAACTTTTTTCAATTCATATGTAATTAGAATTTTTTTTACGCATTTTACAGGTATGTATATGTATAGTTATAAGTCCAATTCTTTAATTAATTAAAAAAAAAATAGGATTGGTGAGACTCAAAAACGATCTTTATTGAAACAAAGCGTCTTAAGAACTAACTTATGATTATTCATACATATATGATTAAAGTTCGGTTAAAAAGCTTTTGATATTAGTATTAAGAGCTTTTGATCTGGTGACAAGGGAACTGGATTTTGATTGGCTTTTTGATTTTTGCCTACTAAGCGTTCTCACACTTGAAAGATTTTTTGGGGACATTTGTTTATAGGATTTTTGTTTAGTCTCGGTTGCAGTAAACATCCGCTGTTTTCTAGACTAAAGGGTGGGTCAAGTTATGTGGGTGAATGGAGTGAGAAATTGAGTGGTGTGAGTGGATGGAGTGGCGGATATATTACTCCCCAACACGTAGAAAATAGCCTGTGCTCAGGCGGGAAATACAGGGTATAGAGTTGGAAGTGCTTGCTGGAAACTGGATTGTCAAAAGCTGAGTCACTTGATTGTACAAAAGTTTCATTCTTAATTTGTGTAATAATTATTATTTTTGATATTGACTTAAATTTATAGATAAGATATAGGGTTAAACTTATTAGTGTAATTAAAAATGTTGTGGTAGTTATGGTGTTAAATATTTTGTAATAAGCAGTTTTTTCGGAAATGATTTGTTTAGCTTGGATATAAGAGATTGGTTCTAGTTTTGTTACATTGTTGGTTACATAAATATTTTGGGTATAGTCTTGTAATGTATTTACTATTGATATTTCATTTAACTGTATAGCACAGTCGTATATTTTTATTATATTATTTCCTTCTATGAATATTTTATTTTGGTAACAATTTTGTTTTAAGTTTGTCTTGGGCAAGTTCCAAGTTACGATAATATTGGGTTTTACATAACTAATTGAATTGGTTTTGAACATCATTGTGTATTTGGACTCTGCTGGTTTTTGTGTAATAAAGCCAACTATACACTCATTTATTTCTTGTTTTTTAGTTGATTTTGCATAAATTTTATTATTTTGAATATAGTAAGTTTCTTGAATGTTTTCTGTTAAAGTGTTATTATTTTCATCTGGATAGGATATAATTTTGAATAGCGATGTTTTAGATATTTGTCTAGGTATATGCGAAATTATTAATATTTCATTTGTGTCTGATTTTAACCAAATAGATGTTTTTATGTATAAAAGTATTTCTGTATTTATGTTAAATATTTCTTGATGGTTTAAAAGTTTTGGATTAAATATTTCTAGTCTTGTCAACTGCATTCCTAATTCTATGTCTTCTATTTTTCCGTAAAATGCTCTTAGTTGAACATTAGAATATTTAATTTTTTGTCTGCATCCTGTTGAATAGTAAGGTTATTTAGGAGTTCTATTTTTTTTGTTGACTGCTTCAATGATATGATTAAGTTCATTATTTTGGGCGCTATTTTCTGAGAGACTATCAATTTTTTGTTCAAATTCTTCTTTATCGTATTGGTCTAAGGTGCCGAAAAGATATTTATGTGCTGTGCCTATTATGTTAATAAGTCCTCGATTTAATTTTTCGACTAAAATACTGAATGTGGACTATGTTCTTATAAGGTTCGGACTTCTCAACCAAGTTGTTGTAAGTGGTTTGTAAGTTGGTTAAATTTACAGTTAAATAATGATATTCGAAATCTGAGGGTAAATCCATGTTCCTGTTTTGAATACAAGATATCCATTAGGTGCCTTTATGGGATTAATTTCAATGCTTTGATTATGCGTCGAGTGTACCATTGATAATAGTAGAAATAGTAATGTTGGTATCTCAGAAATTAATTAGTATGTTTACTTTGATGAGTTTTCTTTTTCTTTTTGAATTTCGATTTGTAGTGTGTTGTTTGTCTACCTCGGTTTGTCTCAATTTAATGTTTGTCGTCAGCTTGGGTAATTTCACCTGTTTTCTTAAAGGGTGTTGTCGTTTCGATCTAACTAAAGGGGCTTATTTATACTGTGTATTTATTTCAAAATCGTTTCTATTTTCATTTAATTTATCAATTTGTTTTGTTTTGTTTGCTGTGTATTATAAAGAGGTGTGCCTGCGTAAATAAAGATATACGCTGGTGTTCTGTTTGTCGTTAGATGTTTAGTTTTATGGTTATATGTGTAAAGGATAGTTTCAAATTTAGTTTGTTTGTCCTCTATACTCGATTCTGCTTTAATAACTCTTAGCTTTTCGTTTACAGTCCTGTGGAATCTTTCCACGTCTGAAACACCATTTTTGCTCGATGTTATACTTATATTAACGTTTTCTGATTGTAGCCAATTTTGAAGTGCCATACAAATGAAAGCTGAGTCCTTATCTACTTTGATTTCTAAGGGTTTACCCATATCGTTAAAGATTTTCGTGATTGCCCTTTTGCTTCAAGCTAGTCTCGACTTTTAACTTCGACTAAAGTCGCGTACTTTGAATAAATATCTATGCAAGATAAAAATTGTTGATTGACGATTAAATAGAAATCCATCACGTATTTTTCTCTAGCGTTAAATATCTCTGGTGTGGTTTCAAAAGATAATTTGGTATTTCGATTTTCTGATTTTGATAAATCTCATATATGGCATTCATTAGTGAAGTTTTGAATTAATTTTTGATAGTCCGGATGATAATATTTTTCTTTAAACCAGTTTTGAGTTTTAGTGATACCTGGATGAAGTAATGATTTGTGGTTTTTAGGAATAATTTCTTAGAATTCTGCATAAGAGGGAATGTCTTTTAATTTCTAAGTGGTTCTCAATGTTTTTGTTTGGCTGTCTGGACTAATTATTTCAAGATAAGCTTCTTGAAGTATTTGAAAATCTGTGTTGTTTTGAATATTAAGTGCGTTATTTTTTGGGCATAAATATTCCTTAATAATTTCTTTAGCAAATTGATTGGTCATTTCTACATATGATATTTCTATCTTCGTTTTGTGAAAATAGTGAGTAACGTTGACTTTATTTTCGTTGCATTTATTGAACGATTTGACGATTGTAGAAATTCAGAGGTTATTCTGAAATGGCTATTAGGTTTCCGTTATCTTCTTGAGCACTATGTACTGTAGCTCTAGAACTACTTATTTCTTCACCTAACAGATTTTCATCTATTTTTATTCTGGAAAGGGCGTCTGCCACATAATTCTCTTTTCCTGGTAAGTATTTTATTTTGTAATCAAATTCGTTCAATTTTATTTTCCATCTCTGTAATTTCATGTTAGGTTCTTTGAAATTGTCCAACCAGACAAGGGGTTTATGATCACTTAGGATTTCAAAATGTCTACCGAAGAGGTATGGCCTAAAATATTTGGTTGCCCATACGATAGATAGTAGTTCCTTTTCTATGGCTGAATAATTAAGTTCATGTTCGTTTGTGTTCTACTGGCATATGAAATAGGTCTATGTTCCTGTGAGATGAACGGACCTAAAGCTATATTGCTAGCATCAGTGGTTAGAAAAAATGGTTTTTAAAATCGCGATATGCAAGTTGGGATCGTTCATAAGGAGGCATTTAATTTTTCAAAGGATGATATATAATGTGGGTCGTTTATGTTAATCTTAGCTTCTTTCTTTAATCCAAGGATTAAAGGCTTTGCAATGTGAGCAAAATTTGGAATGAATTACGGAAGAATCCGCATAAGCCTAAAATGATTCTATTCCTTCGGGTTTCGGGATTGGAAATTTTAGAATAGCTTTGACTTTGTCTGGGTTTGGTTTGATTCCTTCTGTAGTTATGACGTGACCTAAAAATTCTGTTTCCTTTTTCAAGAACTTGCATTTATTTAATTGTAGTTTAAGATTAGCATTGCGCAATTTAGCAAAGACTTTTTAGTGATGCCAAAGGTTATTCTAATGAGGTGGAATAAACAATAATATCGTCTAAGTAGACTAAACAATCTTTATAGATTAAATCTGGTGCATTTTTAGCCCAAATGCATCGTGTGTACTCGTAATGACCATGTTTAGTTGAAAATGCGGATTTTTCGATTGATTTAGGGTCCATTTGGATTTGATGGAATCCCTTGGCGATGTCAATGGTTGTAAAATATTGACATTTCCAAGTTTGTCTAATATTTCATCCATCACTGGTATTGGGAACTTGTCATCGACAGTAATCTCATTTAGACTACGATAGTCGATTACTAGGCGAAACTTTTGTTCCTTGGATGCGTCCTCTTTTTTAGGTACGATCCAGATTGGTGAACAAATTTCTTTCCTCGATACCGTTATTTATTTCATGTGCAAATGCTTCATATTCGTACTCTGGGGGAGGATAAGGTATTGATTCTTCTTTTTCTTCTTGATTGGTATATTTGAAATAGAATTGTGATTTTATAATGTTACACTATTTTCTTCGTAATTAATAACGGCCTGACATGCTTTGAGATATTTTCTACCTAATAGTATGTCATATGTTGATGAAAATTTATGACAATAAAATTTTTGATGGTTGGGGCAAAGTTTGCTTGGTGCAAAAGATACGCTTTTATTAAGCTCATTCCTTTTATTGTTTGAACATTTAAATTTTCTGATGTTTCTGGAAAATTTTAATAATTTTCGTTGATAATATTTATTGAAGAGCCTGTATCTATAACGCACTTTAAAGGAATGTTATTGATTTTTAGTTGGACATAGGGATTTGATTGGAGGTATTCGGTTGATCTATTTGATCCAACTGTTCTGTCTGAGCTATCTGATCCGAGGCTGATTGATGAAAATTTTCGGACCATTCCATTTTACTCTGACCACTGGTACTCTCCCTTGCCTTTTAGTGGGTTGATTTACCACAGGGTTTTGATTCTGAGGTTGATTCTGAATCTGATAATTAATGGGATTTTCATGTCTGCTCTGATTAAGATTTTGTTGAAATTCTTCTCGAAGCTGTTGGTTATTTTGGGAATTGGTATGATTTGAATTATTGTATTGGTGGTTTTGCTTATAATAGTTCTGCCCTGAATTGTTTTGGTTTGATTTGTATTTTCTGAATTACTTTGATTGTTAGTTTTGGGTTTCTCTGTTGAGCTGTTTTCATATTGACCCTCTCTCTGGGCTAATTGTTTCAAATTAGACACTGTTGAAATATCAAACTTCGCTAATGTCAAAGCTTGTCTGGTAATCCTTTAATAATGACTTCTTTGAATGTGTTGTTCATGGCATTTGTGTATAAAATGGTATTGGCGGCATTGCCTTCTAACTGTAACTTATTAATTATAATAAAAGACTTATGTCCTAAATCTTCAATAAACTACGAAGGTTTCCTCCAAAGGAAGTATGTATAGCCGTCGTAGTAACTCCTCATAAGGCGTTTGCACCTTATATTCGCTGATGAGGACGGCCCGCAACTCGCTCCAATTGTTGGCGTGCGCTAGTTGTGATGTCCGCTGTGCTTCTCCAGTGAGCTGCATCTCTATAGTACCGTACATCAAGCTATGTTGACGGACGTCCCTCGTCGGGTAGAGTTGTAGAATGTAGTCAACTCTCAGTATGAACGTGCTCAGGGTCAAAGCGTTACCATCGAAATTGGGCAACTGTCTAAGCATGGTAAGTGGCTGGTTCAGATGTGTTTCTGATAGTTCCAGTGTCATCTTGGATTAGAATATATTTAGAACTTCAAGATTCGATGTCGCGCTTTTGACTGCACGATAGGTTCTTTGCGGATAAAACGAAAAAAAATATTTTCGGGGGCTTTGGGCCTTAGTTGCTTACAGCTCCTTAATTTTTTTTGTTCGAATGCTTTGGGCTTTAGTTGCTTACGGCTCCTTTACTTGTTTTTAGCACAAAAAGTCTTGATCACGGGCCAACCTTAGATTTGATATCTGTAGCGGTGGCTTGACACAAGTTTCGCACACTTATTTATTTAATGATACAAAAAAAGGTTTTGCTTATTACGCAACCTTAGATTCGATATCCGTAACGGTTGCTTATACACAAAGTTTTGCACGCACTAAATTGTTCCTTTTATCCTACGACTGCGCCAGTTATAAATCCAATTCTTGTATTAATTAAAAAAAATATGCATTGTTGAGACTCAAAAATGTAAATGTAAATGTAAATGTAAATGTAAATGTAAATGTAAATGTAAATGTAAATGTAAATGTAAATGTAAATGTAAATGTAAATGTAAATGTAAATGTAAATGTAAATGTAAATGTAAATGTAAATGTAAATGTAAATGTAAATGTAAATGTAAATGTAAATGTAAATGTAAATGTAAATGTAAATGTAAATGTAAATGTAAATGTAAATGTAAATGTAAATGTAAATGTAAATGTAAATGTAAATGTAAATGTAAATGTAAATGTAAATGTAAATGTAAATGTAAATGTAAATGTAAATGTAAATGTAAATGTAAATGTAAATGTAAATGTAAATGTAAATGTAAATGTAAATGTAAATGTAAATGTAAATGTAAATGTAAATGTAAATGTAAATAAATGTAAATGTAAATGTAAATGTAAATGTAAATGTAAATGTAAATGTTAAATGTAATGTAAATGTAAAGTAAATGTAAATGTAAATGTAAATGTAAATGTAAATGTAAATGTAAATGTAAATGTAAATGTAAATGTAAATGTAAATGTAAATGTAAATGTATGTAAATGTAAATGTAAATGTAAATGTAAATGTAAATGTAAATGTAAATGTAAATGTAAATGTAAATGTAAATGTAAATGTAAATGTAAATGTAAATGTAAATGTAAATGTAAATGTAAATGTAAATGTAAATGTAAATGTAAATGTAAATGTAAATGTAATGTAAATGTAAATGTAAAGTAAATGTAAATGTAAATGTAAATGTAAATGTAAATGTAAATGTAAATGTAAATGTAAATGTAAATGTAAATGTAAATGTAAATGTAAATGTAAATGTAAATGTAAATGTAAATGTAAATGTAAATGTAAATGTAAATGTAAATGTGTAAATGTAAATGTAAATGTAAATGTAAATACATTTACATTTACATTTACATTTACATTTACATTTACATTTACATTTACATTTACATTTACATTTACATTTACATTTACATTTACATTTACATTTACATTTACATTTACATTTACATTTACATTTACATTACATTTACATTACATTTACATTTACATTTACATTTACATTTACATTTACATTTACATTTACATTTACATTTACATTTACATTTACATTTACATTTACATTACATTTACATTTACATTTACATTTACATTACATTTACATTTACATTTACATTTACATTTACATTTACATTTACATTTACATTTACATTACATTTACATTTACATTTACATTTACATTTACATTTACATTTACATTTACATTTACATTTACATTTACATTACATTTACATTACATTTACATTACATTTACATTTACATTTACATTTACATTTACATTTACATTTACATTACATTTACATTTACATTAAATTTACATTTACATTTACATTTACATTTACATTACATTTACATTTACATTTACATTTACATTTACATTTACATTTACATTTACATTTACATTTACATTTACATTTACATTTACATTTACATTTACATTTACATTACATTACATTTACATTTACATTACATTACATTTACATTTACATTTACATTTACATTACATTTACATTTACATTTACATTTACATTTACATTTACATTTACATTTACATTTACATTTACATTTACATTTACATTAACATTTACATTTACATTTACATTTACATTTACATTTACATTTACATTTACATTACATTTACATTTACATTTACATTTACATTTACATTTACATTACATTTACATTTACATTTACATTACATTTACATTTACATTTACATTTTTGAGTCTCAACAATGCATATTTTTTTTAATTAATACAAGAATTGGATTTATAACTGGCGCAGTCGGTAGGATAAAAGGAAACAATTTAGTGCGTGCAAAACTTTGTGTATAAGCAACCGTTACGGATATCGAATCTAAGGTTGCGTAATAAGCAAAACCTTTTTTTGTATCATTAAATAAATAAGTGTGCGAAACTTGTGTCAAGCCACCGCTACAGATATCAAATCTAAGGTTGGCCCGTGATCAAGACTTTTTGTGCTAAAAACAAGTAAAGGAGCCGTAAGCAACTAAAGCCCAAAGCATTCGAACAAAAAAAATTAAGGAGCTGTAAGCAACTAAGGCCCAAAGCCCCCGAAAATATTTTTTTCGTTTTATCCGCATAAGAACCTTTCTTGCAGTCAAAAGCGCGACATCGAATCTTGAAGTTCTAAATATATTCTAATCCAAGATGACACTGGAACTATCAGAAACACATCTGAACCAGCCACTTACCATGCTTAGACAGTTGCCCAATTTCGATGGTAACGCTTTGACCCTGAGCACGTTCATACTGAGAGTTGACTACATTCTACAACTCTACCCGACGAGGGACGTCCGTCAACATAGCTTGATGTACGGTACTATAGAGATGCAGCTCACTGGAGAAGCACAGCGGACATCACAACTAGCGCACGCCAACAATTGGAGCGAGTTGCGGGCCGTCCTCATCAGCGAATATAAGGTGCAAACGCCTTATGAGGAGTTACTACGACGGCTATACCATACTTCCTTTGGAGGAAACCTTCGTAAGTTTATTGAAGATTTAGGACATAAGTCTTTTATTATAATTAATAAGTTACAGTTAGAAGGCAATGCCGCCAATACCATTTTATACACAAATGCCATGAACAACACATTCAAAGAAGTCATTATTAAAGGATTACCAGACAAGCTTTGACATTAGCGAAGTTTGATATTTCAACAGTGTCTAATTTGAAACAAGTAGCCCAGAGAGAGGGTCAATATGAAAACAGCTCAACAGAGAAACCCAAAACTAACAATCAAAGTAATTCAGAAAATACAAATCAACCAAAACAATTCAGGGCAGAACTATTATAAGCAAAACCACCAATACAATAATTCAAATCATACCAATTCCCAAAATAACCAACAGCTTCGAGAAGAATTTCAACAAAATCTTAATCAGAGCAGACATGAAAATCCCATTAATTATCAGATTCAGAATCAACCTCAGAATCAAAACCCTGTGGTAAATCAACCCACTAAAAGGCAAGGGAGAGTACCAGTGGTCAGAGTAAAATGGAATGGTCCGAAAATTTTCATCAATCAGCCTCGGATCAGATAGCTCAGACAGAACAGTTGGATCAAATAGATCAACCGAATACCTCCAATCAAATCCCTATGTCCAACTAAAAATCAATAACATTCCTTTAAAGTGCGTTATAGATACAGGCTCTTCAATAAATATTATCAACGAAAATTATTAAAATTTTCCAGAAACATCAGAAAATTTAAATGTTCAAACAATAAAAGGAATGAGCTTAATAAAAGCGTATCTTTTGCACCAAGCAAACTTTGCCCCAACCATCAAAAATTTTATTGTCATAAATTTTATCAACATATGACATACTATTAGGTAGAAAATATCTCAAAGCATGTCAGGCCGTTATTAATTACGAAGAAAATAGTGTAACATTATAAAATCACAAATTCTATTTCAAATATACCAATCAAGAAGAAAAAGAAGAATCAATACCTTATCCTCCCCCAGAGTACGAATATGAAGCATTTGCACATGAAATAAATAACGGTATCGAGGAAAGAAATTTGTTCACCAATCTGGATCGTACCTAAAAAAGAGGACGCATCCAAGGAACAAAAGTTTCGCCTAGTAATCGACTATCGTAGTCTAAATGAGATTACTGTCGATGACAAGTTCCCAATACCAGTGATGGATGAAATATTAGACAAACTTGGAAAATGTCAATATTTTACAACCATTGACATCGCCAAGGGATTCCATCAAATCCAAATGGACCCTAAATCAATCGAAAAATCCGCATTTTCAACTAAACATGGTCATTACGAGTACACACGAATGGCATTTGGGCTAAAAAATGCACCAGATTTAATCTATAAAGATTGTTTAGTCTACTTAGACGATATTATTGTTTATTCCACCTCATTAGAATAACCTTTGGCATCACTAAAAAAGGTCTTTGCTAAATTGCGCAATGCTAATCTTAAACTACAATTAAATAAATGCAAGTTCTTGAAAAAGGAAACAGAATTTTTAGGTCACGTCATAACTACAGAAGGAATCAAACCAAACCCAGACAAAGTCAAAGCTATTCTAAAATTTCCAATCCCGAAAACCCCGAAGGAAATAGAATCATTTTTAGGCTTATGCGGATTCTTCCGTAATTCATTCCAAATTTTGCTCACATTGCAAAGCCTTTAATCCTTGGATTAAAGAAAGAAGCTAAGATTAACATAAACGACCCACATTATATATCATCCTTTGAAAAATTAAAATGCCTCCTTATGAACGATCCCAAACTTGCATATCGCGATTTTAAAAAACCATTTTTTCTAACCACTGATGCTAGCAATATAGCTTTAGGTCCGTTCATCTCACAGGAACATAGACCTATTTCATATGCCAGTAGAACACAAAACGAACATGAACTTAATTATTCAGCCATAGAAAAGGAACTACTATCTATCGTATGGGCAACCAAATATTTTAGGCCATACCTCTTCGGTAGACATTTTGAAATCCTAAGTGATCATAAACCCCTTGTCTGGTTGGACAATTTCAAAGAACCTAACATGAAATTACAGAGATGGAAAATAAAATTGAACGAATTTGATTACAAAATAAAATACTTACCAGGAAAAGAGAATTATGTGGCAGACGCCCTTTCCAGAATAAAAATAGATGAAAATCTGTTAGGTGAAGAAATAAGTAGTTCTAGAGCTACAGTACATAGTGCTCAAGAAGATAACGGAAACCTAATAGCCATTTCAGAATAACCTCTGAATTTCTACAATCGTCAAATCGTTCAATAAATGCAACGAAAATAAAGTCAACGTTACTCACTATTTTCACAAAACGAAGATAGAAATATCATATGTAGAAATGACCAATCAATTTGCTAAAGAAATTATTAAGGAATATTTATGCCCAAAAAATAACGCACTTAATATTCAAAACAACACAGATTTTCAAATACTTCAAGAAGCTTATCTTGAAATAATTAGTCCAGACAGCCAAACAAAAACATTGAGAACCACTTAGAAATTAAAAGACATTCCCTCTTATGCAGAATTCTAAGAAATTATTCCTAAAAACCACAAATCATTACTTCATCCAGGTATCACTAAAACTCAAAACTGGTTTAAAGAAAAATATTATCATCCGGACTATCAAAAATTAATTCAAAACTTCACTAATGAATGCCATATATGAGATTTATCAAAATCAGAAAATCGAAATACCAAATTATCTTTTGAAACCACACCAGAGATATTTAACGCTAGAGAAAAATACGTGATGGATTTCTATTTAATCGTCAATCAACAATTTTTATCTTGCATAGATATTTATTCAAAGTACGCGACTTTAGTCGAAGTTAAAAGTCGAGACTAGCTTGAAGCAAAAAGGGCAATCACGAAAATCTTTAACGATATGGGTAAACCCTTAGAAATCAAAGTAGATAAGGACTCAGCTTTCATTTGTATGGCACTTCAAAATTGGCTACAATCAGAAAACGTTAATATAAGTATAACATCGAGCAAAAATGGTGTTTCAGACGTGGAAAGATTCCACAGGACTGTAAACGAAAAGCTAAGAGTTATTAAAGCAGAATCGAGTATAGAGGACAAACAAACTAAATTTGAAACTATCCTTTACACATATAACCATAAAACTAAACATCTAACGACAAACAGAACACCAGCGTATATCTTTATTTACGCAGGCACACCTCTTTATAATACACAAGCAAACAAAACAAAACAAATTGATAAATTAAATGAAAATAGAAACGATTTTGAAATAAATACACAGTATAAATAAGCCCCTTTAGTTAGATCGAAAACGACAACACCCTTTAAGAAAACAGGTGAAATTACCCAAGCTGACGACAAACATTAAATTGAGACAAACCGAGGTAGACAAACAACACACTACAAATCGAAATTCAAAAAGAAAAAGAAAACTCATCAAAGTAAACATACTAATTAATTTCTGAGATACCAACATTACTATTTCTACTATTATCAATGGTACACTCGACGCATAATCAAAGCATTGAAATTAATCCCATAAAGGCACCTAATGGATATCTTGTATTCAAAACAGGAACATGGATTTACCCTCAGATTTCGAATATCATTATTTAACTGTAAATTTAACCAACTTACAAACCACTTACAACAACTTGGTTGAGAAGTCCGAACCTTATAAGAACATAGTCCACATTCAGTATTTAGTCGAAAAATTAAATCGAGGACTTATTAACATAATAGGCACAGCACATAAATATCTTTTCGGCACCTTAGACCAATACGATAAAGAAGAATTTGAACTAAAAATTGATAGTCTATCAGCAAATAGCGCCCAAAATAATGAACTTAATCATATCATTGAAGCAGTCAACAAAAAAATAGAACTCCTAAATAACCTTACTATTCAACAGGATGCAGACAAAAAATTAAATATACTAATGTTCAACTAAGAGCATTTTACGGAAAAATAGAAGACATAGAATTAGGAATGCAGTTGACAAGACTAGAAATATTTAATCCAAAACTTTTAAACCATCAAGAAATATTTAACATAAATACAGAAATACTTTTATACATAAAAACATCTATTTGGTTAAAATCAGACACAAATGAAATATTAATAATTTCGCATATACCTAGACAAATATCTAAAACATCGCTATTCAAAATTATATCCTATCCAGATGAAAATAATAACACTTTAACAGAAAACATTCAAGAAACTTACTATATTCAAAATAATAAAATTTATGCAAAATCAACTAAAAAACAAGAAATAAATGAGTGTATAGTTGGCTTTATTACACAAAAACCAGCAGAGTCCAAATACACAATGATGTTCAAAACCAATTCAATTAGTTATGTAAAACCCAATATTATCGTAACTTGGAACTTGCCCAAGACAAACTTAAAACAAAATTGTTACCAAAATAAAATATTCATAGAAGGAAATAATATAATAAAAATATACGACTGTGCTATACAGTTAAATGAAATATCAATAGTAAATACATTACAAGACTATACCCAAAATATTTATGTAACCAACAATGTAACAAAACTAGAACCAATCTCTTATATCCAAGCTAAACAAATCATTTCCGAAAAAACTGCTTATTACAAAATATTTAACACCATAACTACCACAACATTTATAATTACACTAATAAGTTTAACCCTATATCTTATCTATAAATTTAAGTCAATATCAAAAATAATAATTATTACACAAATTAAGAATGAAACTTTTGTACAATCAAGTGACTCAGCTTTTGACAATCCAGTTTCCAGCAAGCACTTCCAACTCTATACCCTGTATTTCCCGCCTGAGCACAGGCTATTTTCTACGTGTTGGGGGAGTAATATATCCGCCACTCCATCCACTCACACCACTCAATTTCTCACTCCATTCACCCACATAACTTGACCCACCCTTTAGTCTAGAAAACAGCGGATGTTTACTGCAACCGAGACTAAACAAAAATCCTATAAACAAATGTCCCCAAAAAATCTTTCAAGTGTGAGAACGCTTAGTAGGCAAAAATCAAAAAGCCAATCAAAATCCAGTTCCCTTGTCACCAGATCAAAAGCTCTTAATACTAATATCAAAAGCTTTTTAACCGAACTTTAATCATATATGTATGAATAATCATAAGTTAGTTCTTAAGACGCTTTGTTTCAATAAAGATCGTTTTTGAGTCTCACCAATCCATATTTTTTTTTAATTAATTAAAGAATTGGACTTATAACTATACATATACATACCTGTAAAATGCGTAAAAAAAATTCTAATTACATATGAATGGAAAAAAGTTAATAAATGAATATATAGATATAAAATAGAAATTTTTGGCTACGAATCGATCAGGAAAAAAAATGAATTCACAAGATTGCCTTAGATACGTATATGAAAAAGAGCCAGATTTTGAAAATATGGTACTTTCTATAATTAGGAATAGAACAGAATCAATGTTAGTTTATGACTTAGAACATGAATACATTGAAAAGTATGAGTTAGAGTTCTCCCCGATTTTTCATTGTACTAGGACCCAGAAGGGGACAGCATTGATTACCATTCAAAAATTGTAGGGTATTCTCGGAAATAGACAGGCACCCCGAATTAGGTCAAATTAATGTCATAAAAATTATGTACAAAAATTAAATTAAATTTGCGTTTTCAAAATAGTAGGTGGAGCTTGTGGATCCAACACCACACCTAGGAGTCCAAAACAATTTACTAGCGATTATAGCGATTTGAACAGCTCTGAATCTAGTCCTAAAGGCGTACTTAATGTACAAAAGAATGCTTAAGAAAAGATACATAAGTAGTGCTAATGATTTAGACAAAGTCTAAAATAGAAAATATTTTAATTAATGGAGTGGTTAGAAATATCCCATTTCATAAAAGAGAATCGCCAAGAAAAAAAAAAGAAAGCACCGATATGAAATAAAACTAAAATAAAACATGTGCGGATTCTAATAAATGTGTATAATAACATTCGTGAAGTTATACACAAAAACGAAAAGAGATTTACACAGTTACATCTCACACAAGCAGGTGACGTGTTACTAAGATTAAGAGATAATCTTAGGTGCATATTGGAGAGGCACACTTTATTTCTCCCAAGCATAAGCAGTACACCAGCCAGTTTCGATGAGTCAGTTTTAATGGAAACTCGCCAAGACATCGAGTCGGATTTTGACGATAAAGAGTCTATTGAACCAATTTCAAACATGGCACAAGCGGTGGAAAGTTTCCTAAAACTAGCCTCATCGCTGATTTTAGACTTTGATGGTAAGGCAGAAAATTTTCAGTGCTTTATCGACTCATTAACTCTGGTCGATTCGCTGAAAGGAACTCATGAACAAGTGGCAATAAACCTTATAAAAACAAAAAACTAAAAGGTCATGATCTCAATCTCATTAGCAATGAGCAAACAAATATAGCCATAATTACGCAACTGAAAAAATCAGTAAAAGGAGAGTCTGTAAATGTTATTTCTGCCAAACTCCTAAACCTGCAACAAAAAAATAAGACCGTGAATTAATATACCCTAGAGGTAGAAAAATTGACTTAGTCTCTGGAAGAGCGTACATCAACGATGGGTTGACACCGGAGCTAGCCAACCAGTACAGCACAGAAGTCGCTGTCAAGACTATGACTCAAAATTGTGCAATCGATAGAGTAAATATCATAATAACATGAATGATGCTATATCCAAATTTGTAAACAGCTGTACATAAGCAACAGGACAGTCAAATACTGTACTGTACTCCCAACACCGACAAAATGATCTTACTCATGGCAACCGGGGTAATTACCGAGGAAGAGGCAATTACCAAAATAATTACAATAACCACCACAATGGAGGTTATTACCGAAATAATAACAATGTTAGGATTGTCCAAGATTCTTTGGAATACGGACAGAATCCTCCAAATACTCAAACTTAAGTAGTAAAGTCTATACCATCAGCCTTAGCCTTAATAATTTCGTATCCCTTAAGAATGTTGCAACAAACAAGAATATAACATTTTTTATAGATACAGGTGCAGATATTTCTATCTTAAAAGAAAATTCCGATATCTTTCATGACATCGAAACAAATAAACTTATAGACATTCGAGGCATAGGAGAAGGAGTAATAAACTCCAAAGGACTAGTCTCAATTGAATTACAAACAGCCAAATACGTTATTCCATACAAATTTCATCTGCTTCATTCAGACTTCGCAATCCCATGCGATGGAATAAGAGGATTAGATTTCATAAAAACATTCAATTGCAATTTAGATTAAAATAGTTCAGAAGATTGGTTTATAGTTAGACCACAAAATTTAACGTACCCAATTTATGTTCCAATAACATTGAGTTCTGGTGATAATTCAAGAAATTGAATTTATGTTCCAATAACATTGAGTTCTGGTGATAACTTAACAATTCTATCAGCAAGATCCCAAGTGGTACGCAAAATAGAGCTATCTTCAGCAGAAGAAAACATTTTAATTCTAAATCAGGAAATTAAACCGGGTGTTTATGTTGCAAACTCTATTGCAACAGCCCAAAATACTTTTGTCCGATTCTTAAATACCACAGATACATGCCAAATGGTAGGCATTAATAACATAAAATTTGAATCACTTTCGAACTATGATGTAACTCAAAATCCAAAAGATATTAGAAAAGAGTCTGTAATTCATAAATTAAAAAAAAACTTTCCCATTTTGTTTAAAAACAAACTTGAAGAAATATGCACCGAGTATAGTGATGTGTTTGGACTTGATGCCGAACCAATCGCAACAAACAATTTTTACAAATAAAAATGAAGGCTTAAGGATGATGAACCGGTATGTGTAAAAAATTACCGGAGCCCGCATATCCAAACGGAAGAAATCCAGCGTCGTTGGAAAATAGATTGAACAGGGTATTGTTGTCTTTCGGGATCTACAGAGAAAAAATGGCGACTAGTAATTGACTATCGCCAGATAAACAAAAAATTGTCAGATAAGTTTCCGCTCCCCAGAATAGATGCTATTCTTGATCAATTGGGTAGAGCTAAATATTTTTCTTGCCTTGCCTTAAATATGTCAGGTTTCCATCAAATTCAACTTGAAGAAAAATCGAGAGATATAACGTCTTTTTCAACGGGCAATGGCTCATACCGTTTCACGTGATTACCTTTTGGTAAAAAATAGAGCCTAATTCATTTCAGAGAATAATGACAATAGCATTCTCGGGCCTTGAGCCTAGCCAAGCTTTCCTTTATATGGATGATTTAATCGTTATTGGTTGTTTTGACTTAATGTTAGCGATTTATACTCCAATGGAATTCTCGACTTAGGTCAGTTTTTCCAAAGGCTTGAATGGCAAGGCCGTGTATTACAATTTAGCAAACTAAAAATGGCACCGAGCGAAAGGATCTTTGAAACAATTTCAATAGATACTTTTAAAAATATGGACAATAAAATATCGAAATCATTAAGAAAAGCGCTACTCAAGCATGTGACTCTCATCCAAGATGAGAAAGAAAAAGAAGCGATACTGTCTACCTACCTTGATGATCCAATTCAAGGATAACATACTGGCATCACAAGAACGCTAGCGAGAATAAAAAGACACTACTATTGGATAAATATGACTCGCCATATCAAAGATAACAAACGCAGATGTCTTAAATGCCAGGTGTAAAAAACCACGACACATACAAAAACCCCAATGACCATAACAGAAACACCACAATATGCAAAAGCAATATTTGAATATTTTATTCTGAAGTACGGTCCAATGAAAACATTCATTACGGTCATGGGAAATAAATAAAATAACCTACCAATACAATTTAATAGTGTAAATACCATAGAACCTATATAAAATATAAAAAATTACTTTAAGAAAGTTGAGTTTAGATTAGAACACGCGTATAAAAGAGCTCAAACACTTTTAGAGAAAAATTAAAATTAGACTAAAAGAAATAAAAGACAAAAAATATCAGATTTTAAAATAGAAGTTCATGACCAGGTTTATTTAAAAAACAATACCGGTCATAAATTAGAACCCTCATATATAGGACCATTTGAGGTCGTTAGTATAGAAAACAATAATAATATAATTATAAAGAATATGAAAAACAAGGTACAGGATAACGATACATAACATAACGACATAACGATAGGTTAAAATATGTATTTCATTATCAATTATTATTCATTCAACTATTAATATAAATATACTGCGCAGTTAATTGAATAAGGAACATATATATATAAAAAAAAACAACTTAAACTAAAAAAAAAGAAAAAAAATTTTAATTACAAAATTTACAGTAAAAAAAAAATAATAACACAGTATATATGTAAAACAAAAAATAACATAAAAATAATAATAATACGATCATTTTAACAGTAAATAACTATAGTATGTTACGTTATTTCTTTAAAAAGAGAGGTGTAGTATGTTGTATGACAGATAAGCATATGCCCACAGTATTGTAGAGTATACAATATAACAAGTGGTCATATGCCCAAACTAAAAGATACAGTGTGAGCGCATAAGCAAAGTGACACTTTGTCACTCGCCTATACAACCCAGCCAAGGCCAATGCCGAAATATGATCAGACACTTATATGTGGACTGGCCTGCAGCGTGAGATCTGCAGCGAAAGCATTAACGGGTCGCATGCGCATTCCAATGTCTTCAGCATATATACTTCACAGCTATGCGGTTTTAGCCTTAAGAATTAATTGAATAAAGTTGACAGAACATTCGAAAAGAAACAGAAAAAAGAACCAGACGTGCCCGTGTATTATATTGGAGAGTTTACAGTTGCTGCTATTATGTTCGCGCCGTTGCCTGACACTACCGCAGATATTTTTCTGAATTGATGCATAAACTCCTAAGTAACTGGTTACAAAAACATTACATGTAACATTACATGCCACGTGAGCGATATTTTTCAAATGGCGTTTGAATTTTACTATGCATTATAGTATCAAAATCATCCAATTGAGCTTTTAGCCTATCAACGTTTGGATTTAAATGATGGGCACCAATTCTTCACCAATTTCTGTCTTTTGCAAGCACAAGCAAGCACTAACAGAGCTTTGATTGATCTTTTCCGTGATCCGAATACTAAAATTTGCGTTCCATCAATTATGTAATGAAGTTGCCTTTTTATTTAGCGTCAAGTGGTGTATGAGCTTCTACAAATTTTTTAACAGCAGATTTTTTTGATGAAATTGTTGATTGTTGCTTATCAATATTCATGGCTTGATAGACTCAGCAGGTCAATCTCTTGTTAAAATGGTTTGTTGTTTTCCAGTTTCTTTTCCACTAAAAAATATATGAAATATAACATAATTTGTTCTGTGCGCATACCATGAGGCAACAATAGATTTATGGCAATAATTACATACATTGCATCGGGGTGGCTGTGCATATTCTTATGCATGTTTAAGGTGCTTTCTGATGTTTTAAAAGTTTTAAAGCAAACTTTGCACATCACCTCATCGTTTGATATTGTGGTAAAATTTTGGCAAACATTGCTTCGGCTTGGCGGCATTCTTTTACGACACAAATTTAAATGAACTGCACATAATAATGGCTTTAAACAAGCAACAACAAATAAGCAAACAAATCCCAACAACTCTCGTAAACCTGCCAAAACTCTAGCGGTAAAGTAATCAAAAAAAATATCACCTACTACTGTCACCCGTCGCTGTTCGTAGGCCTCAAAACGCCAAAACTGTTAACTCACCTAGCCAAAAGGTACCCGAAGCCAAGAAAGGAATAATAGACCATTTAGTTCAAGGGCTCATTAGACCGATGTCTATTAATTAGGGCAGAGTTGAACACATTACTATCGAGATAATTTACTGCCAACCTGTCTTTAAGTGGACCACTGATGAATTTAAGCGACTTTTTCACGAAATCTGCAACTCCCGCGGTGACACTGATAACATTGACCGGCAGTATATCCGACCCAGATATGTTAGATATTAAAGTTAACATTGATGACTTAATTGATGGGATTCACCACGGCAACCCTATTTTTGACCATTTAGAAAACACAAGATTTAATTTAATTTAGTTAATTTATTTTTAATCGTATGTTAAAACAAAAATTTTTTTTTTTGAAATATTTTTTTTGTTCTTTACATTGTTTTGTTTGCCGCTACATACCCTTACATTATTAGTGGTAATGTTGTTAGTAACATTGATTTTCCGCTGTTTTCCGTTCTTTTCCGAATGCGCCAGTTATCATCCCGAGAGTATGGGAGGATGTTGCCGAGACCGGGGATATGTAGTTTCGGTTCCACTCAGGTATTATAAACAAGTTGCTACTATGTTTATTAATTCCTTGATGGAATGAAAATGTTTTGTTCACTTTGTGTTCTTACAAGTTCAATTTTTTTGTTTCTTGTGTGAATTTGATGCGTTCGTTTCTAAAATCAGTATGAGAATCAATACTCGTTCTCTAATTGGCGCAGGTTTTTTCTTTCCTCGCGCCGAACCTCACTCGGCCCCAGACGCTAAAACGGGACTTTTCCAAGCTACAGTGCTGGATTGGCTGATGCAATATTGTGAAATGCTGTAGTCATGAAATACCCGAAGTGGACCAACACATTCTCAATGCAGCTGCGCACATGGAAATACATGCATGCGCCGTCGCGGCAGCCAGCGTCTCCAAATCTTATGGTCCTTTATAGTGTGTACATATGTGCACGCATGGCCGTCGTTAACTTTAGGTGTGAAGGGGCTTAAATGATGAACAGCTTATTATTATTTAATAATAATAATAATATAAACTCCAGCGCCTTTAAATCTTATGTTCCGTTATCATGTGTACATATGTGCACGCATGACCGTCGTTAACTTTAGGTGTGAAGGGGCTTAAGTGGGGAAAAGCGTAGTATTATCCGCTTTTAACTCCGGCGTGCTTTTGCGTGCGTTGCTGATGCCGTTATTTCCCTAAAAACAGAATCACGGTGTGTTCTAAAAGAGCTGTTGACCCAAACGACTTGCTGAGCAAGGGTGAATCCTGTTGGTTGCTAAACGTTGCCTTGAAGGAGATATACTCTGCGTTCTATATTTGAAAATCTCCTGCTTTTGATATCCTTCTCCATTCATTTATTTAACTCCTTCTCATTTTTAGCCATTTTGAAATCTTCGTTGCTACTGCGGTTTCAATTTCCATTCTATTTTCATCAGACGATAAGGTGTCTTTCTTCTTCTTCGCATTTAGACGATCCATTTTGGGTTTTTTTTAAAAGTTGGAAGACATCTTGCGTATTTTTTGACCTGGCCTCTGAGGCCATCCTTTGTGGGGTCGTTCCCCGTTTTTGAGATATCGAATAAAAGCAGCTAACTGATACTAATTAAAATTTAGTTATTCTGAGAGAGACACCAAAAATACCTTGTATTCTTATTTGATTTTTTTTCCCTTTTTTAAACCCTTTTGGCCAGAAGGAAGCGTCTCCGACCATAAAGAATATATATTTTTGATCAGCACTATGAGTCGAGTTCATATAGCCATGACCGTCCGTCCGTCTCTCTGGATCAGCGCAAACTTCTCCTAGACCACTAAAGCTACAGTGCTACAACTTTGCATGATCGGCCGACTATGTCATATAGCTCCCATTGGAACGATCGGTCAAAATTGAACCACTAAAGTTACAGTGTTGAAATTTTGGACTCAGACGGATCGGACAACTATATCATATAGCTTTTTTTTTTACATAAAACGTTTTTTTCACTATGACACCTATACGTTGGGCAAGTGCAAAGATATACAAACTTTGGCATGGCCGAAGTTAGCACAGCTTTTTTGATTTTTGCTGGATGTCAGTTCGAGACCGCCGTTTTCTGGTCTCATACCACAAGATAGGCAGTGAGACGCTGCGCCGTCAAAATCTGGGTCAACGGGAAGTCCACTTCCACATGTCCTTGTTCAGAGACTGATCTCAGGAATTAATTGATAAGTCCACAAGTAGTTATACTTTGGTATATATGTATAAAATTGTTTGCAGCGACAGACTATGAAAATTTGTACATTTTGTGTTAAGATGTCTTTCTTTGTCGTAAAAAATGTATAAACACTTGTGTGTATATTGATAATCATATGATTCCAACAACTGTAAATTTCATCGTGAGAATTGGTGAAATACAGTAGTTTTGGACATTGTACACTCGTAGCTGGGCACAGTGTACGCGGTGTGTGGCGGTTTCAACGATAGAATCCCTTTCACTGCCACTTCACTTGCACTTGCCCAACGACACCTTTTGTTGTACATATGTACTTGGGTGTGACGTGGCGCTTGGCCTTACTCTGTTTCGGCGTTAGAGTCCGCGCAATCGTAACACACGTCAATATTGCTTTAGGTCTCATGGAAACCACACGATTTATATTTTTAAATTATACTGCGCTTGTGAGTATACTTGTAGTTTGTGTTTTTCCGAGCAACTATAACTTCCAGGCATAACGCACAGCCTCATCACATATACCTGCACAACAACACTCTAAGTTTGACTTTAATTGATGGGATTCACCACGGCAACCCTATTTTTGACCATTTAGAAAACACAAGATTTAGTTTAATTTAGTTAATTTATTTTTAAACAACAAACAAAAAATTTTTTTTTTAATATTTTCTTTGTTCTTTACATTGTTTTGTTTGCCGCTACATACCCTTACATTATTAGTGGTAAAGTTCTTGGTAACATTGGTTTTCCCCTGTTTTCTGTTCTTTTCCGACTGCGCCAGTTATCATCCCGGGAGTATGGGAGGATGTTTGCCACCTCTAATTCTAAGCCCTATCAAATGGCTTGCAAGTTAAATTTATACCTGCTATAAATTATAATTGAAGTTAAGTTAATCAGAGACAAACTCAGGAAAACTTTACATAATCAAGAAATTTTAACATGCTTCGCCCTAAAAGTGCACCTTATAAAAAAAATTGGAAAATTTTTATATGATTTCTTTTATTAATATTGAGATGGAGGGTAAAAAAGATGGTTCTAGTCTAGCCAAGGCAGAAAGTTGCCCACCTTTCACCCAACTGACCGAAGAGTGTAGCCACAGACACGAACTAAAAAGGAAAGAATAGAGGTTAAAAGTAAAGCAAGAGCGCACCCTGACCCAATGACAGAATAGAGAAGAGTAAAGGATCCAAAAAGTTTCATGCAAAGATAGGGAAATATACATAGTTTCCAGTAGGTTTACGATTTACAGATATGTTTATCTAACTCAATAATTCATTAAAGTCTATCAAAAGTTTTTGAATAATTAAAGAAAAGAGGTTAAACAAGAGAAATCTGCTATAGTACGAGAGCAAAATGCCATTCCAATCGAAAGAGAAAAAATCAGAAATTGTTTTTCAACTGATTCGTTTTTATTTTGGTGTTTTTTATACTGAGGTGACCCAAGATCCGTACTCCATTGAATGGAAAAGGAAAACTACATATAGCAAATGACCGAGCAAAGTAACTGAAAGTTTGATCTTCAAACTTCTATAACATTTTTCAACACTGTGTGATCTTTTCTTGATTGAAGTTTAAAATTTATAATTTGCCTTTTTTAGAAATTGAATAAAAGCAGCGAATATTCAAGGAAATCTAGAAATCTTGAGGCTGGGACCTCTTGTTCTTCTCTACAAGGTACAAATGGAAAGAAAATGGAAAAGGATTATGGCCCTTCGACCAGAAGGCCGAGCTAACTTGGACAAAGTTTGTATACTTTTTTCCAAGTTTTATTAAGTTCCTCTTTATTTATGTATATACGTAGGTGTCAAATAACATTTGACCTTCTTTGTGTACTGCTTCGGGTCGATTGTTTCTATGAGAGCTATATTATAAAGTTGTCCGATCTTGATCAAATTTGGCAGTGATTTTATTGAGTTTATTGAACTAAGAAATATTTATTTTAATAACAAAGTTTTTTGTTCGAAAACTGAATTAACGACCGATCGTTCCTATGGTAGCTATATGATTTAGTAGTCAGATCTTGATGAATTTTGGCATGGACGTTTGGATATAAAACAAACTTAGACAGGTAAATTTTTTAACCAATGCCATCGAGAACAACAAAGCTTTTGAACCAAAACTCAATTTTCGACCGTTTGTTCCTATGGGAGCTATACAATATAAGAGGTCCGATCCGGCTAAAATCGAGAAATAAAATGCCTGCAATATGTAGAAGACTACATGCCAAAATTTCAGCACTGTAGCTTCAGTGCTCTAGGAGGAAATTATGTATATGAACTCGTCTCATCGTGCTGATCAAGAATATTTATAATTTATATATGATCGGAAATGCTTTCTTCTAAGAGTTGCACACTTTTGACCAAAATGAATATACCCTTTTTGCAAGGATATAAAAAAGGTTTAAGAAATTCGGAAGAAAGTTTCCTTTCCACAATTTATCTGAAATCTAAGCTTCCTGCAGAAAAGATTTTATTTTCAGTTTCACCTTGTTCATCAAGGGATAAGATTTTCTTTTAAATCTTAGCAGGCAAAACTCAAGTTGTTAGCACATGAAAAACGTTTTTAGTATTTAAAATTTTAAACACAAGATAAATGCAAATTATATATATATATATTTTTATTTTTTTTTGCCCTCCATTGATTTTGGCTGAATAAAAATTTCCAAGTTATGACTTTAATACCTTTGCGAACAGTTGGCAATGGAGATGGCGATGGTGGGAATGGGAATGGAAGACAGAAGATGTTAAATCAGATATTAGAACATTTGCAAGCCGATCTCTTGGCCTGCGATGCCCAATGGACGATGTTTGTGGCCGCTGCCCATGGCTTTCGCTATGAATCTTTGCTCTTGAACTTGGCCAAGGATATGTTAATTGATGGCATATGTGAGGCAATTGCCGAAGTGCCGCGTTTGGAATATGTGTTGCAGCAACTGAAATTGGGTTTCGTGAAATGCTTCTCATGGCAGGTGCTCAAAATATTATAAATAGTTCTGGTGGAATATGGCGAACGTGTGACCCTTAGCACTTTGGGACCCTGTGAATTCTTCGAGCTCTACGAACATTTGCAAATGCCGGCACCAAAAATTCGACCCACTCAATCTACGAAGTTTTGGCCAGCGGCAAGGCCTATGCTGAGTAGAGAGAAAGTCAAAAATATCCAATACGTTTGGGTTGCTATGGTGGCAAGTTGGATAATTTGTATGCCACATTAACAGCTGGCAGTTGGCCCAATGAGCAGGAACCTCTGATGCTCACCACCGATATAGATGAGACTCTGGCCATGAGTCCAGCCGCAGCTGGTTGGGGCGCCTCGAGATGTGGTGCAGTTCTGCGTTCCGTAGAACGCCTCTACTAAGAAGCGTAGAGGGTATAATCAATTTGTCTGTCTGTTCTCAAACAAACTAGCCTTTCAGTTTTGGAGCTATTTAAGCTAATATCCGTATATTAAACTTCTTATGATTGCAGACAGAACATTTGTTAAGACCAGCTTAATCGGACCACTGTAAGTATTAAGTAAGTTTAAGTCAAAAAAAAAAAGCAAATCCGTAATATAAAGCTTTAATTTGTGAAAACAAATTCAATTCAGGCATTCCTTTCTCTAAAGATTTTCCTTTAGATAACCAGACGACATTCTTTCATTAAGATTTTCATTCGTCTCATTGAGGTCCTGCTGTGGGCTAGAAACTTTGCCAAGGGGGCCAGTATTATAGAATTCGTCAAAGTAGCTCTCCTGCTGATAGCGTTGCATGTCATTGCCTTGACGCATTAGGCGATTTTCATAGTCATTGTCATAATCAATGTCTTCTAGCTGCTGGTAATGAGTTGGAGGAGCCAGGGGATCATTCTCTTCGTTGGCTCTATGCTCCTGCATCTCCCAATATAAACGGAGACGATCTCGGTTCAGCTCACGTTGACGCAGCTCCTCGCGCAAATGTTTCGTCTCGAAATCAGTGCGCATATACTCCATTCGGGCAGCCAGTTTCTGCTCCTCAACGCGGAGTTTAAGCTTCAGTTCCTCTTGCTTCGATCTGTAGGCATTGTGCAGGAGCTTCTGTTGGGCTCCGAATTTATGCTCGAACGAATAGACCTCAGCGAAACGAGGACCAACGCTGCGTTCCTTTAGAAAATCGGGCAGCTTCTTGTTGAGGGACGTCTCGCTTAGGCCCTCAGTTTGATCTACTATATCCATCGGTTCGACCAGGCAAGGACATAGAGAAGCTGTCAAGAAGAAGGACTTCTCCCGACACATGCGTAAACACATTTTGGCCGACGATTTTTTGGCAAAGTCAACTAAACCCTCGCCCATACTCCTTCCACGATCATCGACCTTGACCTTGTCCAAAGATTTCGAATGACTTGTAAAGCAATTCATTGGAGACAAAGCCATTGAGATTACTCACACGCAAAGTTGTGGCCTTGGGGGCAAGGCTCACGCGCAACTGTCGACCATTGCGCATGCTGCCATCCAACGCCCGCTTGGCCTTGACCGCATTCTCAAAGTAGTCGACCCTCAGGAAGGTGAAGTTCTTCTCGAAACTGCTGAAAATATCATCGATCTCACCGTAAGGCTTGAAAATTTCCCGCAGGGCATTCTCATCGGTGCCTGCTGGCAGATTGCCTATATAGAGGCGACTGTGGCCACTGAATTTAACGTCCTTCGTCTCAATAGGCTCCAGTTCGAGTGTCGGCTCTGCGAGTTTGCGCAACTTCTGACTGAAATTCTGATTCGACCAGGCACGCTGCTGTTGCCATTCACTCTGATGACCTGGGACTAGAGATGCTTGCGGACTCTCATGACCAAAATTGCCAGCATCGTTGTCTAATTGAGGGGGATAATTTCTATTGCCACGTCCTCCGTTTCCGCCTCTACCATGATTGCGTTTCC
>JANFPS010000181.1:0-27767 GCA_024703675.1 Drosophila nebulosa | reverse complement strand
TACTTACTGAACTTTCCCTTTTTAACACCCCAAATTTTGGCAAATTAACACGGAAAATTTAAGATTACTTTTTTTTTAACAAATTACGATTTTCTCAAAGGGGGTTCAAAAGGGTTTTTTTCTAGGTTTAAAATGACAATAAAGTAACTTTTGAGCTATTTACGATACATTCCCTTTTGAAATCACCCCAAATATTGGAAAATTTTAAAAACGGAAAAGTTAAATACTAAATTTTAAAAAATTCACGATTTTCTCAAAAGTGGGTTCAAATGATTTTTCTAGTTTGAATGACAAATGAAAGTAAACTCGATGAGCTACTTACTGATACATTCCCTTTTGTAATCATCCCAAAATTGGCAAAGTTAGAGCACGGAAAAGTTAAGATTACTCAATTTTAACAAATTCACGAATTTCTCGAAAAGTGGGTTCAAAATGAGTTTTCTAGGTTTGAATGACAAATACAAGTAAACTAGATGAGCTAAGAAAAGTTAAGATTACTCAATTTTTACAAATTCACGATTTTTTCGAAATGTGGGTTCAAAATGATTTGAATGACAAATAAAAGTAAAGTAAATGAACTACTAACTGATACATTCCTTTTTGTAATCATCCCAATATTGGCAAAGTTAGAGCACAGAAAAGTTAAGATTACTCAATTTTACAAATTCACGATTTTCTCGAAAAGTGGGTTCAAAATGAGTTTTCTAGGTTTGAATGACACATACAAGTTAACTATATGAGCTACTAACTGATACATTCCCTTTTGTAATCATCCCACTATTGGCAAAGTTAGAGCACGGAAAAGTTAATATTACTCAATTTTTACAAATTCACGATTTTCTCGAAAAGTGGGTTCAAAATGAGTTTTGTAATCATCCCACTATTGGCAAATTTAGAGCACGGAAAAGTTGAGATTACTCAATTTTTAGAAATTCACGATTTTCTCGAAAAGTGGGTTCAAAATGAGTTTTCTAGATTTGAATGACAAATGAAAGTAAACTCGATGAGCTACTTACTGATACATTGCTTTTTGTAATCATCCCACTATTGGCAAAGTTAGAGCACGGAAAGGTTGAGATTACTTAATTTTGACAAATTCATGATTTTCTCGAAAAGTGGGTTCAAAATGAGTTTTCTAGATTTGAATGACAAATACAAGTAAACTAGATGAGCTACTAACTAATACATTCCCTTTTGTTATCATCCCAATATTGGCAAATTTAGAGCACGGAAAAGTTAAGATAACTCAATTTTAACAAATTCACGATTTTCTCGAAAAGTGGGTTCAAAATGAGTTTTCTAGGTTTGAATGACAAATGAAAGTAAACTCGATGAGCTACTTACTGATACATTGCTTTTGGTGATCGTCCAAATATTGGCAAAATTAGAGCACGGAAAAGTTAAGATTACATAATTTTTACAAATTCACGATTTTCTCGAAAAGTGGGTTCAAAATGAGTTTTCTAGGTTTGAATGACAAATGAAAGTAAACTCGATGAGTCTACTGTTACTGATACATTTCCCTTTTTAATCATCCCAATTCAGATTCGGCAATTAGAACACGGAAAGTAAGATTACTCAATTTTAAAATCACGATTTCTCGAAAAGTGGGTTCAAAATGATTTTCTAGTTTGAATGACAAATGAAAGTAAACTCGATGAGCTACTTCTGATACTTCCCTTTTGTAATCATCCCATATTGGCAAAGTTTGAGACGGAAAAGTTTAGATTAGTCAATTTTTACAAATTCACGATTTTTTTCGAAAGTGGTTCAAAATGGTTTTCTGGGTTTTGAATGAAAAAGAAAAAAACTCGATGAGCTATTTACTGATACTTCTTTTTGAAATCATCCCACTTTGCAAAGTTAAACAGGGAAAAATTTGAGATTACTCAATTTTTTTACAATTCACGATTTTCTCGAAAAGTGGTTAAAAATGAGTTTTTCATTTTTGATGAAAATAAAAGTAAACTCGACGAGTTATTACTGATCCATTGTTTTTTGTAACACCCCACTATTGGCAAAGTTTGAGCACGGAAAGTTAAGATTACCTTTTTTTTTTCAAAAGGGGTTTCAAAATGATTTTCTAGGTTTGAATGACAATCCCGTAAAAAATATAACTCTTACTGTACTTGTTTTTTTTTGTAATCTCCCACTTTTGGGCAAAGTTAGAGCAGGAAAATTTGATAATCATTCTTACAAATTCACGATTTTCTCGAAAAGGGATTCAAAATGATTTTCTGTTTAAATGAAAAATCAAGTAAACAATAAAGCTACAACTGATACATTCTTTTGTTCACCCCACTATTGGCAAAGGTAGAGCCGAAAGTTAAATTACTCATTTTTTACAAATTCACTTTTCCCGAAAGTGGGTTAAAATGAGTTTTCTGGGATAAATGACAAAATACTTTAAACTTTATAGCTACTAACTGATGCATTCCCCGTTTGTATCTACAATTTTGGAAAGTTAACCGGAAAGTTGAGATTCTCAATTTTTACAATTCACGTTTTCTCAAAAATGGGTTCAAAATAATTTTTTTAGTTTTGAATGACAAATAAAAAAAAGAAAATGAACTACTAACGATACATTCCTTTTTGTAACATCCCAAATTGGCAAAGTTAAGCAGGAAATTTTAAGATTACTAAATTTTTACAATTCCGATTTTCTCAAAAAGGGGGTTAAAAATGATTTTCTAGGTTTAAATGAAAAAATACAATTAACTAAGACTACAAATATACATTCCCTTTTGTAATCACCCACTATTGGCAAAGTAAGAGCAGGGAAAAAGTTAATATTATAAATTTTTTACAAATTCCGATTTTCTCGAAAGTGGGTTCAAAAGAGTTTTCTGGGTTTAAATGAAAAATATAAGAAAACTCACGGTTTTACGAAAATTTTCTTTTTTAATCATCCCACTATTGGCAAAGTTAGAGCCGGAAAGTTAAAATTATAAATTTTTCAAAAATGGGGTTCAAAATGAGTTTCTATGTTTGAATGACAAATACAAGAAAACATATAAGCACAAACTGATCATTGCTTTTTGTATCCCCCACTTTTGGGCAAATTTAGAGCACGGAAAATTTAGATTACCCCTTTTTTTACAAATTCAGATTTTCTCAAAAAGGGGGTTCAAAATGAGTTTTCTGGGTTTTGAATAACAAATGAAAGTAAACTCGATGCTACTTACTGATACATTACTTTTTGTAATCACCCACTTTGCAAGTTAGAAACCCCGGAAAAATTTGGATTACTAAATTTTTTAAAAAATTTCACGATTTTCTCAAAAGTGGGTTTTCAAATGAGTGTTCTATTTTTGAATACAAATAAATAAACTCGACGTGTTACTTATGATCATTTTTTTTTGAAATCATCCCCTTTTGGAAAAGTTAGAGGCCCGGGAAAAAGTTAAATTCCAAAATTTTTTTCAAAAGTGGGGTTAAAAATTATTTTTTCTAGGTTTGAATGACAAAAAAGTAACTCGGATTACTTATGATCCATTGCTTTTTGAAATCATCCCACTATTGGCAAATTTAAGCACGGAAAATTTAAGATTCTCAATTTTTTCAAAAGTGGGTTCAAAATGATTTTCTATTTGAATGACAATACAAGAAAACAATAAAAGCTCTTACTGAACATTGTTTTTTGAAAAAATCACCCTATTGGAAAAGTTAGAGCAGGGAAAAATTTTTAGTAATCAATTCTTACAAATTCCGTTTTCTCAAAAAGGGGATTCAAATGATTTTCTAGGTGAATTAAAAATACAGAAAACAATAAAGCTATAACTGATACATTGCTTTTTGTAATCATCCCATATTGGCAAAGGTAGAGCACAAAAAGAAAGATTACTAAATTTTTTACAAATTCACGTTTTCTCGAAAGTGGGTTAAAAATGATTTTCTAGGATCGAATGACAAATTTTGTAAATTTTAGAGCTACAAAATGATGCTTCCCTTTTGTAAATCATCCAATTTTGGGAAAAAGTTAGAGCAGGGAAAAATTTTAGATTACTCAATTTTACAAATTCCATTTTCCGAAAAGTGGTTCAAATGATGTTTTAGTTTTAAATGACAATAAAGTAAAGTAAATAAACCAAACTGTACATTCCTTTTTGTAATCACCAAAATTTTGGGCCAAGTTAGGCAGGGAAAAGTTAAGATTACAAAAATTTTTTAAAAAATTCACGATTTTCTCAAAAAATGGGTTTTAAAAATATTTTTTCTGGGTTTAAATGACAAATCAATTAAATATTTTAGCTAAAATTTAAATTTCCCCCTTTGAAATCACCCCTATTGGCAAAGTAAGAGCCGGAAAGTTAATATTTACTCTTTTTTAAAAATTTCCGTTTTTTCCTCAAAAAGTGGGTTCAAAAGATTTTTCTGGGTTTGAAGAAAAATAAAAGTAAACTCGATGGGCTACTTACTGATACTTCCCTTTGTAATCACCCCAAATTTTGGGCAAAGTTAAACCCGGGAAAAATTTTAAGACACTCAATTTTAAAATTCCCACATTTTCTCAAAAAAGGGTTCAAAATGAGTTTTCTAGGTTTGAAGACAAAACAAGTAAACTAGATGAGCTAAAAAAAGTTAAATTACTCAATTTTTACAAATTCCGATTTTCAAAAAAGGGGGTTTTAAAAATGATTTTTCTGGGTTTGAATAAATAAAAATAAACTGATCTCTTCTGATACTTTCCCCTTTTGTAATCACTTTTGTAATCTTTCCCTTTTGGGAAAAGT
This sequence comes from Drosophila nebulosa, assembly GCA_024703675.1. Classification (NCBI taxonomy): domain Eukaryota; kingdom Metazoa; phylum Arthropoda; class Insecta; order Diptera; family Drosophilidae; genus Drosophila; species Drosophila nebulosa. Next base: position 23,034 of record JANFPS010000181.1, on the reverse strand, counting down.
TAGAACCCCGGAAAAGTTAAGACTACTAAATTTTTAAAAAAATTCACGAATTTCTCGAAAAGGGGGTTAAAAAATGATTTTTCTGGGTTTTGGGAATGACAAATGAAAGAAAAATTCGATGAGCTCCCTTACTGATGCTTTCCCCTTTTGTAATACCCCAAATTGGCAAAGTTAAAAAACCCGGAAATTTTTAAAGGGACTACTCAATTTTAACAAATTCACAAATTTCTCAAAAAAGTGGGTTCAAAAGGGTTTTTTCTGGGTTTTTGAATGAAAAATACAAGTAAACAAATGAGCTAAAAAGTTAATTTTTTTATTTAAATTTTTTACAAATTCACGTTTTTTTTTTTTTTTCCCCCAAAAAAAAAAGGTTTTTTAAAAAATGAGTTTTTAGGTTTAAGGGACAAATAAAAAAAACTAATGAACTACTTACTGATACTTTCCCCTTTTGTAATCATCCCTTTTGGGGAAAAGTTAAATACGGAAAATTTAAAAGATTCTAAAATTTTTAAAAAAATTCCGTTTTTCTCAAAAATTTGGGTTCAAAATGATTTTTCTGGTTTAAATGCCCAAATAAAGGGTAAACTCGATTAGCTGCTAGTTTGATACTTTCCCCTTTTTTGTTATAATCCCTTTTTGGGAAAGTTAGAGCCGGAAAATTTTTGAAAATACTAAAAATTTTTCCCCAAATTCACAAATTTCTCCGAAAAAAAAGGGGGGGTTTAAAAAGGGTTTTTCTAGTTTTTAATGAAAAACGCAATTTAAACTAATGAGCTACAAACTAATACTTTGGCTTTTTGAAATTCACCCCAAATTTTTCCCAAAAGTTGAGTTTACAAAATTTTTTACAAATTCACGTTTTTTTCGAAAAGTGGGTTCAAAAGGGTTTTTTCTAGTTTTGGGGAAAATGCCCCAAAATCCAAGTAAACTTTTAAAAAAATTTTAAGCTACTAATTAATACTTTTCCCTTTTGTAATCACCCCAATTTTTGGGCAATTTTTTAAAACCCCGGAAAAGTAGATTAATTTTAAATTTTTTTAAAATTTTACGTTTTTTCTCGAAAAATTTGGGTTCAAAAAATTTGAGTTTTCTAGATTTGAATGAAAAATAAAAAGAAAAAATAGATGAGCTACTTTTTAAACTTTTCCCTCTTTGTAATCACCCCCACTTTTGGGCAAAGTTAGAACACAAAAATTTAAAAGGTTTATTTCCAAGTTTTTAAAATTTCACCCGATTTTCTCGAAAAGTGGGCCCCAAAAAATGGAGTTTTGTAAACCCCCTCCCCCCCCACTTTTTGGCAAAGTTGAGCAGGGAAAAATTTTAAGTTACTCAATTTTTACAAAATTCACGATTTTCTGGGAAAAGGGGGTTTCAAAATGATTTTTTTGGGTTTTGAATGACAAATACAAGTAAACTAGATAACTACTTACTGATTACTTTCCCCTTTTGTAATCATCCCAATAGGGAAAAAGTTAGAATACGGAAAATTAAAATTTTACTCAATTTTAACAAATTCCGATTTTCCCCCAAAAAGGGTGGGTTTAAAAAGAGTTTTCTCCCTTTTTTAAATTTTTACAAATAAAAGTAAACAGATGAGCTACTTCAAATACTTTCCCCTTAGTATCACCCCAAATTTTGGGGCATAGTTAGAGCACGAAAAATTTTGGAGATAACTCAAGTTTTTTTAAATTTCACTTTTTTCTAAAAAGGGGGTTAAAAATGGGGTTTTCGGGTTTAAAGGGACAAATATGAAAAATGAATGAACTACTAACTGTACTTTTTTTTTTTTGAAATCTTTCTTACTTTTGGGGAAGTTGGAGAACGGAAAAGTTGAGATTAAGGGAACATGATGAAGGGAAAAATACAAGGTAAACTAGATGACCCTACTTCTGATACTTTCCCCTTTTTTGTAATCCCCCTATTTGGGCCCAAAGTTAAAGCATGAAAATTTTTAGTTTAATAAATTTTTTACAAATTCACGTTTTTTTTCGAAAAGTGGGTTCAAAAGAGTTTTCTGGGTTTTTGTTTAAACCAAATTTCAATTAAACTAGATGAGCTATTTACTAAAACTTTTCCCTTTTTGTAATCCCCCAATTTTGGCAAAGTTAGAGCCCGGAAAAGTTAAGTTTACTCAATTTTTTTCTAATTCACATTTTCTCAAAAAGGGGGTTTCAAAAGAGTTTTTCTGGGTTTGAAGCCCAAAGAAAGTAAACTCGATGAGCTACTACTGAAAAATTTTGCTTTTTGTGATCGCCCCAAATAATTGGCAAATTAGATTTACGGGAAAAGTTAAGATTATATTTTTAAAAATTCAGTTTCCCCCCCCCGAAAAGTGGGTTCAAAAGATTTTTAGGTTTGAATGAAAAATGAAAGTTAACTCAAAATGAGCTACTAGCTGATACTTTGTTTTTGTAAAATCTTTCAAATATTTGGAAAATCAGAGCAGGGAAAATTTAAAGGCCTACTAGTTTTTTACAAATTCACGTTTTTCTCGAAAGTGGGTTAAAAATAAATTTTTCGGGGTTTTGAATGACAAATAAAATTTAAACTCGATGACTACTAACAAATACTTTCCCCTTTTGAAATTTCATCCCCCTACTGGCAAAGTTGACCCGGGAAAATTAAGATTACTAAATTTTGAAAAATTAACGTTTTTCTCAAAAAGTGGGTTCAAAATGAGTTTCTACTTTTGAATAAACAAATAAAAGTAAACTCGATTAGCTGCTAGCTGATACTTTGTTTTTTGGGGGTGATCGCCCCCCAATATTGGAAAAATTTTAGAGCAGGGAAAAGTTGAGATTACTAAATTGTTACAAATTCACGATTTTCTCAAAAAGGGGGTTAAAAATGATTTTTCTAGTTTTTGAATGACAAATACAATTTAAACAGATAAGCTGGGGGGAAAAGAAAAAGGGGAAATCATCATTTATTTCGTTTGTAACATAAAAATTTATTGGCAAATTTAGAGCAGGGAAAAAGTTTAGATTACTAAATTTTTTTACAAATTCACGTTTTTCTCGAAAAGGGGGGTTTAAAAATAAAGTTTTCTAGATTTAAAATGACATAAAAAGAAAACAAAATTTTAACTACTACTGATACATTCCTTTTTGTTATCACCCCAATATTGGCAAAGTTAGAGCACAAAAAGTTGAGATTACTAAATTTTTACAGATTTACGTTTTTTCTCGGAAAAGTGGGGTTCAAAATGAGTTTTCTGGGTTTTGAATAAAAATAAAAGTAAACTAATGAGCTCCCTTACTGTTTACATTGTTTTTTGGGGGGGTTTTTTCCGCCCAAATTTTGGGAAAAAAATTAGAGCAAGAAAAAGTAAGCTACTTAAAATTTTTAAAAATTCAGTTTTTCCCTCAAAAAGGGGTTTTTAAAAATGGGGATTTCTAGGTTTGAATGACAATAAAAAGTAAACTCGATGAGCTTTTTAACTGTTTACATTGCTTTTTGTAATCACCCCAATTTTGGAAAAGGTTGAGCAGGGAAAAGTTGAGATTATTTTAATTTTTGAAAAAATTAAATTTTTTTCCCCCCAAAAAAATTTGGTAAAAAAGATTTTTTCTAGATTTGAATGAAAAATAAAGAAAACTGGGATGGGGCTACAAAACCTTTTTACATTCCCTTTTAAAATCCCCCACTTTTGGGCATAGTTAGAGCAGGGAAAAAGTTAAGATTCCTAAATTTTTTACAAATTAAAGGGATTTTCTCGAAAAGGGGGTTTAAAAATGAGTTTTCTACGTTTAAATTACAAAAAAAACCTAAACTTGATTAGTGCTAGCTGTTTACTTTCCCTTTTTGAAATTTCATCCCCCTTTTGGGCAAGTTAAAAGCAGGGAAAAATTTAAGATTACTAAATTTTTAAAAAATTCACGTTTTTTCTCAAAAAGGGGGTTTTAAAAAATGAGTTTTCTAGGTTTAAATGACAAATACAAGTAAACCGATGGCTACTTACTAATACATTGTTTTTTTGAAAATCATCCCACTTTTAGAAAAGAAAGAACCCCCCCCAAAAATTTAAAGATTACTAAATTTAAAATTCACGTTTTTCTCGAAAAGGGGGTTTAAAAAATGATTTTTTCAAAGGTTTTTGAATGACAAAAAAAAGTAAACTCAATGAAACTTACTGATACATTTTTTTTTGAAATTTCACCCCACAAATTCCCCAAAGTTAGACACGGAAAAGTTGAGATTATTCAATTTTTAAAAATTTCCGTATTTCTCAAAAAGTGCGTTCAAAATGATTTTTCAGGATCGAATGCCAAATACTTGTAAACTTTATGACACTAATTTGATGCTTTCCCCTTTTGTAATAAACCCCCAATTTTGGGAAAAGTTAGGGGCACGGAAAACTTAGATTACTCAATTTTTAAAAAATTCACGTTTTTCCTCAAAAAAGTAATTTCAAAATGGGGTTTTTCAAAATTTTGAATGACAAAAAAAAGGGTAACTAAATAACTATAATGATACTTTCCCTTTTTTGGTAATCCCCAATTTTGGCAAAGTTGGCAGGGAAAAGTTGAGTTTTACTCAAATTTTACAAATTCCCCGTTTTTCTCAAAAAAGGGGGTTAAAAAAATGATTTTCTAGATTTGAATGACAAATAAAAGTAAACTCGATGAGCTACTAGTGATAAAATTGTTTTTTTGTGATCCCCCCACTTTTGGCAAAGTTAAAACAGGGAAAAGTTAAGATTTTTACTAAATTTTTAAAAAATTCACTTTTTTCCAAAAAAGGGGGTTTAAAAAGGGGAGTTTTAAAAAGGTTTTGAATGAAAAAAAAAAGAAAAACTAAATGAACTACTAACTAAAACATTCCTTTTTGAAATTCACCCGTTTATTGGAAAATTTAGGGGCACGGAAAAGTTAAGATTACTAAAATTTTTAAAAATTAAAGGGTTTTTTTCTCAAAAAAAGTGGTTAAAAATGAGTTTTTGGGTTTTTAAATTTAAAAAATAAAAGAAAACTCGATGAGTACTTACTAATACATTCCCTTTTTGTAACACCCCCACTATTAGAAAAGGGTTAGAACAGGGAAAAAAGTTAAAATTCCCTAAATTAAATTTTTCACATTTTTTTTCCGAAAAGGGGGTTCAAAATGAGTTTTTTAGTTTTGAGGAAAAATTTAAAAGTAAACAAACGAACTACTAACTGTTTACATTCCCTTTTTGAAATCATACCAATATTGGAAAATTTTAAAGGAAACGAAAAGTTAAGTTTAAATAAATTTTTAAACAAATTCACGTTTTTTCCTGGGAAAAGTGGTTTCAAAATGATTTTTTAGGTTTAAAATAAACAAATGAAAGAAAAAACCGATGAGCTATTATAATACATTGCTTTTTGTAATCATTCTTAAAATTTTGGGAAAAGGGTTAGAGCACGGAAAATTTAAAGTTTACTAAATTTTTAAAAAAACCCAAAACGATTTTCTCGAAAAGGGGGTTTCCCCCCCCAAAATGATTTTTTCTGGGTTTTGAAGAAAAAATACAAGTAAAATATATTTTTACTAACTGATCCCTTCCCTTTTTAATCATACCAATATTGAAAAATTTAGAGACGGAAAGTTAAGTTACCAATTTTAACAAATTAAACGATTTTCTCGAAAATTTGGTTTCAAAATGATTTTTTCTAGGTTTGAATGACAAATGAAAGTAAATTTGGATAGGCTACTTACTGATACTTTGTTTTTTGAAATAATTCTTCCACTTTTGGCAAAGTTAGAGCAGGGAAAAAGTTAAGTTTTACTAAATTTTTTTCCCAAATCCACGTTTTTTCTCGAAAAGGGGGTTTCAAAATGAGTTTTCTATTTTTGAATGACAAATACAAGTAAACAATTGGCACTAACTGATAAATTCCCTTTTGTAACTTTCCCCAACTTTTGGGAAAATTTAGACCCGGGAAAAGTTAAGATTCTCATTTTTACAAATTCGCGTTTTTCTCGAAAATTTGGTTAAAAATATTTTTTAATTTTTGAAGGGAACAAAAAAAGGGGGAAAACCGTGAGTACTAGTTGATACATTGTTTTTTGGGTTATGGGGGGGGCCAAATATTGAAAAAAATTAGAGCAGGGAAAAAGTTAAGATTATTTAAATTTTTTAAAAATTTTCCAACGATTTTCTCAAAAAGGGTGGGTTAAAAAATGAGTTTTCTAGGTTTAAAGGGACAAATGAAATTTAAAACTATTGGGGTTTACTAACTGATACTTTCCCCCTTTTGTAATCACCCACTATTGGAAAAATTTAGAGCAGGGAAAAAATTTAAAGATTACTCATTTTAACAAATTCACGTTTTTCTCAAAAAAGGGGGGTTAAAAATTTGAGTTTTCTAGGTTTAAAATGAAAATGAAGTAAACTGAAAAGGCTATTTACTTTTACTTGCTTTTTTGAAAATCATCCCACTATTAGCAAATTTAAAGAAACAGGGAAAAAGTTAAGTTTACTAAATTTTTAAAAAAATTAAACGATTTTCTCGAAAAGGGGGTTCAAAAAAAAGGTTTTTTTGGGTTTTTGAATGAAAAAAGGGAAAGAAAAACTCGATGACTACTAACTGATTCCCTTTGCTTGTTGTAATCATCCCACTTTTGGAAAATTTTAGAGCACGGAAAATTTGGGGGTTACTCAATTTTTACAAATTAAAACGATTTTTCAAAAAGGGGTTAAAAATGATTTTTCTGGGTTTTGAATGACAAATACAAGTAAAATTTATATGATTTACTAACTATAAAATTCCTTTTGTTCATCCCACTATTGGCAAAGTTAGAGCAGGGGGAAAAATTAAGATTACTAAATTTTTAAAAAATTCACGTTTTTCCTCGAAAAGTGGGTTCAAAATGAAGGTTTTTTCTTTTTTTGAATGAAAAATTTAAATAAACTCGATAAAGCAAATTTACGGGATACATTGTTTTTTGTAATCACCCCACTATTAGAAAATTTAGAACCGGAAAAGTTAAGTTTCCCAAATTTTTAAAAAATTCACGATTTTCTCGAAAAGTGGGTTAAAAATGATTTTTCTGGGTTTAAATGCAAATACATGTAAACTAGAGGGAGCTCCCAAACCTATACATTCCCTTGTTGTAATCATCCCACTATTGGCAAAGTTAGAGCACGGAAAATTTAAGATTACTAAATTTTTTTAAAAAATTCACGTTTTTTTTCAAAAAGGGGGGGTTAAAAATTTTTTTTTCCCGGGTTTTAAAGGACAAATACAAAAAACTAGATGAGTTACTAACTGTAAATTCCCTTTTGTAACCCACCCGACTATTGGCAAAGTTAAGTCCCCGGAAAATTTAAAAGATTACTAAATTTTTAAAAATTGACGTTTTTTCTCAAAAGGGGGTTTTTCAAAATGAGTTTTAAAGGTTTGAAGGGAAAAATAAAAGTAAACTCGTTTGAGCTATTTAAATGATCATTCCCCCTTTTGAAATCATTCCAATATTGGAAAAAGTTAGAGCACGGAAAATTTGAGATTTCTTTTTAAAAAATTCACGATTTTCTCAAAAAAGGGGGTTCAAAATAAAGTTTTCTAGATTTGAATGACAATTAAAGTTAACTAAATGCCCTACTAATGCTCCATTGCTTTTTGAAATCACCCCACTTTGGAAAATTTAAAAACCCCGGAAAAAGTTAAGTTTACCCAATTTTTAAAAAATTTAAACGATTTTTCAAAAAGGGTGGATTCAAAATGAGTTTTTTGGGTTTTTTGAAACAAATAAAAGTAAATCGTTTAGCTACTTACTGATACAGGGGCTTTTTGTAATCATCCCAATATTGGAAAAGTTGAAAGGGAAAAAATTTAAGTTTACTAAATTTTTAAACCCAAATTCACGATTTTCTCGAAAATGGGTTAAAAATGAGTTTTCTGGGTTTTAAAATGACAAATACAAATAAACTAGATGAGTATTTACTGAACTTTCTTTTTTAATATCCCCCCTTTTGGCAAATTTGGGGAGCACGGAAAAGTTGAGATTACTAAATTTTTTACAAATTCACGTTTTTTCCTCTAAAAGTGGGTTCAAAAGGGATTTTCAGATTTCAATGACAAATTAAAGAAAACCTAAATGAACAAATAAACTGCAAACTTTTGTTTTTTTGAAATTTCCACCCCCAATATTGGTAAAGTTAGAGAAGGGAAAAGTTAAGTTTTAATCAATTTTACAAATTCACGTTTTTCTCGAAAAGTGGGTTAAAAAGGGTTTTTTCTGGGTTTTGAATGACAAATGAAAGTAAACTGATGAGCTACTTACTGATACTTTCTTTTTGTAATCATCCCACTATTGGCAAAGTTGGAAAGGGAAAAGTTAAGATTACTAAATTTTTTACAAATTAAACCGTTTTTCTCGAAAAGTGGATTTCAAAAGGGTTTTTGGTTTAAAGGGACAAATGAAAGAAAACCTCAAATGACCTATTTAAATGATACTTTTGTTTTTTGAATCACCCCATTTGGCAAAGTTAGAAAAACCGGAAAATTTAAGATTACTCAATTTTAAAAAAATTCACGTTTTTTTTTTTGGGAAAAGGGGGTTCCCAAAATGATTTTTCTAGGTTTGAATGACAAATCAAAAAAACAGAGGGGAGAAACTTACTGAACAATACTTTTTTTAATCATCCCACTATTGGCAAAGTTAGAGCACAAAAAAAGTTAAGTTTAAATTCTTTTTTTTAACAAATTAAACGATTTTTTCAAAAAAGGGGTTTAAAAATTGATTTTTTGTTTTTGAAGGCCCAAATAAAAAGAAAAACTAGATAAGGTAGGGGGAAAGCAAAAAAAAATGTATCATTATTTCCTTTTTGCCCAAATTCCCAATTTTCCCAAAATTTAGAGCAGGGAAAAAATTTGGATTACTAAATTTTTTTACAAATTCACGTTTTTTCTCAAAAAGGGGGTTTCCCAAAATGATTTTTTTTTTAGGTTTAAATGACAAAAAAAAGTAACTCGTTTAGCTATTTACTGATACAGGGGTTTTTGGGCAATCCCCCCAAATATTGGCAAATTTAAACACAAAAAAAGGGTTAAAGATTCCCCCAAATTTTAAAAAATTTCCGGGTTTATCTCAAAAAAGTGGGTTCAAAAATGATTTTTCCCTGGGTTTTAAATGAAAAAGGGAAAGTAAACTCGATTAGCTCTTATGATACTTTGGGCTTTTTGTAATCATCCCACTTTTGGCAAATTTTAGAAAAGGAAAAGTTAAGATTGCTAAATTTTTTTACAAATTCACGTATTCTCGAAAAGGGGTTTTTTTCAAAAGGGATTTTTCCCTAGGTTTGAAGAAAAACTAAAAAAAAAAATTTATATGAGCACTAATTTGATACATTCCGTTTTGTAATCTTTTCCCACTATTGGCAAAGTAAGAGCACGGAAAATTTTAAAGATTACTAAACTTTTCCAAATTCACGTTTTTCTTTAAAAGGGGGGTTAAAAATGATTTTTTTGGGGTTGAATAAAATGAAAAAAACTCGATGACAAACAAATGATCTTTCCTTTTTGAAATCATCCCATTTTTGGCAAATTTAGAACACGGAAAAGTTGAGATTATAAATTTTTTCCAAATTCCCGATTTTCTCGAAAAGTGGTTAAAAAATGGTTTTTTTGGATCGAAGGGACAAATACTTGAAAAAATTTTAAATGAGTTTACTAACTGATGCATTCCCTTTTGTAATCTTTCCCAATTTTGGCAAAGTTAGGCACGGAAAATTTTGAGATTTCTAAATTTTTAAAAATTTCCCCGTTTTTCTCGAAAAGTGGGTTAAAAAAGGGGTTTTCAAATTTGAATGACAAATAAAAGTAAACTAAATGAACTACAAACAATACCCCTTTTTTGAATCACCCCAAATATTGGCAAATTTTTAGAGACGGAAAAGTTAAAATTTACTAAAATTTTTAAAAATTTAAAGTTTTTTTCTCAAAAAGTGGGTTAAAAATGAGTTTTCTATTTTTGAATGAAAAAATGAAAAGGAAACTCAAATGAGTACTAATGAACATTGCTTTTTGTAATCATCCCACTTTTGGGGCAAAGTTGGAACACAAAAAAGGGTTGGTTTAAACTAAATTTTTACAAATTCACGATTTTCTCGAAAAAGGGGGTTTAAAATGAGTTTTCGGGATCAAAATGACAAATACTTGTAAATTTATGAGCTACTAACTGTTTACATTCCTTTTTGGGAATCACCCCACTTTTGGGCAAAGTTAGAGCAGGGAAAATTTTAAAGATTACCCCAATTTTTAAAAATTTCACGTTTTTTCTCAAAAAAGTGGGTTCAAAATGATTTTTCTAGGTTTGAAGAAAAATAAAAGAAAAACTCGATGACCCTACAAAGCTGATACTTTGCTTTTTGTAAAGTCCAAATTTTGGCAAAGTTGAGAAAGGGAAATTAAGACTACTAGTTTTTTTTAAAAATTACGATTTTCTCGAAAAGTGGGTTCAAAAGAGTTTTCTGGGTTTTTGAAGACAAATACAGTAAACTAATAAGCTGGGGGGAAAAGCAAAAGGAAATGTATCAGTTATTTCCTTTTTAAATCCCCCAATATTGGCAAAATTAGAGCACGGAAAAATTTAAATTACTAATTTTTACAAATTCACGTTTTCTCGAAAAGGGGGTTCCAAATGAGTTTTCTAGGTTTAATGACAATGAAAAGTAAACTCGATGAGTTATTACGAACAATGCTTTTTTAATCCCCCCACTATTGGAAAAAAGAGAACCGGAAAAGTTGAGATACTAAATTTTTTACAAATTCCCCCGATTTTTTGAAAAGTGGTTCAAAAAGAGTTTTTGGATGAGACAAATATTGAAACTTAGAGCTACTAACTGATACATTTTTGTAATCATCCCACTATTGGAAAAGTTAGAGAGGGAAAAGGTTGAGTTTACTCAATTTTTACAAATCACGTTTTTCTCGAAAAGGGGGTTAAAAGATTTTTTTAGGTAATGAAAAATGAAAGAAACTCGATGACTACTTATGATACATTGGGGTTTTTTTGTAATCACCCCACATCGCAAGTTAAACCGGAAAATTAAAGTTTACTAAATTTTTAACAAAATTCCGTTTTTCTCGAAAAGGGGGGTTCAAAATGAGTTTCTAGGATCGAAGACAAATAAAAGTAAATTTAATGAATACTAACATACATTCCCTTTTTGAAATCATCCCCCCTATGGCAAAGTTAGAGCAGGAAAAGTTAAAGATTACTCAATTTTTAAAATTACTTTTCCCCCGAAAAGGGGTTCAAAATGATTTTTTCTGGGTTTGAATGACAAATACAAGTTAACTATATAACTACTAACTGAAATTCCCTTTGTAATCATCCTATATTGGCAAATTAAGCACGAAAAGTTGAGATTACTAAATTTTTAAAAATTCACGTTTTTCTAAAAAAAAAAGGGGGTTAAAAAAGGGTTTCTAGTTTTGAATGACAAAAAAGAAAACTAAACGAACTACAAACCCGATACATTCCTTTTTGTAATCATCCAAATTGGCAAAGTTAGAGAAACGGAAAAAGTTGAAATTTACTAAATTTTTACAAATTTAGATTTCTAAAAATGGGTTCAAATTGATTTTTTCAAGGTTTAAATGACAAAGAAAGAAAAACTCGATGAGCTCTACGATACTTTTGCTTTTGCAATCAATTTTTTGGCAAAGTTAGAAAAGGGAAAAAGTTGAGTTTACTCAATTTTTTAAAATTCACGATTTTCTCGAAAAGTGGGTTCAAAATGATTTTTCTAGATCGAATGCCCAAAATACAAGTAAAATATGAGTATAACTAACTTTCCCCTTTTGTAATCACCCCACTATTGGCAAAGTTAGAGAGGGAAAAGTTAAAAAATTACTCATTTTTTTACAAATTCCTTTTTCTCAAAAAGTGGTCAAAAGGTTTTAAATTGAATGACAAATAAAAGTAAACAAAATGAACTAAAACTGAACTTCCCTTTAAAAATCATCCCCAAAAATTGGCAAAGTTAGAGCAGGGAAAAAAAGTGAGTTTACTCAATTTTAAAAATTACGATTTTCCGAAAAGGGGGTTTCAAAATGAGTTTTCTAGGTTTGAATGACAAATGAAAGTAAACCGATGAGTCTAGCTGATCGCGCTTTTTGTGATCGTCCAAAATTTGGCAAAATTAGAGACGGAAAAATTAAGCTACTTGATTTTTACAATTCAGTTTTTTCTCGAAAAGTGGGTTAAAAATGAGTGTTCTTGGTTTGTATGACAAACAAAAGTAATCTGGATGAGCTACTTACTGATACTTGTTTTTTGTAATCATCCCACTTTTGGGCAAGTTAGAGACGGAAAAAGAAAGATTACTCATTTTTAAAAATTCAAAAATTTTCTCGAAAAGGGGGTTCAAAAGATTTCTGGGTTTTTGAATGACAAAAAAAGTAACTAAATAAACTATAACGATACTTTCCCTTTTTAAAATATCTCAATTTTGGCAATTTTGAGCACGAAAAGTTGAGTTACTCCAAATTTTACAAATTTTCACGTTTTTTCTTGAAAAGGGGTTAAAAAGAGTTTTCTAGTTTGAAGACAAATGAAAGTAAACTCGATGAGTTACTAGTTATACTTGCTTTTTGGATCGTCCAAATATTGGAAAAATTAAAGACCGGAAAATTAAAACACTGATTTTTAAAATTTTACGATTTTCTCGAAAAGTGGGGTTCAAAATTTTTCTAGGTTTGAATAAAAAATACAAGTAAACTAGATAGTGGGGGGAAAAGAAAAGAAAGTATAGTTATTTCCGTTTGAAATCTCCAATATGGAAAATTTAGGCCGGAAAAATTTAGATTACTAAATTTTTACAAATCACGATTTTCCGAAAAGTGGGTTCCAAATGGTTTTCTGGGTTTTGAATGACAAATAAAAGAAAACTCGATAGCTACTTTGTACATTGTTTTTTGTAATCACCCCACTATTGGAAAATTTAGAACACGGAAAAGTTGAGATTATCATTTTTACAAATTCACGATTTTCTCGAAAAGTGGGTTAAAAATGATTTTTTCTGGATCGAATGACAAATACAAGTAAAAATATGAGCTAAAAAATGTTTACTTTCCCCTTTTTGTAACTCCCACTATTGGGAAAAGTTAGAGCACGGAAAATTTTAAGATTACTCGTTTTTCAAATTCAAATTTTCTCGAAAAGGGGGTTTCAAAAAGATTTTTCTAAATTTGAAGACAAATAAAAGAAACTAAATGAAATACAACTGAACTTTCCCCTTTTTAAAATCTTTAAAATATTGGCAAAGTTGGGCCCGGGAAAAGTGAGATTACTCAAATTTCAAATTCACGATTTTCCAAAAAAGGGGGTTCAAAAAGGTTTTTCTAGGTTTGAATGAAAAATAAATAAACTCGATGGCTAGGGGAAAAAAAAAGGAAATGATAGTTATTTCCGTTTGTAATATCCCATATTGGCAAATTTAGAGCACGGAAAAATTTAGATTACTCAATTTTAAAATTCACGTTTTTCTGAAAAGTGGGTTCCAAATGAGTTTTTTAGGTTGAATGACAAATAAAAGTAACCGATGAGCTACTTACTGATACATTGCTTTTTGTAATCATCCCACTATTGGCAAAGTTAGAACACGGAAAAGTTGAGATTACTCAATTTTTACAAATTCACGTTTTCTAAAAAGGGGGTTTTCAAAATGAGTTTTTAGGATAAAATGAAAAAATATTTGTAAACTATATGAGCTCCCAACTATCCTTCCCTTTGTAACATCCCAATTTTGGGAAAAAAGTTAGAGCACGGAAAAATTGAGTTTACCAATTTTAAAAATCACGTTTTTCTCGAAAAGTGGGTTCAAAATGAGATTTCTAATTTGAATGAAAAATAAATAAACTAAACGAACTACTAATGATACTTTCCTTTTGTAATACCCCAATTTTTGGAAAAGTTAGAGCACGGAAAAGTTGAAATTACTAAATTTTTAAAAAATTTTTACGATTTTCTGAAAAGGGGGTTAAAATTGATTTTTAAAGGGTTTTGAAGACAAATGAAAGAAAACTCGATGAGACTTACTGATACATTCCCTTTTTGCAACACATCACTATTGGCAAAGTTAGAACACGGAAAGTTGAGATACTCAATTTTTAAAAAATTACGATTTTCTCGAAAAGTCGGGTTAAAAATGATTTTTTCTAGGTCGATGCAAATACAAAAAAGCAATAGAGCTACTAACTGTACATTCCCCTTTTGTAATCATCCCACTATTGGCAAAAGTTAGAGCACGGAAAATTTAAAGATTACTCAGTTTTTACAAATTCACGTTTTTCTCGAAAAGTGGGTTCAAAAAGATTTTTTCTAAATTTGAATGACAAAAAAAAGTAAACAAAATGAACTACTAACTGAATTTTCCCTTTTTAAATCACCAATTTTGGCAAAGTTAGACCCGGGAAAAGTTGAGTTTCCCAAAATTTTTACAAATTCACGATTTTCTCAAAAAGGGGGTTCAAAAGATTTTTCTAGGTTTGAATGAAAAAATAAAAGTAAACTCGATGAGCTACTAGCTTACGTTGCTTTTTTTTGATCCCCCCAAAATTTTGGCAAAAATTAGAGCACGGAAAAATTAAGACTACTTGTTTTTTACAAATTCACGTTTTTCCTCAAAAAAGGGGGTTCAAAATGAGTTTTCTAGGTTTGAATGACAAATGAAAGTAAACTAAAGAACTACTAATGATACTTTCCCCTTTTAAAACTCCCAAATTGGCAAAGTTAGAGCACGGAAAAGTTGATATTAAAAATTTTTACAAATTCACGTTTTCTCGAAAAGTGGGTTCAAAATAATTTTTTTTCTGGGTTGAATGCAAAAAAAAGAAACAGATAAGCGGGGGGAAAAGCAAAAGAAAATGTATCGTTATTTCCTTTTGAAACATCCCAATTTTGGGCAAAATTAGAGCAGGGAAAAATTTTTAATTACTAATTTTCAAATTCACGATTTTCGAAAAGGGGGTTCCCAAAATGAGTTTTTAGGTTTGAATGACAAATAAAAGAAAACTCGATGGACTTACTGATCATTGCTTTTGAATCATCCCACTATGGCAAAGTTAAAACCCGGGAAAAATTTGAGATTCCCCAATTTTTTACAAATTACGTTTTTTTTCCCCCCCCCCAAAGGGGTTCAAAATGAGTTTTTAGGATAAAGACAAAACTTGAAAACTTATGAGCTACCAATGATGCATTCCCTTTGTAATCACCCAAAAATTTTGGCAAAGTTAGAGCACGGAAAATTTGAGATTACTCAAATTTTACAAATTCATGACTTTCTCAAAAAGTGGGTTAAAAAAAGGTTTTTCAAATTTGAAGAAAAAATTTAAGAAAACTAATGAACACAAACTGATACTTCCCCTTTTTAAAATCCCCCAAAATTTGGCAAAGTTGAGCACGGAAAAGTTGATATTACTCAATTTTAAAATTTTCACGTTTTTTCGAAAAGTGGGTTCGAAAGAGTTTTCTAGGTTTGAATGACAAAACAAGTAAACAATAAGCTAGGGGAAAAGAAAAAGGGAAATGTACGTTTTTTTCCTTTTTTGTAATCATCCCAAAATTTGGAAAATTTAGAGCAGGGAAAAATTTGATTACTCAATTTTTAAAAATTCCGATTTTCTCGAAAGGGGGTTCCAAATGATTTTTCTAGGTTTTGAATAAAATAAAAGTAAACTCAGGGCTACTTACTGATACTTTGCTTTTTGTAATCACCCCAAATTGGCAAAGTTAGAACAGGGAAAAAGTTAAGTTACTAAATTTTTAAAAATTTTACGTTTTTCTCAAAAAGTGGGTTAAAAATGAGTTTCTGGGATCGAATGACAATACTTGTAAATATATGAGTACCAATGATCATTCCCTTTTGTAATCACCCCAATATTGGCAAAGTTAAGCACAAAAAAATTGAGATTACCTTTTTTAAAAATTCACGATTTTCCGAAAAGGGGGTTTAAAAATGAGATTTCTAGTTTAAAAGACAAAAAAAAGTAAACTAAACGAAATAACGATACTTTCCTTTTGTAACCCACCCAAAATATTGGAAAAGTTAGAGAGGGAAAAGTTAAAAATTAAATAAATTTTTAAAATTTTTACGTTTTTTAAAAAAGGGGGTTCAAATTGAGTTTTAAAAGGTTTGAAGACAAATGAAAGTAACTCGTGAGCTATTACTGATACATTGCTTTTTGCAATCACATCACTATTGGCAAAGTTAGAGCACGGAAAAGTTAAGATTACTCAATTTTTACAAATTCACGATTTTCTCTAAAAGTGGGTTCAAAATGAGTTTTAAGGTTGAATGAACATATACAAGTAAACTAGATGAACTAAATAATTAATAACATGCTGCTTTTTGTAATCATCCCACTATTGGAAAGTTAGAGCACGGAAAAGTTAAGATTACTCAGTTTTACAAGAAATTCACGATTTTTCTCGAAAGTGGGTTCAAAATGAGTTTTATAGGTTTGAAGACAAATGAAAAGTAAACTCGATGAGCTACTAGCGATACATTGCTTTTTGTGATAGTCCAATATTGGCAAAATAGAAGCACCCCCCTCGGAAAAATTAAGACTACTTGATTTTTACAAATTCACGATTTCTCGAAAAGTGGGTTCAAAATGAGTTTTCTAGTTTGAATGACAATGAAAGTAAAACCGATGAGCTACCTTACTGATACATTGCTTTTTGTAATCATCCCACTATTGGCAAAGTTAGAGCACGGAAAAGTTGAGATTACTTAATTTTGACAAATTCATGATTTTCTCGAAAAGTTGGTACAAATGAGTTTTCTAGATTTGAATGACAAATACAAGTAAACTAGATGAGCTACTAACTGATACATTCCCTTTTGTTCACCCACTATTGCAAGTTAGAGCACGGAAAAGATAAGTTACTCATTTTTTACAAATTCACGATGTTCTCGAAAAGTGGGTTCAAAATGAGTTTCTAGTTTGAATGACAAAATTACAAGGAAAACCAAGTTGAGTACTAATGAACATCCCTTTTGTAATCATACCACTATTGGCAAAGTTCGAGCACGGAAAGTTAGATTACTCATTTTTTACAAATTCACCGATTTTCTTGAAACAGTGGGTCAAATGAGTTTTCTAGTTTGAATTACAAATGAAAGTAACCGATGATCTCACTCCACCACGATAGCATACATGCTTTTGTGCGATAGTCCAATATTCGGCAAAATTTAGAACACGGAAAACGTTAAGATTTCACTCGATTTTTACAAATTCACGATTTTCTCGAAAAGTGGGTTAAAATGAGTTTCGAGGTTTGAATGACAAATTAAAGTACAAACTCGATGAGCATACTACTGAACATTGCTTTTTGTAATCATCCCAATATTGTCAAAGTTAGAGAACGGAAAAGTGAGATTACTTAATTTGACAAATTCATGATTTGTCGAAAAGTGGGTCAAAATGAGTTTTCTAGATTTGAAGACAATACAAGTAAATAGATGAGGCTAACTAACTGATACGTTCCCTTTGGTATCATCCCAATATTGGCAAAATTTAGAGCACGGAAAGTTAAGATTGACTCAATTTTACAATTCACGATTTTCTCGAAAAGTGGGTTCAAAATGAGTTTCTAGTCTTGAATGACAAATGAAAGTAACTCGATGAGCTATTTAATGATACATTGCTTTTGTAATCATCCACTATGGCAAGTAGAGCACGGAAAAGTTAGATTACTCATTTTTACAAAATTCACGATTTTCTCGAAAAGTGGGTTCCAAATGAGTTTTCTAGGTTTGAATGACAAATACAAGTTAACTATATGAACTACTAACTGATACATTCCCTTTTGTAATCATCCTACTATTGGCAAAGTTAGAGCACGGAAAAGTTAAGATTACCCCAATTTTTACAAATCACGATTTTCTCGAAAAGTGGGTCCAAAATGATTTTTCTGGGATTGAATGACAATGAAAGTAAACTCGATGAGCTACTAACTGATACATTGCTTTTGTAATTATCCCAATAGGCAAATTTAGAACACGGAAAATTTAAAGATTACTCAATTTTTAAAAAAATTACGATTTTCGAAAAGTGGGCCAAAATGAGTTTTCTAGATTGAATGACAAAAACAAGTAAACTAGAAAAGTGAAATGTATCAGCAAAGGAAATGATCAGGTTTTCCCCTTTGTAATCAATCCCAAAAATATTGGCAAATTTAAAGCACGGAAAAAAAATTGGAGATTACTCAATTTTTACAAATTACGATTTCTCGAAAAGGGGGTTCCAAATGAGTTTTTAGGTTTGAATGACAAATGAAAGTAAACTCGATGAGCTACTTACTGATACATTGCTTTTTGTAATCAAACCACTATTGGCAAAGTTAGAGCACGGAAAAGTTAAGATTACTCAATTTTTACAAATTCACGATTTTCTCGAAAAGTGGTTCAAAATAAGTTTTCTAGGTTGAATGAAAAAATGAAAGTAAACTCGATGAGCTACTTACTGATACATTGCTTTTGTAATAACCCCACTATTGGCAAAGTTAGAGCACAGAAAATTTAAAGTTTACTCAATTTTTACAAATTCACGATTTTTCGAAAAGGTGGGTTCAAAAATGAGTTTTCTAGATTTGAATGACAAATACAAGAAAAATAGATAAGCTAGGGGGATAAGAAAAAAGGAATGTATCAGTTTTCCTTTTGTAATCATCCCAATATTGGCGAATTTAGAGCAGGGAAAAAAGTTGAGATTACTCAAATTTTTACAAATTCACGATTTTCTCGAAAAGTGGGTTCCAAATGTGTTTTCTAGGTTTGAATGACAAATGAAAGTAAACTCGATGAGCTACTTACTGAAACATTGCTTTTTGTAATCATCCCAATATTGGCAAAGTTAGAACACGGAAAAGTTAAGATTACTCAATTTTAACAAATTCACGATTTTCTCGAAAAGTGGGTCAAAATGAGTTTTCTAGGTTTGAATGACAAATGAAAGTAAACTCGATGAACTACTTACTGATACATTGCTTTTTGTAATCAACCCACTATTGGCAAAGTTAGAGCACGGAAAAGTTAAGATTACTCAATTTTTACAAATTTACGATTTTCTTGAAAAGTGGGTTCAAAATGAGTTTTCTAGGTTTGAATGACAAATGAAAGTAAACTCGATGAGCTACTAACTGTTGCATTCCCGTTTGTAATCATCCCAATATTGGCAAAGTTAGAGCACGGAAAAGTTAAGATTACTCAATTTTGACAAATACACGATTTTCTCGAAAATTGTCGGGATTCACAAATGAAGTTTTCTGTAGGTTCCTGAATGATCAAATGAAAGTAAATCTCGCATGAGCATTACAGCGATACGTTGTTTTTGTGATTCGTACAAAATGGCAACAATTAGAGCACGGAAAAGTTAAGACTAGTAGATTTTTTACAAATTCACGATCGATTTTTCTCGAAAAAAGTGGGTTTCAAAAGGAGTTTTCTAGGTTGAATGGACAAATACCAAGTTAATATATGAGATACAAACGGATACATTCTCTTTTGCAATCATCCCACTATTGGCAAAGTTCCTCCCCTACGAGCACGGAAAAGTTAAGATACTCAATTTTTACAAATTCACGATTTTTCTCGAAAAGTGGGGTCAAAATGAGTTTTTAGGTTTGAATGACAAAATATAAGTAAAACTGACCGAATGAAACTACTAAACTGATACATTGCTTTTTGGTAATCATCTACTATTGGGAAAGTGGAGAACGGAAAAGTTTGAGATACTAAAATTTTACAAATTCACGATTTTCTCGAAAAAGTGGCAGTTCAAAATGTGTTTTCTAGATTTTTTCGATATGACAAATACAAAGTATAACAGATAAGCGTAGGGGGAGAAGCAAGACAGGAAAATAAATCAGTTCTCATTTCCCTTGGTAATCATCAGCCAATATACTTCGGCAAAATTCCCGTAGAGCACGGCAAAAATGACGTATTACATCAATTTTTACAATTCACGATGTTCTCCGAAAAGTGGTTTCCAAATGAGTTTTCATATCGGACCTCGATTATGACAAATACTGTCAACATTGTTCATGATCAACCTAACTGATGCGAATTCGTTTAGTAATCTATTCCACAATATTGGCAAAAGTTAGAGCACGGGAAAAGTGAGATTACTCAAATTTTTACAAAATTCACGATTTTCTCGAAAGTGGGTTCAAAAAAGAGTTTTCTAAATTTGAATGACAAATTAAAGTAAACTAGCTGAACTACAACTGATTTACATTCCTTTTGTAATCATACCAATATTGGCAAAGTTAGAAGCACGGAAAAAGTTGAGATTACTCATATTTTTACAAAATTCACGAGTTTTCGGAAGTGGGTCAATGAGTTTTCTAGTTTCTAGATTTGAATGACAAAACAAGTAAACTAGATAAGCTAGGGGGATAAGCAAAAGGACACACTATATCAGTTATTTCCGGTTGTAATCATCCCAACACACTGGCACACAGGCTAGAACCACGAATATGTAAGATTACTCAATTTTAACAAATTCACGATTTCATCAAAAAGTGCGGTTCACAAAATTGAGTTGTCTAGATTTGAATGACAAACTCAAGTAAATTAGTAAGCAGGGGGATAAGCAAAGGAAATAAATCAGTATTTCCCTTTGTAATCACCCAATATTGGCAAATTTAGAGCACGGAAAAATTAAGATTACTCAATTTTTACAAATTCACGATTTTCTCGAAAAGTGGTTTCCAAATGAGTTTTCTAGGATCGAATGACAAATACTTGTCAACTGTATGATCTACTAACTGATGCATTCCGTTTAGTAATCATACCAATATTGGCAAAGTTAAAGCACGGAAAGTTCAGACAGCGATTACTCAATTTTACAAAATTCCACGATTTTCTCAAAAAGTGGGTTCAAAAAGAGTTTTCTAGGTTTGAATGGACAAATTAAGTAAACTAGATGAAACTACTTAACTGATACATGCATTTTGTAATCATACCAATATTGGCAAAGTTAGAGCACGGAAAAGTTGAGATTACTCAATTTTACAAATTCACGATTTTCTCGAAAAATGGGTTCAAAATGAGTTTCTAGGTTGATTGACAAATAGAGAAGTAAACTAGATGAGCTACTTATAAAACATTCCCTTTTGAATCATCCCAATATGGCAAAAGTTAGAGCAACGGAAAAAGTTGACAGATTATCAATTTTTACAAATTCACGAATTTTTCTAGAGAAAGTGGGTTCAAAATGAGTCTTTTCTAGTTAATGACAAAAATAACTAAATAAGATGAGCTACTAACTGACAGCACATTCCCTTGGTAGTCATCCCAATATTGGCAAAGTTAGAGCACGGAAAGTTAAGATACTCAATTTTTTACCAAATTCACGATTTTCTCAGAAAAGTGGGTCAAAATGAGTTTTCTAGATTTGGAATCGACAAATACAAGTAAATTCGATTGAGCTACTAACTTATACATTCCCTTTGTAATCATCCACTATTGCAACAGTTAGGAACGGAAAAGTAAGATTACTCAATTTTACAAATTCAGATTTTCTCGAAAAAGTGGAGTTCAAAAGAGTTTTTAGATTTGAAGACAAATACAAGTAAAACTAGATGAGCTACTAATGAATACATTGCTGTTTTGTAATCATGCAATAAATTGGCCCAAGTTAAGAAAAACGGAAAGTTAAGATTACTTCAAATTTATTACAAATTCACGATTTCTCGAAAAGTGGGTTTCAAAAGATGTTTTCTAGATTGAATGACAAATCAAATTACTTAGATAAGCTACTAATTGATACATTACCTTGTTTTGTAAATCATCCCACTATTGGCAAAAGTTAGAGCGCGGAAATAGTTAAGATACTCAATTACTTTACAAATTCACGATTTTAATGAAAAGTGGGCTCAAAATGATTTCTAGGTTTGAATGACACATGAAAGTAAATCGATGTAGGAACGGACTGATTACATTGCATTTTGAAACATCCCCCCCACCTTATTGAACAAAGTTAGAGCACGGAAAAGTAAGATTACTCAAGTTTTACAAATTCACGATTTCTGATAAAGTGGGTTCAAAATGAGTTTTTCTAGATTGAATTACAAATACAAGTAAACTAGAGAGCTAACAATTAATACATTGCTTTATTGTATCATCCCAAATTGGCAAAGTTTAGAGCACTGGAAAAGTTAAAGATACTCATTTTTACAAAATTCACGATTTTCTCCAAAAAGTGGGCTCAAAATGAGTTTTCTAGGTTTGAATGACACATGAAAGTAAACTCGATGGGGAACTGACTGATACATTGCGTTTTGAAATCATCCCACTATTGGCAAAGTTAGAGCACGGAAAAATTGAGATTACTCAATTTTACAAATTCACGATTTTCTCGAAAAGTGGGTTCAAAATGAGTTTTCTAGGTTTGAATGACAAATGAAAGTAAACTAGATGAGCTACTAACTGATACATTCCCTTTTATAATCATCCCAATATTGGCAAATTTAGAGCACGGAAAAGTTAAGATTACTCAATTTTTACAAATTCACGATTTTCTCGAAAAGTGGGTTCAAAATGAGTTTTCTAGGTTTGAATGACAAATGAAAGTAAACTCGATGAGCTACTTACTGATACATTGCTTTTGTAATCATCCCAATATGGCAAAAGTTAGAGCACGGAAAAATTGAGATACTCAATTTTTACAAATTCACGATTTTCTCGAAAAGTGGGTTCAAAATGAGTTTTCTAGGTTTGAATGACAAATGAAAGTAAATTCGATGAGCTACTTACTGATACATTGCTTTTGTAATCATCCACTATTGGCAAAGTTTAGAACACGGAAAAGTTGAGAGTACTCAATTTTACAAATTCACGATTTTCCGAAAAGTGGGTTCAAATGAGTTTTCTACGTTTGAATGACAAATAAAAGTAAACTCGATGAGCTACTTACTGATACATTGCTTTTTGTAATCATCCCACTATTGGCAAAGTTAGAACACGAAAAGAAGATTACTAATTTTACAAATTCACGATTTCTCGAAAGTGGGTTCAAATGGTTTTTAGGTTAATGAAAAAAAAGTAAAATATAG
>JANFPS010000180.1:0-27800 GCA_024703675.1 Drosophila nebulosa | reverse complement strand
TTCTAGGTTTAAATCCCAAAATGAAAGAAAATTTGGATGAGTTTTAAAACAAAATACATTGTTTTGCAATCTCCCCAAAATTGGCGAAGATGAGATTTTGTCGAGATCGATCTTAAGTTCGCTGGGCTAGTAAATTTTTACAACTTCACGATGTTCTCTGAAAGTGGGTTGAAAGTGAGTTTTCTAGGTTTGAATGCCAAAAAAAAGTAAACTAGATGAGACACTTAAAGATACATTGCTTTTTCCAATCTTCCCAAAATTGGCAAAGTTGAGATTTTGTCGGGATCGATCTTTAGTTTGCTAGACTAGACAATATTTACAAATTCACAATGTTCTCTGAAAGTGGGTTCAAAATTAGTTTTCTAGGTTTAAATACCAAATGAAAGTAAATTGGATGAGCTGCTAATACATTACTTGTTGCAATCTTCCCAAAAAGGGCAAAGATGGGATTTTGTCGGGACCGATCTTTAGTTTGCTAGACTAGACAATATTTACAAATTCACGATTTTCACTAAAAGTGGGTTGAAAGTGAGTTTTGTAGGTTTAAATGCCAAATGAAAGTAAATTGGATGAGCTGCTAACTAACACATTGCTTTTTGCAATCTTCCCAAAATTGGAAAAGTTGTGATTTTTTCGGGATCGATCTTAAGTCCGCTAGACTATTCAATTTTTACAAATTCACAATGTCTCGACAAGGGTTCAAAATGAGTTTTCTGGTTTGAATGCCAATGAAGTAATTGGATGAGCTATTACTAATACATTGCTTTTTGCAATCTCCCCAAAATTGGCGAAGATGAGATTTGTCGAGACGTCTTAGTTTGCTGGACTAGTAAATTTCAATTCACGTGTTCTCTGAAAGTGGGTGAATGCAGTTTTCTAGGTTGATGCAAATAAAAAGTAAACTAGATGAGACACTTAAAGATACATTGTTTATTCCAATCACCCAAAATTGGCAAGGTTGAGATTTTGTCGGGATCGATCTTAAGTTTGCTGGACTAGTCAATTTTTAAAAGTTCACGATGTTCTCTGAAAGTGGGTTCAAAATGAGTTTTCTAGGTTTGAATGCCAAATGAAAGTAAACTGGATGAGCTACTTAAAGATACATTGCATTTTCCAATCTTCCCAAAATTGGCATAGTTGAGCTTTTGTCGAGTTCGATCCTAAGTTCGCTGGACTAGTCAATTTTTACAAGTTTCACGATTTCTCGTTAAATGGGTTGAAAGTGAGTCTTCTAGGTTGAATGCCAATAAAGTACTGATGCGCTACTTAAAGATACTTGTGTTTATTCCAATCACCCAAAATTGGCAGGTTTGAGATTTTTTCGGGATCGGGTCTTAAGTTCCGCTAGACTAGTCAATTTTTACAAATTCACGATTATCTCAAAAAGTGGTAAAATGGTTTACTAGGTTTGAATGCCATAATGCACGTAAACTGGATGGTTTTCTAACTGATACATTGGTTTTGTTGCATCTCCCAAAAATGGGCAAGTGGAGATTTTGTCGAATCGATCTCTCTCTCCGCTGGGACTAGTCAATTTTTAAAAGTTAACGATGTTCTCAAAAAGTGGGTTGAAAGTGAGTTTTCTAGGTTTGAATGCCAAATAAAAGTAAACTGGATGAGCTACTAACTAATACATTGCTTTTTCCAATCTTCCCAAAATTGGCAAAGTTGAGATTTTTTCAATTTTTACAAGTTCACGATTTTCTCTGAAAGTGGGTTCAAAATGCGTATTCTAGGTTTGAATGACAAATGAACGTAAACTGGATGAGCTATTAACTAATTCATGGCTTTTTGCATCCTTCCCAAAATTGACAAAGTAGAGATTTTGTCAAGATCAATCTTAAGTTCGCTGGACTAGTCAATTTTTGCTAGTTCCTAAGTTTCGCTGGAAAGTGGGGTTTGAAAGTGAGTTTTCTACGGTTGAATGCCAAATGAAAGTAACTGGATGAGATTATTAACTATACATTGGCTTTTTGCAATCTTCCCAAAATGGAAAAGTTGAGATTTTTTCGGGATTGATCTTAAGTCCGCTAGACTAGGTCCAATTTTTACAATTCACGATGTTTTCTCAAAAGTGGTTTCAAAATGAGTTACTAGGTTTGAGTGCCATCAAATAACTGAAAGAGTTACTAACTGATACATTGCTATTTCAAATTTCCCCAAAATTGGCAAAGTTGAGATTTTGTCGAGATCGATCTTAAGTTTGCTGGACTAGTCAATTTTTAAAAGTTCACGATGTTCTCTGAAAGTGGGTTCAAAATGTGTATTCTAGGTTTGAATGACAAATGAAAGTTTACTGATGAAGCTACTTAAATATGCATTGCATTTTCCAAAATTTCCCAAAATTGGCATAGTTGAGCTTTTGTCGATTTCGATCCTAAGTTCGCTGACTAAGTCCAATTTTTTACAAGTTCACGATGTTCTCTGAAAGTGGGTTGAAAGTGAGTCTTCTAGGTTTGAATGCCAAATAAAAGTAAACTGGATGAGCTACTTAAAGATACTTTGTTTATTCCAATCACCCAAAATTGGCAAGGTTGAGATTTTTTCGGGATCGATCTTAAGTCCGCTAGACTAGTCAATTTTTACAAATTCACGATGTTCTCAAAATGTTTCAAATGAGTTTTACTGAGGGTTTGAATGCCAAATGAACGTAAACTGGATGGTTTACTAACTGATACATTGTTTTTTGCAATCTTCCCAAAATTGGCAAAGTAGAGATTTGTCGAGCCAAAAAAAGATCGATCTAGTTCGCCTGGACTAGTATTTTTAAAACTATAACAGATGTAAGTCAAAAGTGGGTTTGAAAGTGAGGTTTTCTCTACTCTTTGAATGCCAAGATAAAAGTAAACTGTATGCGCTACAACTAATACATTGCTTTTTCCACTCTTCCCAAAATTGGCATAGTAGAGATTTTTTCAATTTTTACAAGTTCACGATTTTCTCTGAGTGGTAAAAATGCGTATTCTTGCGTTTGAATGGCATGAAACGTAAACTGGATGAGAAGTTAACTAATTCATGGCCTTTTTGCAATCCTTCCCAAAATTGACAAAGTAGAGATTTTGGGGACAAGAATCAATCGTAAGTTCGCTGGACTAGTCAATTTGTTAAAAGTTAACGATGTTTCTCAAAAAGTGGGTTGAAAAGTGAGTTTTCCTAGGTTTTGAATGCCAAATAAAGTAACCTGGATGAAGCCTACTAACTATACATTGGCGCATTTTCCAATTCTTCCCAAAATTGGCAAGTTTGACTTTTGTCGAGCTTCGATCCTAAGTTAATCATATGGATTAATCAATTTTTACATGTTCACTACCCGGATGTTCTGCTGAAAGTGGTTAAAGTAGTCTTCATAGGTTTAATGAAAAACAAAGTAAACTGGATGAGCTACTTAAGATACTTTGTTTATTCAATACAAAAATTGGGCAAGGTTGAGAATTTTTTTAGGCTCATAGTAAGTCCGCTAGACTAATCAATTTTACAAATTCACGATGTTTCTCAAAAAGTCGGTTTCAAATGAGTAATTAACTAGGTTTTAATGCAAATGAACTAAACTGGATGTTTTTACTACTGATAAATTGTTTTTTTGCAATCTGCAAAATTGGGGGCCAAAGTAGAGATTTTGTCGAGATCGATCTTGTTCGATGGACCAAAATAAAATTCCATTTATTACCACAGTTAACGTGTCTCAAAAGTGGGTTGAAAGTCTCTCTCTCTCTAGTTTTAATGCAAATAAAAGTAAACGGGACTGAGTACTAACTAATACTGTGCTGGTTACAATCTTCCCAAATTGGCATAGGTCTGAGATTTTTCAATTTTTACAAGTTTCACGATTTTCTCTGAAAGTGGTAAAAATGCGGTCATTCTTGGTTTGAATGGTACAAATGAACGTAACTGATGAGCTTTACTATTCATGGGCTTTTTGGGCATCCTTACCAAAATTGACAGTCGAATTTTGTCAAGATCAATCTTAAGTTCGCTGGACTAAAGTCAATTTTTGCAGTTCCTGATTGTTCGCTGAAAGTGGGTTGAAAGTGAGTTGTCTAGGTTTTGAATGCCATGGAAAGTAACCTGGATAGATATTAACTAATTACATTGACCCTTTTTGCATCATTCCCAATTGAAAAGTTGAGTTTTTCGGGATTGATCTAAAGTCCGCTAGACTACTCAATTTTTACAAACACTATACAAAAAAAAAAACACAATAACTGCCTCTCAAAAGTGTTTCAAAAATGGTGTTAGCTAGGTTTGAATGCCATCAAAGTAAACTGAGGTAACTAACTGATACATGCTAGTTCCAAATTTCCCAAAATTGTGCAAAGTTGAGATTTTTGTCGAGATCGATCTTAAGTTTGGATATATACACAACCACATCTCATTTTTAAAGTTACACACTACATAAGTGTCTCTGAAAGTGGGTGTCAAAAGGAGTTTTCTAGGTTGAATTCAAATGAAGTTAACTGATGAGCTACTTAGATGAAATTGCATTTTCCAATCTTCCCAAATTGGGCATAGTTGATCTTTGTCGAGTTCGATCCTAGTTCGCTGGACTAGTCAATTTTACACGTTCACGATGTTCTCTGAAAGTGGGTTGAAAGGAGTCTTCTAATACTTTAAGAGTTTTTAACTTTGTTTATTCCAATCACCCCAAAATTGCCAGGTCGAGATTTTTTTCGGGATCGTCTTAAGTCCGCTCAGCTCGTCAATTTGTTTTACAGATTTCACGATGTCTCCAAAAGTGGTTTGCAAATGAGTTTTACTAGGTTTTGAAGGCCAAATGAACGTAACTGGATTTTACTAACTGATACATTGTTTTTTTGCAATCTTCCAAAATTGGCAAGTAGAGATTTGGGTCGAGATCAGGGATCTTAGTTCGCTGACTAGTCATTTTTAAAGTTCCGCTGTTCTCTGAAAGTGGGTTGAAAGTGAGTTTTCTAGGTTTGAATCCAATAAAGTAACTTTGGATGGCTCTAACTAATCCATTGCTTTTTCAAATTTTCCCAGAATTGGCAGAGTAGAGATTTTGGTCGAGTCGTCCTAATTCGCCGGATCTAGTCAAATTTTTTCAAGTTCACGATGTTTCTTGAAAGTGGGGTTGAAAGTGAGCTCTTCTAGGTTTTTGCATGTGTTAAATAAAAGTAACTGTATGATCTACTTAAGATACATTGTTATTCCAATCAGCCAAATTGTCAAGGTTAGCATTCTTTTTGGGATCGATCTTAATCGCTAGACAAGTCAATTTTTACGATGTTCTCAAAAAGTGGTTTCAAACTGAGTTTACTAGGTTTGAATGCCAATGAAATAACTGAAGAGTTACACTGATACATTGCTTTTTCAAATTCTTCCCAAATTGGCATAGATTAAGATTTTTTTTCTTTATACAAGTTCACGATTTTCTCTGACAAAAGTGGGCTCACAAAATGCGTATTGTTAGTTGAATTACAATGACGTAAACTTGATGAGCTTACTAATCTATGGCTGGGTCGATCCTTCCCAAAATTCACAAAGTAGAGATTTTTTCAATATCAATCTTAAATTCGCTGGACTAGTCAATTTTTGCTAGTTCCTGATGTTCGCTGAAAGTGGGTTGAAAGTGAGTTTGCTAGGTTTGAATGCCAATCAAGTAAAACTGGTTGAGATATTAACTATACATTGCTTTTTGCAATCTTCCCAAAATTGTGCAGTTGAGATTTTGTTGAATCGATCTTAGTTCGCTGACTAGTCAATTTTTAAAAGTTCCGATGTTCTTTAAAAAGTGGGTTCAATGTGAGTTTTTCAGGTTTTGATGCCAAATAAAGCTAAACTGATCAGCTAAAATAATAACATTGCTGTTTCAATCTTCCCAAATTGGCAGAGTAGAAGATTTTGTCGAATCGATCCTTAGTTCGCTGGACTATCAATTTTTACAAGTTCACGATGTTTCTCTGAAAGTGGTTGAAAATGAATCTTTCCAGTTTGAAGCCAAATAAAGTAACTGGATTGAGCAACTTACAGAGACATTGTTTATCAAATCACTCCAAAATTGGCAAGGTTGAGATTTTTTTCGGATCGATCCTTAAGTCCGCTAACTAGTCAATTTTACAAATTCACGATGTTTCTCAAAGTTGGTTTCGAAAATGAGTTTACTAGGTTTGAATGCCAAATGAAAGTAAACTGAAAGAGTTACTAACTGATACATTGCTTTTTCCAAATTTCCCAAAATTGGCATAGTTAAGATTTTTTTTAATTTATACAAGTTCACGATTTTCTCTGAAAGTGGGTTGAAAATGCGTATTCTTGGTTTGAATGACAATGGGCACGTGCTGGATGAGCTATTACTGAATTCATGGCTGTTTGCATCCTTCCCAAATTGACAAAGTGAATTTTAGTCAAGATCAATCTTAAGTTCGCGGGACTAGTCAATTTTTGCTGTTCTGATGTTCGCTGAGTTGTGTTGAAAGTGATTTTCTAGGTTTGACTGCCAATGAAAGTAAACTGGATGAGCTATTAAGCTAAACATTGCTTTTGGGAATATTCCGCAAAATGAAAGTTGAGATTTTGTCGGGATCCTATATTAAGTTTCGCTGGACTTGTCAATTTTTACAATTCCAAGATTTTCTCAAAAAATGGGTTCAAAATGTGTATTCTAGGTTTGAATGACAAATAAAAGTTAATTGGATGAGCTATTGACTAATGCAATCCTTTTTCCAATCTTCTCAAAATTGGCAAAGTTGAGATTTTGTCGGGACCGATCTTTAGTTCGCTGGACTAGTCAATTTTTACAAGTTCACGATTTTTTCAAAAAGTGGGTTCAAAGTGAGTTCGCTGGGTTTGAATGCCAAATGAAAGTAAACTGGATGAGATATTAACTAATACATTGCTTTTTGCAATCTTCCCAAAATTGGAAAAGTTGAGATTTTTTCGGGATTGACTCTTAGTCCGCTAGACCTAGTCAATTTTTACAGAATTCACGATGTTCTCAAAAAAGTGGTTTTCAAAATTAGTTTACTAGTAATTCATGGCTTTTTTGCAATCTTTCCCAAATTGGGCAAAAGTTAAGGATTTTGTCGGGACCGTCTAAGTTCGCTGGACTAGTCAATTTTAAAAGTTCATCAGGATGTTCTCTAAAAAGTGGGTTCAAATGTGTATTCGAGGTTGAATTGACAAATGACATTAAAATGGATGAGCTACTTACTAATACATTGCTTTTTCCAATCTTCCCGAAATTGGCAAAGTTGAGATTTGGTCGGGATCGATTTTAGTTCTCTAGACTATCCAATTTTTACAAGTTCACGATTTCTCGATATATATGTTGGTTCAAAATGAGTTTTGTGGATCCTCTTGTGATTTGAATGA
Source organism: Drosophila nebulosa (assembly GCA_024703675.1). Taxonomy (NCBI): domain Eukaryota; kingdom Metazoa; phylum Arthropoda; class Insecta; order Diptera; family Drosophilidae; genus Drosophila; species Drosophila nebulosa. The sequence goes on along the minus strand of JANFPS010000180.1, from coordinate 20,471 downwards.
CCAATGAAGGTAAACTGGATGATCTAACTATTGGATACATTGCGTGTTGTGTTCGTCTCCAATATTAGGCAAAGTTAGGCACGGAATAAGTTAAGATTTTGCCGGGGTCGTAACATAGTGATTCGGCCAGATTTCATCAATTTTTACAAATCAACGATTTTCTCGAAAGTGGGTTCAAAATGAGTTTTCTTGTTTGAAATAACAAATGAAGGTAAACTGGATGAGCTAGTAAGTGATATAATTCTTTTGGTGATCGTCCCAATATTTGCACCGTTAGGCAACTGCAAAGTTGAGTTCGGGGGCTGGACTTGTCAATTTTTACAATTCAAGATTTTCTCAAAAAAAAATGGGTTCAAATGGGTAGTTTCTAGTTTGAATGACAATGTAAAGTAAATTGGATGAGCTATTGACTAATGCAATCCTTTTCCAATCTATCTCAAAATTGGCAAAGTTTGGATTTGTCGGGACCGATCTTTAGTTCGCTGGACTAGTCAATTTTTACAGGGAGTTCACGATTTTTCACAGTGGGTTCAAAGTGAGTTTGCTAGGTTTGAATGCCAAATGAAAGTAAACTGAATGAGTTATTAGCTGATACATTGCATTTTTCAATCTTCCCAAAATTGGCAAAGTTGAGATTTTGCGGGATCGATCTTAAGTTCGCTGGGCTAGTCATTTTGGAGGCAATCAAGATTTCTCTTCTCAAAATGGGTCAAAATGTGTATTCTAGGTTTGATGAATAAATGAACAGTAAATTCGAGATGAGCTACTTATAATACATTGCTTTTTCCAATTCTTCCCGAATTGTCAAAGTTTGAAGATTTGTTCGGGATCGATTAGTTTCTCTAACTATCCAATTTTTCCAAGTTCACGATTTTCTCAAAAAGTGGATTCAAGTGAGTTTACTAGGTTGAATGGCCAAATGAGTAACTTACTTAGTTTGTTAGCTGATACATTGCTTGTTTGCAATCTTTCCAAAAATTGTCAAAGATGAGATTTTGTCAGAAAAAGGTCGAACAAGATGATCTCACTTCGCTGGACTAGTCAATTTTTACAAGTTCACGATATTCTCTGAAAGTGGGTTCAAAGTGAGTTTTTTGGGTTTGAATGCCAAATAAAAGTAAACTAGATTCGCTACTTAAAGATACATTGCTTTTTCCAATCTTCCCAAAATTGGCAAAGTTGAGAATTTTTCGGGGACGGATCTTTAATCCGCTAGGACTATCAACTTTTACTATTGACGAATTTTGTCGTCTAAAAGTGGGTTTCAATGAGTTTTCTAGGTTTGAATGCAAATGAACGTATGACTGGACTGAGCTTTAACTAATATTCTACGTATGCTAGGTTTGAATGACAAATGAACGTAAACTGAATGAGCTATTAACTAATTCATGGCTTTTTGCATCCTTCCCAAAATTGACCAAAGTGAAGATTTTGTCAGATCCAATCTTAAGTTCGCTGGACTAGTCAATTCTATCTAGTTCCTGATGTCCGCTGAAAATGGTTGAAAAGTGGTGTGACATGCCAAATGAATGATGAATTGGGATGAGCTATTAACTATACATTGCTTTTTTTTTTTTTTTGTTTTTTTTTTTTTTTTTTTTTTTTTTTTTTTTTTTTTTTTGGGACCCCAAAAAAAAATTTTTCTTTTTCCTTCCCCAAATTGGCAAAGTTAAGATTATGTCGGACCGATCTTAAATTTGCTGGACTATCAATTTTAAAGTTCACGATGTTTTCTCTCAAAGTGGGTTCAAAATGTGTATTCTAGGTTTGATATGAACAAATGAAATTGACATTGATGAGGCTAGTGCTTACTAATACATTTGCTTTTTCCAATCTTCCGATAGATTGGATCAAAAGTTGAGATTTTGCGGGACGAACATAGCTCGCCAGATTTCTCAATTGTGTACAAGTCACGATGTTCTCGAAAAGTTTGGTTCAAAATGAGTTTTCCTTGATTTGATGAAAATGAAGGTAAACTGGATGAGCTACTAAGTGATACATTGCTTGTTGTGTTCGTCCCAATATTAGCAAAGTTAGAGCACGGAAAAGTTAAGATTTTGCCGGGGTCGAACATAGGTTCGCCAGATTTCTCAATTTTTTACAAAATCACGATTTTCTTGAAAACGTGGTTCAAAATGAGTTTTCTTGATTTGAATGACAAATGAAGGTAAACTGGATGAGCTAGTAAGTGATATATTGCTTTTTGTGATCGTCCCAATATTGGCAACGTTAGAGCACGGCAAAGTTGAGATTTTGCCGGGATCGAACATAGGTTCGCCAGATATCCCAATTTTTGCAACGTCGCCATTTTTTCGAAGAGTGTGTTCAAAATGAGTTTTCTAGGTTTGAATGACAAATGAAAGTAAACTGGATGAGCTACTAACTGATACATTGCTTTTTGTGATCGTTCAATATTGGCAACGTTAGAGCAAAGTTGTGATTTTGCCGGGATCGAACATGGGTTTGCCAGATTTCACAATTTTATAAAGTCACGATTTTCTCGAAAAGTGGGTTCAAAATGAGTTTTCTAGGTTTGAATGTCAAATGAAGGTAAACTGGATGAGCTACTAACTGATGCATGGCTTTTTTTGATCATCGCAATATTGGAAAAGGTAGAGCACGGCAAAGTTAAGATTTTGCCGGGATCGAACATGGGTTTGCCAGATTTCACAATTTTTGCAATGTCGCCATTTTTTCGAAAAGTGCGTTCAAAATGAGTTTTCTAGGTTTGAATGACAAATGAAAGTAAACTGGATGAGCTACTAACTGATACATTGCTTTTTGTGATCGTCCCAATATTGGCAACGTTAGAGCACGGCAAAGTTGAGATTTTGCCGGGATCGAACATAGGTTTGCCAGGTTTCACAATTTTTACAAAGTAGCGATTTTCTCGAAAAGTGGGTTCAGAATGAGTTTTCTAGGTTTGAATGACAAATGAAGGTAAACTTGATGAGCTACTAACTAATACGTTGCTTTTTGTGATCGTCCCAATATTGGCAACGTTAGAGCACGGCAAAGTTGAGATTTTGCCGGGATCGAACATAGGCTCGCCAGATTTCTCAATTTTTACAAAGTCACGATTTTCTCGAAAAGTGGGTTCAAAATGAGTTTTCTTGATTTGAATGACAAATGAAGGTAAAGTGGATGAGCTACTAAGTGATACATTGCTTCTTGTGATCGTCCCAATATTGGCAAAGTTAGAGCACGGCAAAGTTGAGATTTTGCCGAGATCGAACATAGGTTGGCCAGGTTTCACAATTTTTACAAAGTAGCGATTTTCTCGAAAAGTGGGTTCAGAATGAGTTTTCTAGGTTTGAATGACTAATGAAGGTAAATTTGATGAGCTACTAACTAAAAAATTGCTTTTTGTCATCGTCCCAATATTAGCAAAGTTAGAGCACGGAAAAGTTAAGATTTTGCCGGGGTCGAACATAGGTTCGCCAGATTTCTCAATTTTTACAAAATCACGATTTTCTCGAAAAGTGGGTTCAAAATGAGTTTTCTTGATTTGAATGACAAATGAAGGTAAACTGGATGAGCTAGTAAGTGATACATTGCTTTTTGTTATCGTCCCAAAATTGGCAAAGTTAGAGCACGGCAAAGTTGAGATTTTGCCAGGATCGAACATAGGTTCGCCAGATTTCCTAGTTTTAGCAAAGTCACGATTTTCTCGAAAAGTGGGTTCTAAATTAGTTTTCTAGGTTTGAATGACAAATGAAGGTAAACTGGATGAGCTACTAACTGATACATTGCTTTTTGTGATCGTCCCAATATTGGCAACCTTAAAGCACGGCAAAGTTGAGATTTTGCCGGGATCAACCTCAAGTTCACCAGATGGCTCAATTTTATCAAAGTCACGATTTTCTCGAAAAATGGGTTCAAAATAAGTTTTCTAGGTTTGAATGACAAATGAAGGTAAGCTGGGTGAGCTACAAAACTGATACATTGTTTTTTGGGTGATCGTCCCAATATTGGCAAAATTGAAGCACGGCAAAGTTGAGATTTTGTCGGGATCAACCTCAAGTTCACCAGAGGGCTCAATTTATCCAAAGTCACGATTTTCTCGAAAAATGGGTTCAAAATGAGTTTTCTAGGTTTTAAATGACAAATGAAGGTAAACTGGATGAGCTACTAAGTGATACATTGCTTTTTGTGATCGTCCCAATATTGGCAAAGTTAGAGCACGGCAAAGTTGAGATTTTGCCGAGATCAACCTCAAGTTCACCAGATGGCTCAATTTTATCAAAGTCACGATTTTCTCGAAAAATGGGTTCAACATGATTTTCTGATTGAATGACAAATGAAGGTAACTGGATGAGCACTAAGTGATACATTGCTTCTTGTGATCGTCCCAATATTGCAAGTTAGAGCACGGCAAAGTTGAGATTTGCCGAGATCGAACATAGGTTTGCCAGGTTTCACATTTTTTAACAAAGTAGCGATTTTTCTCGAAAAGTGGGTTCAAAATGAGTTTTCTAGGTTTGAATGACAAATAAGGTAAACTGGATGAGCTACTAACTGATACATTGCTTTTTGTGATCGTCCCAATATTGGCAAAATTAAAGCACAGCAAAGTTGAGATTTTGCCGGGATCAACCTCAAGTTCACCAGATGGCTCAATTTTATCAAAGTCACGATTTTCTCGAAAAATGGGTTCAAAATGAGTTGACTAGGTTTGAATGACAAATGAAGGTAAACTGGATGAGCTACTAACTGATACATTGCTTTTTGTGATCGTCCCAATATTGACAAAGTTAGAGCACGGCAAAATTGAGATTTATCCGGGATCGAACATAGGTTTGCTAGATTTCACAATTTTAAAAAAGTCACGATTTTCTCGAAAAGAGGGTTCAAAATGAGTTTTCTTGATTTGAATACAATGAAGGTAACTGATGAGCTACTAACTGACACATTGCTTTTTGTAATCGTCTCAATATTGGCAAAGTTAAAACACAGCAAAGTTGAGATTTTGCCGGGATCAACCTCAACTTCACCAGATGGTTTAAATATTTTCAAAGTCACGATTTTCACGAAAAGTGGGTTCAAAATGAGTTTTCTATGTTTGAATGACAAATGAAGGTAAACTTGATGAGCTACTAACTGATACATTGCTTTTTGTGATCGTCCCAATATTGAAAATTAAACACAGGAAAATTTGAATTTTCCCGGGGATCGAACATGGGGTTTGCCGGGTTTCCCAAAATTTTTTTACAAAACATTTTTTTTTGAAAAGTGGGTTAAAAGAGTTTTTTTGTTTGAAATGACAAAAAAGGTAAATTTGGATAGCTATAATGTACTTGCTTTTTTTTATCGCCCCCAAAATTGGAAAAGTTAAGCACGGAAAAGGGTTGGGGATTTTGCCGGGATCAAACCTATTTTGGCCGGGTTTCCAAAATTTTTACAAAAAAAGGGGGATTTTTTTGGAAAAGTGGGTTCAAATATTTTTTCTTGGTTTTGAATGAAAGAATTAAAACCCGGGATAGCTACTAACTAAAAAATTGCTTTTTGTGATCGCCCCAATATTAGCAAAGTTAAGCAGGGAAAAAAGTTAAGATTTTGCCGGGGTCGAACATGGTTCGCCCAAAAAAATTTCTCAATTTTTAAAAAAATCACGTTTTTTCTCGAAAAGGGGGGTTCAAAAGGGTTTTTTTTGGATGTGAATGACAAAGGGAAGGTAAACGGAAAGGGAGTTTGAAGTGATACTTTGCTTTTTTTTATCGCCCCAAAAATTTCCCCCAAAGTTAGAGCAGGGAAAAGGTTGAGATTTTGCCGGGAATCGAAATGGGTTTCGCCAGATTTCCTAGTTTTGGGCAAAGTCCGTTTTTTCCCCCCGAAAAGTGGGTTAAAATTTAAAATTTTTTTTTCTAGGTTTGAATTCAAATGGGGGGAAACGGGATGACTACAAAACTGAACATTGTTTTTTGTGATCGTCCCAATATTGGAAACCCTTTAAAAGCACGGCAAATTTTGAGATTTGGGCGGGGGAAAAACCTCAACTCACCAGATGGCTCAATTTATCAAAGTCACGTTTTTGCCCGAAAAGGGGGTTTCAAAATGATTTTTCCCTGGGTTTGAATTAAAAATGAAAGTAAACTGGAGAGCTCCTAACGGATACTTTGGGCCTTTTTGTGATCGTCCCAATATTGGAAAAATTTAAAAAGCAAGCAAAGTTGAGTTTTAAACCGCGATCAACCTCAAGTTCCCCAGAGGGCTCAATTTTATCAAAGTCACAAATTTTCCAAAAAAGGGGTTTAAAAAATGGTTTCCCTTGGGTTTTTGAATGACAAATAAAGGAAACTGAATGAGCTACAAACGGATCATTGCTTTTTTGTATCGTCCCAATATTGCCAATTTAGAGCAGGGAAAAAGTTGAGTTTTTTCCCCGGGATCGAACATGGGTTTTGGCCAATTTCAACAATTTGTACACAGTAAACGATTTTCCCCCCCGGAAAAGTGGGTTAAAAAGGGAGTTTTTTTAGGTTTGAATGACAAATGAAGGAAAATTTGGTGACCCTAAAAAACTAAAAATCCCTTACTTTTTGTGATCTTTCCCAAATTTTATTGGAAAAATTAAAGCACCCCCAAATTTGGTTTTTGGGCCCCAAATCAACCTCCAAGTTTCCCAGAGGGCTAAATTTTTATCAAAGTAAACGTTTTTTCTCGAAAAAGGGGGTTAAAAATTTGATTTTACTAGGTTTAAAATGACAAATAAAGGGAAAAATTGGATGCTACTAAACTGATACATTGCTTTTTTGGGATCGTCCCAATAATTCCCAAATTTTAAAGAGCACGGCAAAGTTGAGTTTTTTTCCGGGGGACCCAAAAAGGGGTTTGGGCCAAAATTTTCACAATTTGTACAAAGTCACGTTTCCCCCTTTCCCGGAAAAATTTGGTTAAAAAGGGGGTTTTCTGGGTTTTGAATGAAAAATGAAGGAAAACTAAAATGGGGCTCTAACCCGGGCCCACATTGTTTTTTGGGGTTAACCCGTTTTAAAATATTGGCAAATTTAAAAAACCCCAGAAAAGGGTTGAGATTTTCCCGGGAAATCAACCTAAAACTTCACCAGTTTGGCTAAATATTCTCAAAGTCCCGTTTTTTAAACGAAAAGGGGGTTTTTTTCCAAAAAAATGAGTTTTCTATGTTTGAAGGGACAAATAAAGGGAAAAATTTGAGGAGCTACAAACCCCTATACATTGTTTTTTGTGATGGGGTCCCAATATTGGCAAAGTTAAAGCACGCAAAGGGGAAAATTTTGGCCTGGATCAACCTCAATTTTTCACCAATGGCTAAATTTTTAAACCCAAAGCCCACTTTTTTCCCCCCAAAAAAATGGGTTTAAAAAATGATTTTTTCTAGGTTTAAATGACAAATAAAGGAAAAAAATTTTTTTTTTTTTGATGGGGCTACTAACTGATACATTGTTTTTTGGGTGATCGTCCCAATATTGGCAACTTTAGAGCCAGGGCAAAGTTAAATTTTTTTTCCGGGGGATCAAACCCATAGGCTTGCCAGTTTTAAAATTTTTACAATGACAGGGGTTTTCCCCCCCCAAAAGGGGGTTTAAAAAAAAAAGGTTTTCTAGGTTTGAATGACAAATGAAGGAAAAACTAGATGAACTACCAACTTGCCCCTTGGGTTTTTTCTAATCGCCCCAATTTTGGGGCAAAGTTTAAAACACAGCAAAGTTGAGTTTTTTTGGGATCAACCTAAAATTTCCCACCAGATATTTTCAATTTTTACAAAGTCACAATTTTTTTAAAAAGTGGGTTAAAAATGAGTTTTTTTTAGGTTTGAATGACAAATAAAAGGTAAACTGGATGAGTACTAATGATAGTAGTTTTTTTGTGATCGCCCCAATTATTGGCAACTTTTAGAGCAGGGCCCAAATTTGGAGTTTTTTGCCGGGATCGAACTGGGGTTTTCCCCCAGTTTTCCCCTAAATTTTTTCCCAAAGTCACGATTTCCTCAAAAAAGTTGGTTCAAAATGATTTTCCCCTTGATTTGAATGACAAATGAAGGTAAATGCATGAGCTATTTAAATTTGATCCCTTTGTTTTTTGTGATCGTCCCAAATATTGGAAAAAGTTAGAGCAGGGGAAAAGTTGGGGATTTTGCCGGGATCAAAACTGGGTTTTGGGGCCAGGTTTCAAAATTTTTTAAACAAAGCAGGGGATTTTCCCCGAAAAGGCTTTCAAAATGGGTTTTCTAGGTTTGAAGGTCAAATAAAGGGTTTAAACTGGATGACTACTAACTGATGCATTGCTTTTTTGATATCGCAATATTGGAAAAGGTGACCCCGGGCTAAGTTAAGATTTGGCCGAGAGGGAAACAGGGGTTTTGCCAGATTTCAAAATTTTTTACAATGTGGGCCATTTTTTTTCGAAAAGTGCGTTAAAAATGATTTTTCTGGGTTTGAAAAAAATTTAAAAGTAAACGGGAAATGAGCTACTAACTGATAAAATTGCTTTTTGTGAGCCCCAAATTTTGGGCAACTTTTAGAGCAGGGAAAAAGTTGGTTTTTTCCCGGGATAAACCCCCAAATTCACCAGAGGGCTCAATTTTATAAAAGGGTCACGAATTTTCCCCAAAAAGTGGGTTCAAAAAGGGATTTTTCCCTAGGTTTGAATGACAAATGAAGGTAACACTGGATGAGCTACAAACTGATAAAATTGTTTTTGTGATCCCCCCCAAAATTTTCGAAAGTTAAAGCAAACCCAAATTTGAGATTTTCCCGGGGAAATAAAACCTAAAGTTCACCAAGGTAAATTTTTTATAAAAAAGTCACGTTTTTCCGAAAAGGGGGTTTTAAAAATGATTTTTCTGGGTTTAAATTTGACAAATAAAAGTAAACTGGATGGGGCTACAAAATATAAAATTGCTTTTTGTGTTTCGTCCCAATTTGGCAAATTTAGACCCACGGAAAGTTGAATTTTCCCGGGGGTTTCGAACATAGGTTCGCCAGTTTTTTCCCCAATTTTAAAAAAATCACGATTTTCTCGAAAAGTGGGTTCAAAATTTTTTTTTCAAAGGTTTTAAATGACAAAAAAACTTTAAAACTGGATGAGCTACAAAATTTATACTTTTTGTTTTTTGGTGGTCGCCCCCCCAATTTTTAAAAGGTTAGAGCCGGCAAAGTTGAGATTTTCCCCGGGGTCAAAACATGGTTCGCCGGGTTTTCTCAATTTTAAAAAATCAAGGGTTTTTCTCAAAAAAGTAGGTTAAAAATGAGTTTCTAGGTTTAAACACATGAAGGAAAAATTGATGAGCTACAACTGATACATTGCTTTTTGTGATCGTCCCAATTTTGGGAAAAATTTGAAGCAAAAGCAAAGTAGAGATTTTGCGGGATCAACCCAACTTCCCCAAAAGAGGGGTTTAAATTTTTTTCAAAGTCACGATTTTCTCGAAAAGGGGGTTTTAAAATGATTTTTTGGGTTTGAATGAAAAAAAGGGAAAGGAAAACCCGGATGAGTTACTAACGGAACATTGTTTTTTTTGTGATCGTCCCAATTTTGGAAAATTTTAAAGCACACCCAAAGTTAAAGATTTTCCCGGGGATAAACCCCAAGTTCACCAGGGGGCTCAATTTTATCAAAGCCCGTTTTTTCCTCAAAAAAGGGGGTTTCAAAATGAGTTTCTAGTTTAAATGACAAAGGGAAAGGTAAACTTGATGAGCTACTAACTGATACATTGTTTTTTGGGGGGGGGGGGAGGCGCCCCAAAATATTCCCCAAATTTTAAAGCACAGCAAAGTTAGTTTTTGCCGGGATAAACCCTCAAGTTCACCAGATGGCTCAATTTTTCAAACCCACGATTTTCTCGAAAAGGCGTTCAAAATGAGTTTTCTGGGTTTTAAAGACAAATAAAGGTAAACTGGATGAGCTCTAAACGACACTTACTTTTGTAATCTCCCAATTTGGAAAATTTAGAGCAGGGGAAAAAGTTGAATTTTTCTGGGATCAACCTCAAGTTCACCAATATGAAATTTTTACAAAGTACGATTTTCCCGAAAAGGGTTAAAAATGATTTTCTGGGTTTGAATGACAAAGGAGGTAAACGGGATGAGCTACTAACGATACGTTGCTTTTTTGTGACGCCCCCAATTTTGGGAAAACTTAGGCAGGGCAAATTTAGTTTTTGCCGGGAAAAAACAATTCGCCAGATATCCAATTTTTTTGCAACGTGCCTTTTTTTCAAAAAGTGCGTTAAAAATGATTTTCTAGGTTTTGAAGAAAAATGAAAGAAACGGAGAGCTACTAACTGATTCTTTGTTTTTGTGATCGTTCAATATTGGCACTTTTAAAGCACGGCAAAGTTGAGATTTTGCCGGGATCGAACATGGGTTTGGAGATTTCACAAATTTGCAAAGTCAGTTTTTCTAGAAAAGGGGTTCAAAAGAGTTTTCTGGGTTTGAATGTAAAATGAAGGTAAACTGGATAGTACTAACTGAGGGTTTGCTTTTTGTGATCATGCAATATTGGCATCTTTAGAGCAGGCAAAGTTGAGATTTTGCGGGTCGAACATGGTTTTTGCCAGTTTTCACAATTTTTAAAATGTCGCCTTTTTTTCGAGAAGTGCGTTCAAAATGAGTTTGTAGGTTATCCCAAAATAAAAGAAAACTGGATGAGCTACTAATGATACATTCTTTTGTGATGGGAAAATTTTGGGGCAACGTTAGAGCACGGAAAAGTTTGTTTTTGCCGGGATCGAACAGGGGTTTGCCAGATTTCCATTTTTTGAAAAACCCACGATTTTCTCGAAAAGTCGTTCAAAATGATTTTTAGGTTTGAATTCGAATGAAGGTAAACTGGATGACCTACAAAAGTGATGCATTTTTTTTGTGATCGTCCCAAATGGCCCGTTAAGCACGGAAAGTTGAGTTTTGCCGGGATCGAACATAGGTTCGCCAGTTTTCTCAATTTTTCAAAGTCACGTTTTTATCGAAAAGTGGGTTCAAAATTAGTTTTCTTGATTTGAATGACAAATGAAGTAAATGGATGAGCACAAAGTGTACATTGTTTTTTGTGATCGCCCCAAATTTTGGCAAAGTAAGGACGGCAAATTTTGGATTTTGCCGGGATGGAAAAAGGTTGCCAGATTTCACTTTTTTACAAAGCACGTTTTTCTCGAAAAGTGGGTTAAAATGAGTTTTCTAGGTTTGAAGACAAATAAAGGGTAAATTGATGAGCTACTAATTGACTTATTGCTTTTTGTGATCGTTTCCCCATGAATGGCAAAGTTAGAGACGGCAAAGTTGGGATTTTGCCGGGGATAGAACATGGGGCGCAGTTTTTCCAATTTTTTACAAATAAACAAATTTCTCAAAAAGTGGGTTAAAATTGAGTTTTTTAGGTTGAAGACAAAGATGGTAAACGGAGAGCACAAATTGACACATTGTTTTTTGTGATCGTCCCATGATTTGCAAAGTTAGAGAACGGAAAAGTGAGATTATTGCGGGGTCGAACAATAGCGTTTCGGCCAGATTTTCAATTTTACAAACATCACGATTTTCTCGAAAAGTAGGTTCAAAATGAGTTCGATAGGTTTGAATGACAACATGAACGGTAAAACTTGATGATCTACTAACTGAACATTGTTTTTGTAATGTCCCAATATTGGCAAGTTAAAGCACGGCAAAAAAGTTGCGACTTTGCCCCAGGGTCAAAACATAGGTTCGCCAGGGAATTCTAGTTTTTAGCAAATGTACGCCGATTTTCTCGAACAGTAGGTCTAAAATGATGTTTCTAGGTTCGTTTGAATGACAAATGGAAGTAAAGCTGGTTGAGCCTACTAACGATTACATTGCTTTTGTGCATCGTCCCAATATTGGAAAATTTGGAGCACGGAAAAGTAGAGATTTTCTGGGATCAAAACCTCTAACTTCACCAGATGGGTCAATTTTTTCAAAGTCACGATTTGTCGAAAAAAGTGGGTTCAAAATGAGGTTTCTAGGTTTGAATGACAAATGAAGGTTAAAACTGGCATGACCCCCGCTCACGAATTGATACATGCTTTGGTGATCGTCCCACTATGGAAAAAGTAGAGCACGGGCAAAGTTGAGATTGCTGGGATCAACTCAACTTCACCAGGGACGGGTCACATTTTTTCCAAAGTCACGATTGGTTGGAAAAATGTATTGGGAAAAGTAGAGACGGCAAAGGAGATTATCTGGGACGAACATAGGTTGCGAGATTTCCAATTTTACAAACGATTTCTCGAAAAGTGGGTCAAAAGAGGTTTCTAGGCTCTTGAATGGACAAATGAAAGGTAAACAGATGAGCTAACTAACTGACACAGTGCTTTTTTGTAATCGGCAAAGTTGAGATTTGCTGAGATCAACCTCAATCTCACCAGCTGGGTCAATTTTCCAAATAACGATTTTTTTGAAAAGTGGGAGCAAAATGAGTTTTCTGGGGCGTTCTCGCGCTGTCATTGATGACAAATGAAGGTAAAACTGGAGAGTCTTACTAACGATACTTGCTTTTTTTCGATCGTCCCAATTTGGCCCAAAGTAAAGCACAGCAAAGTTGAGATTTTGGCCGCGGATTTCAACCTTAAAGTCACCAGCTGGCTTCAATTTTATCAAAATTCACGATTCTCGAAAAATGTGGGTTCAAAAATGAGGTTTTCTAGGTTTTGAATGACAAATGAAGGTAAATGGATTGAGCTTTAATAACGATGCATTGCTTTTTTTGATCATCGCAATATTGGACAAGTTTATGAAGCCCGGCAAAGTCAGATTTGGCCGGGATGGAACAGAGGTTTGCCAAGATTTCACAATTTTTACAATGTCGCCGTCATTTTCGAAAATGGGGTTCAAAAGAGTTTCTAAGGTTTGAATTACAAATGAAAGTAAACTGGATGAGCTATTAACTGATACATTGTTTTTGTGCATGTCCCATTTCCCCCCCCGCGCAACGTTAGAGCATGGCAAAGTTTGACGATTATTTCGTGATCAACTCAAACTTCACCAGATGGCTCAATTTTAGCAAAGTCTACGATTTTCTCGGACAAAGGGGTTCAAATGAGTTTCTAGGGTGCATGACACATTGAAGGTAAAGCGAACGAGTCTACTAACTGATTACATTGCTTTTTGTGATCGTCCCAAGATTGGCAAAGTTTAAAGACAGCAAAGTTGAGATTTCTGCCGGGACTCATAACTCAAGTTCAGCCAGGATGCTCTATTTAGTCAAAGTCGACGTGATTTCTCTGAAAAGTGGGCTTCAAAATGAAGTTTTCTAGGTTGTTTGAATGACAACATGAGGCTAAACGGAGAGATACTAACTGACACATGCTTTTTGTATCGTCCCAATTTGGGTCAAAGCTGTATGAGCACCGGCAATGTTTGAGATTTTGACACGGGAGTCAAACCATTAGGTTCGCCAAGATTTCTCAATTTTACCAAAATCACGATTTTCTCGAAAAAAGGGTTCCAAAATGAGTTTTCTCGGTTGAATGACACCCACGCGACAGGTAAAATTGATTGTAGCTACTAATGACACATTGCTTTTTGTGGTCCGTCCCCATGATTGCAAAGTTCTAGAAAAGCAACACGAGTGCAAAGTTGAGATTTTGGCCAGGATCAAATCATAGTCGTCCAGATTTCCTCGTTTTAGCAAAGTCACGCTCTCGAAAAAGTGGGGGTTTCAACATGAGTTTTCTAGGTTGTAATGACAAGAGAGGTAAACTAGATGAGCTATAGATAACTGATCACAACGCTTTGTTGTGATCGTCCCCCCAAGATATTGGAAAAAGTGCGGAGCACGGCAACAGTTGAGATTTTGCTGGATTAACCTCAACTTCACCAGAGGGGTAAATTTTTTTTTGCAAATAGTCACGATTTTCCGCCCACCCTCCCTTTATATAAAAAAAGTGGGTTTAAAAGAGTTTTCTAGTTGAATGACAAATGAAGGGAAACTGGATGAGCTACTAAAAACTGATACCATGACTTTTTTGTGAGCTGTTGCCCAATATTGGCAAAGTAACGCACATGCAAAGTTGAGATTTTGCCTGGGATCAACCCCAAGTCACCAGACGGCTCATTTTATAATAAGTTCACGATTTTCTCGCAAAGTGGGTCAAATGCTCGTTTTTTTTTGTTCTAGGTTTAAAGACAAAGAAGGTAAAACTGGATGAGGTACTAACACCCGCACCACATTACTTCTTGTAAATGTACCACGAAATATTACGAGCAAAATAAGCACAGCACGGCAAAGTGAGATTTTCTGGGATCAACCTCAGTTCCACAGATATGAATATTTTACTCAAATCACGATTTTTATTTGCAGAAAGTGGGTTCAAAAGAGCTTCTAGGTTTGAAGCCAACTGAAAGTAATCTGGGAGGTCTACTAACTGATTACATTGCTTTTTTTCCTTGTGAATCGTTAATATTGGAACGTGAGCGCAAAGTTTTTGATTTGCCGGGGGATGAAACATGGTGTGCCAGTGTATTTAACCTTCGAATTTTTCCGTGATTGAATGACAAATGAAGGTAAACTTGGATGAGCAATTACATGGTTACATGCTTTCGTGTCGTCTATGATTGGCATAAGTAGAGGACGTGTAAAAAAAGTTGAGATTCTTGCCGGGGTCGAACATAGGTTTGCCAGCAGATTCACAAACGTATTCAAAAAACTCACGATTCTCGAAGAATGGTTCAAAAGGAGTTTCTAGGTTGAATGGCCAATGAAGTAAACTGAATGCTGCTACTAACTGTGATACCATTGTTTTTGGGAATCGTTCAACTTGGCAACGTTTTATAGAGCATATATTTGTTTTTTTTGTTTTTTTTGTGTGATTTTGCGGGGATCGAACATGGGTGGCCAGCTTGTCACAATTTTGCAAAGCACGATTTTTCTACAATGTTGGTTCAAAATGAGTTTTCTGATTTGAATGACAAATAGGTAAATGGATGTAGCTACTAATTGCTTACATTTGCTTTTTGGTATCGTCCCTATGATTGGCAACAGTTAGAGGCACTGAACTTTTCTATTTTCCTTTTGTCTACACATTCCATTTTCTCCTATGTGCTTCCCTGTGTGTTTTTCCAATACCCTCCCTCTTATTTTTACGTATCGAAAGAGTGGGCTCAGACTGAGTTGTTTCTTTTTGATTTGTATGGACAAAGAAGGTAAAACTGGATAGCTACTAAGTTTCTCACCATTGCTTTGGTGATCGTCCCAATCACATTGGCGAACGTGTAGAGCCCTCGGCAGACGGAGGATTTTGCCTGGGAAACAGAAGTTTGCGCAGATTCACAATTCTTAACTAAAGCGCCCATTTTTTGCGGAAGGGCGTTCAAAATGAGGTTGTTGCTAGGTGTGGTGAATGCCATAGTGAAAAGTAAACATGGTATTCGGAGCTAATACTGGTTCATGTCCTTTGTTGACGGTCATATTGGGCAACGTTAGATGCACGGCAATGAGTTGGATTTGGCGGGATCGAACATGGGTTTGCAAAATTTCACATTTTTGCAAAGTACCACCGATTGTCTAGAAACGCTTGGGTTCAAAATAGGTTTCCTAGGTTTGAATGTCAAATATGTATATGGAAACTTTGATGAGCTACTAACTGATGCGTGCTTTTTGTGATCATCGCCAATATTGCATCGTTAGAGCACCGGCAAAGTCGACGCTTTTTGCCCTGGGATCGAACATAGGTTGCCAGATTTCACCCAACGTTTGGTACAATTTTCGCCCCCATTTTTCCGAGACACCGCAGCGCCCGCACGCCAAAAGAGTTTTGTAGGTTTGAAGCCATATGAATAGCTCTTTAACAATGGATGAACGTCATATAACGACTTCCAGGCGTTTGTGAATCGTCAATATTGGGCAACGTTTTTGTGTTTATAGAGCCACCGGCACAAGTTGTGATTTTGGTCGGTGGATCGCACATGGGTTGACAGGATTTCACCATTTTTTGCAAGTCACGATTTTCTCGAAAAGTGGTTCCAAAATGAGGTTTTCCTAGGTTTGAATGTCAAATGAAAGGTAAACTGGATGAACACTAAGTGATGACATTGTTTTGTGAGTCGTCCAATACGGACACCCACTCGTTAGAGCACCAAAGTCAGATCTTGCCCTCCCGGTCGATCGAATATATGGTGTTGCTTGCCAGATTTTAAATTTTTTTACAAAGTTCACGATTTTTCTCGAAAAGTTCGGTTCAAAGAGCAGGTTTTATTGCATTTTAAATGACAAAGAAGGTAACACCTGGATCGCGTACTAACGTGATACATTGCTTTTTGTGATCGTCCAATCTCAGGGCAGAAGAAGAGTGCAGCGGCCAAAGTTTGAAGATTTTTGCCGGGATGGAACAGAGGTTTGCCAAGATTTCACATTTTTACCCCTACAAAAGCACGCGATTTTCTCGATAACATAGTAGGTAGTCAGGAATGAAGTCTGTTTTCATAGGTACTTGAATGCTCTCGAAGGATAAATGAATTTATTTTATATTTATTATGTTGAATGAGTACTAATTGACACATTGCGTTTTGTGATCGTCCCCATGACTTGGACAAAGTGTGTATGAGAGCACGGCAAAAGGAGATTTTGCCGGATAGAACATATGCCCCGCTTCGACAGATTTTAATTTTTACCAAAGTCACATTTCTCACGAAAAGTGGTTCAAATTGAGTTTTTAGGTTATGAATGACAAATGAGGTAAAATGGATGAGAGCCGTAGCCTAAATTGACACATTGTGGCTTTAATAGTGATGCCGAATATTGTGGGCAAAGGGTTTTTTAGAGACGGAAAACACCTGCGTCGGAAGAGTTTTGCCGGGGGTCGATCACATAGGGTTTCGCAGAGATTTCTTCAAAATTTTACAAAATCACGATTTTCTCGAAAAAGTAGGTTCAAAATGAATGATTTTCTAAGCTGAATTGACCACCATTGGAGATAAACTTGATGAGCTCCTAAACTGATATTTTCCCTTTTTTTGGATCGTCCCAATTTTGGAAAAAATTTGAAGCACGGAAAAAGTAAAATTTTTGTTTTTTTTTGGGGATCAACCTCAACTTCACCAAGGGGGTCAATTTTTTTCAAAGCCCACAAATTTTTTCCAAAAAGGGGGTTTTTAAATGGGTTTTTTCTAGGTTTAAAAGGACAAATAAAAGGTAAACTGGATGAGCTACTAACTGTTTACATTGCTTTTTTGTGACCCGTCCCCATAGGGGGGAAAAGGGTTAAAGCAAGCAAATTTTGAGATTTTGCCGGGATCCCCCAACAAGTTCCCCCAATGGTTTCAATTTTACCCAAAGTCACGATTTTTTTTCCAAAAAGTGGGTTTAAAAATGATTTTTTTCTAGGTTTTTCAAAAATGAAAAAATTTGAAGGAAAAACCTTGATGGGGCTACTAACGGTAATTGCTTTTTGTGATGGGTCCCAATATTCGCAAATTTAAAACCCACGAAAAAGGGCCCCCAGGCCGGCCCCCGGGTTGGAGGGGACCCCCCCCCGGGGGAGCCAAAAACCCTCAAGTTTCCCAACCCCTTAGTTTTGGCCCCCCCCAAAAAATTTTATAAAAAAAACCCAAAGATTTTCCCTCCCGGAAAAGTGGGGGGTTAAAAATTTAGTTTTTCTTTTCAAAAAGTTTAAATTTTGCTTTGAAAAGGGGAAACCCCCCGGAGGGCCTCCCTAACGGACCCCAATTACTTTTTTGAAATGGGCCCCAAAACCCAAATTTGGGAAAAAATTTAAGGACCCACGGCAAATTGTTTTTTTTTTCCAAAAACCCAAAAACCCCCAATTTCCCCAAATGTATTTTAAAATTTTTTTAACAAAGTCACGTTTTTCCCTAAAAAAGGGGGGGGTTTCCAAATGAGCTTTTCTGGGTTTGAATGAAAAATTTAAAAAAGGAAACCTGGATGAGTTTAAACAAACTGATACTTTGTTTTTTTGGGATCGTCCCAATTTTGGGCCAACTTTTTAAGGGAGCCCGAAAATTTGAGTTTTTGCCGGGATAAAAACATGGGTTCCCCCAGTTTACCCCAATTTTTTGCAACCGTCGCCATTTTTTCGAAAAGGTGCGTTCAAAATGAGTTTTCTTTCTAGGTTTTGAATGAACAAATGAAAGTAAACTGGATGACTACCTACTCTGATTCAGTGCTTTTTTGTGATCGTTCAATATTGGCAACGTTAGAGCACGCGGCCAAAAGTTGCGATTTTGCCGGATCGAACGATGGGTTTGCACAGTTTCCACAATTTTTGGCAAAGTCACGATTTCTAGAAAAAGTGGGTTCAAAAGGAGTTTTCTTTCCTTAGGTTTGAATGTCAAATGAAGGTAACTGGATGAGCTACTAACTGAATGCTTTGCTTTTTTTTGCGATCATCGCAATATTGGCATCGTTAAGCAAAGCACGGCAAAGTTAGATTTTGCCGGGATCGAACATAGGTTTTGCCAGATTCAACAATTTTTAACAATGTCGGCCATTTTTTTCGAGGGAAGTGGCGTTCAAAAGAGTTTTTCTTGAGGTTTTGAATGCCAAATGAAAGTAAACTGGATGAGCTACAAACGGGATAAAAATTGCTTTTTGTGATCTTTTCAATTTTGGGGCAACGTTAAAAGACCCCGGCAAATTTTGTGTTTTTTGCCGGGATCGAACAGGGGTTTCCCCAAGGATTTAAACTTTTTTTTTGCAAAGTCACAAATTTTCCCCTCGAAAATTCGGTTAAAAAAATGAGTTTTCTGGGTTTTGAATGTCGAATAAAAGGAAAACGGGATGCCTACTAAGTTGCATTGTTTTTTTTGTGATGGGTCCCAATATTGGCAACGTTTAGAGCACGGCAAAGTTCAAAATTTTTGCCGGGATCGAACATGGGGTTTTCGCCAGTTTTCCCTAAATTTTTTTTACAAAGTCCCGATTTTTCCCCTCAAAAATTTGGGTTAAAAATGATTTTTTCCCCTTGATTTAAAAGAAAAATAAGGTAAACGGGGGTTTTGAGCTACAAAGTGATACTTTTGTTTTTTTGGGACGTCCCAATATTGGCAAAAGTAAAGAAATGGTAAAAGTTGAATTTTGCCGGGAAGGGAAACCAAAGGTTTTCGCCCAGATTTTCACTTTTTTTTTTCAAAAGCAAACGTTTTTTCTCAAAAAGGGGGGGGTTCAAATGATTTTTTCTGGGTTTGAATAAAAATAAAGGGGAAACTTAAATGGGGGCTACAAATTGACTTTTTGCTTTTTGTGATCGCCCCCATGAATGGAAAAGTTAGAGCACGGCAAAGTTGGATTTTGCCGGGATAGAACATAGGTTCGACAGATTTTCTCAATTTTTACAAGTCACGATTTTCTAGAAAAGTGGGTTAAAAATTGAGTTTTCTAGGTTTGAATGACAAATGATGGTAAACTGGATGAGCTACTAATTGACACATTGCTTTTTGTGATCGTGCCATGATTGGCAAAGTTAGAGCACGGAAAAGTTGAGATTTTGCCGGGGTCGAACATAGGTTCGCCAGATTTCTAAATTTTTACAAAGTCACGATTTTCTCGAACAGTGGGTTCAAAATGAGTTTTCAGGGTTTGAATGACAAATGAAGGTAAACTGGTTGAGCTACTAACTGATACATTGCTTTTTGTGATGGGTCCCAATATTGGAAAATTTGGAGCACGCAAAGTAGAGATTTTGCTGGGATAAACCTCAACTTCACCAGATGGTCAATTTTTTCAAAGTCACGATTTTGTCAAAAAGTGGGTTCAAAATGGTTTTTCGAGTTTTGAATAACAAGTGAAGGTAAACTGGATGAGCTACTAATTGATACATTGCTTTTGGTGTTTCGCCCCCAATATTGGAAAGTTAGAGCACGGCAAAGTTGAGATTTTGCTGGGATCAACCTCAACTTCACCAGATGGGTCAATTTTTTCAAAGTCACGATTTTGGAAAAATATTGGAAAAGTTAGAGCACGGCAAAGTTGAGATTTTTCCGGGATCGAACATAGGTTTGCCGGATTTCACAATTTTTACAAAGATTTTCTCGAAAAGTGGGTTCAAAATGAGTTTTCTATTGCTTTTCTATTGCTTTTTGTAAACGGCAAAGTTGAGATTTTGTTGGGATAGGTTTGCCAGATTTCACAATTTGTACAAAGTCACGATTTTCTCGAAAAGTGGGTTCAAAGGAGTTTTCTAGTTTAAAAATGACAAAATGAAGGTAACTAGATGAGCTACTAACTGACACATTGCTTTTTGTAATCGTCTCAATATTGGCAAAGTTAAAACACAGCAAAGTTAAGATTTTGCCGGGATCAACCTCAACTTCACCAGATGGCTCAATATTTTCAAAGTCACGATTTTCACGAAAAGTGGGTTCAAAATGAGTTTTCTATGTTTGAATGACAAATGAAGGTAACTAGATGGGGGCTACTAACTGAACTTTGCTTTTTGTGATCGTCCCAATATTGGAAAAAGTTGACACGGCAAAGTTGAATTTTCCCGGCAACATAGGTTCGCCAAATTTTCCCAATTTTTACAATGT
>JANFPS010000019.1:600000-941777 GCA_024703675.1 Drosophila nebulosa | reverse complement strand
TTTGTTGGGTTATACTATTGATGGCACTTTTGATAGTGTCGATGGCACTATCGACCACTATCGATGGTTTTAAAATTTACTGTCGTCCACTATCGATGGTGCCTACTATCGATAGTTCTTCCCCTCTAAAAAGCGAACGTCTCGAGAGCGAGTAAAAGCTGAATTAGCCATGGCGGCCATCGCGGTAGAGCTGCAACAAATATTGAATAGTATCGATAGTACTATCGAAAATATTTCCAAATTCAAAAACTTAATAAACGCATACTTAACAATAAAAATTAACATTTTAATAAACATTTTATATGTTTAACATAATGAGATCCTTCATGGACATAGTAAATCAAAACAAATTTGAATAAAATTAAAATTAAGGATCAGTCTTCTGCCAAGATCCGAGAATTGTGACTAAGAAAAAGGAGCATGTCCACATGCTTAGCTTTTAAGGCAGCTCTTAGTTCCGTTATATTTGTCCAGCTTTGCTGAACAATCGCTCCGACTCTGTCGATGAAGCAGGAATGCAAAAATATTTCGTAGTAAGGTCTTTTATACTACTTTCGTTATGCTGTAAATACGGAAACATTTAACATTTTTGAAGAATTTTTGTTAAGCTACATACCTGCCAATATTTGAGGGGATCAACATCGCCCAAGGAGTGATGTTTCCAATATATTGGTGTAAATCAATTATTGCATTCATATAGAGGATTTTCGTGTTGGTTTTGGTTGATCATGTTGGTGTTTGTGGCTCTGAGGTGGGAGCTGAAGACTTGCTCAGATGAATAAGTTCTTCAATTAAAAGTTGTTCAGCATTTTTGGCATTGTATTGCGAACGGAAACCTTGTTTTTTAAACCTTGGATCAAGCAATGTAGAAATGCTAGTTACTGTGCGATCTTCGTACTTGTACAACCCTTTGATTACGCAATCAGTTAAAAATTCGTTTACTTTAAGGCCAACTTCGGTAAGAAGATTTTTTGTGCTATTTTCTAAGTTGTTTAAGAGGCCACAATTAACTGGAATAACTAGTGATACTGTGACTTTAGAATTCGATGACATTTCTTTGGAAGCAATGTCAAAGGGAGAAAGTATTTGTGACAAGTCTTTTAATAAGTTGATTTCGTCAGCTGTGAGAGGCTGTGGCGCTTTCGACAAACTTAGAAGTGTTATATTGATTGCTTCATGTGTTTTTAAGACTCTTTCAATCATTAGGAATGCACTGTTCCATCTGGTGGCAATTTTCTGTATTAGACTATATTTAGTTTCCGTCAATTGAGAATCTTTAAATTTCTTGTAAGCAATCGTGCTACTTTTAAAATCGCGACAATGGACTTGCATTTTTTAAGTAATTCTTTTGTGCAATCCAGCTTAAGGCAATCTTGCACCACCAAATTAGGTGAGTGTGCATAGCAGGGTAAATTCCTTTTTTTAAGCAGCTCACACGCTTTGATCATTGAGCTTGCATTATCGGTCACAATTGCAGTTATTTCATCAAAAATTCCCCATTCGTTGCAAATAGCCTGCAGCCTATCTGCTATATTCTTAGCAGTATGATTTGTTTCATCAATTAGCTTATTTGTTGATAAAACAGCAGAGCGAAGACAGTAACTATCTGTAATAAACGAGCATGTGACTGTCATATATGATTCATTTGCCAGGGACGTCCACATATTAGTTGTGATGGCACAGTGATTTATTTTGCTGAGCAAATTTTTTAATTTAGGTTTCTGCTCATCAAATAAATTTGTCATCATGACATTAGAGAGGGTAGTCCGCGACGGTAGTTTGTAGCGTGGGTCGAATAGTTTGATAAAGTCGCGAAACTCAGGATCCTTAACTATAGAAAAAGGTTGCATGCCTTGAGCTACAAATTTTATGAGTCCTAAATCAAGCTCTTGTTTGCGCTTTGACGTAGATTCATATGTTGTGTTTAAATATGTACAATGGTGCTCATATACTTAAGCCACACAACTTCAACCAAGAATTTAAACGAAAATTAAGAAAAGTTTTTATTTCACAGCTCCAATTTTTTGTGTCACATTAGTTCTATATGTCAGTGTTCTAATAGAACAATAACCGAGTTATAAAAATATATATTGAACGAAAAACTTCAAAAATCTGAGACCATCTCCAAAATGTCCTGCTCACATACTTAAGCCACCTGGAAAAAAATGGTTAAAAAAGTTAAAATTTGCCCAATATTCTTTATTATTTTAATTAATTTACTTTAATATTGAGTAGGATGACCTTTCTGCTTAAGAACTGTGGAGCAACGCTTTGGCATTGAACCACAAGACGTGCACACTGTTGAGGGGTGATTTTCTTCCACTCTTCCTGCAAAATTCGCCACAAATCGTTTTTATTTGCTGGTTTTTTTGGCCAACAACTTGTTAAAGAATTCCCCACAAGTTCTCTATAGGGTTCAAGTCGGGACTCTGCGGTGGCCATTGCAAAACATTGATTGCCTCTTGGTTAAGCCACGTCTTGACTATCTTGCTGCAGTGTTTCGGGTCGTTGTCCTGTTGAATATCCAGGCAAGTGGCAAATTATCGGCATATTCTCCAGATAAATTGTTCATAAGGATGTCTCTGTACATTTCGCCGTTCATCATGCACTATGGGACCTACGCCCGATGCGGTGAAAAAGCCCCAGACCATAATGGAAGCGCCACTATGTTTAACGGTCTTCTTCGTGTATTTGGGGTCCAATTGTTTATTGGGAGGACGTCGAACATATGGTTTACCATCACTCCCAAAGACATTAATTTTGGATTCGTCGCTCCAAACAATCATGTTCCAAAAATTGGGACCTTTTTGAATATGTTTTTTGGCGAATTCAAGGCGTTTTTTAACATTTTTAACAAACAGCAATGGTTTTTTTGGGCAATGCGTCCATACAGCCCGAACTCATTTATTTCGAATATTTTCCCAGGTTCCATTTTTTTTATAAAATGCAATGGCATTTCGGACTTTGCCACGCGAAAAATGTAAACTCTTGCTAATTTGAAGAATACTTATGTTTTTTTTGGTAATATTCCCATATTAGCTTTCTTTCGGCCGGATTACTATTTTTATCTTTAGCCATAGCGGTCAAATTGTTTTTGGAAAATGAATTTAATATTTAATATTTAAGTTTCTAAAATAATTACCACAACTTTCCCCGAAAAAACACAAGCTTGGCGATTTTAGCTTAAGGTGGCTTAAGTATATGAGCAGAGCGCAATACTCCTTTTTGACATTTAGTCAATTTTTTGGGAACCTCCGAATTCCTACTTGTCATTTTTTACTGTGATCTGCTGCTTAAATATTAGTGTTGCAAAATGTAAAAATTTCAGGGCAAAATAAATATGTTCAAAAAAGTTATTAAGAAAATAGTTTATGGTAGTGGCAGTGGCTTAAGTATATGAGCACCACTGTATCTATTTTACCAGAAGTGATTGGCAAATCGTTAACACGATGCCATTTACTGCACCGCAGCCATTTACTGCTGAAGAAATGCTTGTTCTTACAGAAATATTATTAGCTTTCTTTCAGCAAGCAAGCGAAAAAATTTCATTTCGCTTATTATACCCATGGCATATGGACTTCCTTGGAAAATTGACAGTGTTGACAGTGCTTTATCTCTGATTCCAACCTTGAAAGAAAAAGCGCTTATCCATTCATGAGCAAAGGACAATCTGCAGTATGGCTACGCTTTTGAATCCACGCTTCAAAAAAATGGTTTTCAATACAGCTCAAAAGCTGAACACCCATCAACATTTTTAAAAATGAGTTGGCTAATTTCCCCATCAAAGAATCATTAACTAATTTGCCCGTCGCACCGGATACAAGTTCCGAGAACTCGTTTAATTTTTTAGGTGAGCGTCCGACAAACAAAGCTGCAAATTTACGAGTGGATGCTATTATAACGACGGGGGTCCGCGTGAATAAAGGTATGAATAAAGGTATGCCTAAAAACATATTATAAGTTCTATATAATTAAATGTACTAATTTTTTTGCATGTCAATCAAACTAATTTTCCCAAAATTAAAAGCCTTTTCGGATATTACATCTGCGTTCCCGCTACGTCCGTAGAGTCTGAATGGGCCTTCAGCAAGGCGGGCCAAATTGTTTCGGAGAGGCGAACCCGACTTAAACAAAAAAATTTAAACATTCTGCTCTTTGTCAATCGTAACTATTGGCTATATTAAAGCATAATTTTTCTATATATGTTGAAAATCAATTTGTTTGTTGGGTTATACTATTGATGGCACTTTTGATAGTGTCGATGGCACTATCGACCACTATCGATGGTTTAAAATTTACTGTCGTCCACTATCGATGGTGCCTACTATCGATAGTTCTTCCCCTCTAAGTGCAAAGCGAACGTTAAAGCTCTCGAGAGCGAGTAAAAGCTGAATTAGCCATGGCGGCCATCGCGGTAGAGCTGCAACAAATATTGAATAGTATCGATAGTACTATCGAAAATATTTCCAAATTCAAAAACTTAATAAACGCATACTTAACAATAAAAATTAACATTTTAATAAACATTTTATATGTTTAACATAATGAGATCCTTCATGGACATAGTAAATCAAAATAAATTTGAATAAAATTAAAATTAAGGATCAGTCTTCTGCCAAGATCCGAGAATTGTGACTAAGAAAAAGGAGCATGTCCACATGCTTAGCTTTTAAGGCAGCTCTTAGTTCCGTTATATTTGTCCAGCTTTGCTGAACAATCGCTCCGACTCTGTCGATGAAGCAGGAATGCAAAAATATTTCGTAGTAAGGTCTTTTATACTACTTTCGTTATGCTGTAAATACGGAAACATTTAACATTTTTGAAGAATTTTTGTTAAGCTACATACCTGCCAATATTTGAGGGGATCAACATCGCCCAAGGAGTGATGTTTCCCAATATATTGGTGTAAATCAATTATTGCATCGGAGCGCTTGGTCCTAGGCAAATTTTCTATGTTGATTTTTACAAATTCATATAGAGGATGTCGTGTTGGTTTTGGTTGATCAATTGGTGTTGGTGGCTCTGAGGTGGGAGCTGAAGACTTGCTCAGATGAATAAGTTCTTCAATTAAAAGTTGTTCAGCATTTTTGGCATTGTATTGCGAACGGAAACCTTGTTTTTTAAACCTTGGATCAAGCAATGTAGAAATGCTAGTTACTGTGCGATCTTCGTACTTGTACAACCTTTTGATTACGCAATCAATTAAAAATTCGTTTACTTTAAGGCCAACTTCGGTAAGAAGATTTTTTGTGCTATTTTCCAAGTTGTTTAAAAGGCCACAAGTAACTGAAATAACTAGTAATACTGTGACTTTAGAATTCCATGACATTTCTTTGGAAGCAATGTCAAAGGGAGAAAGTATTTGTGACAAGTCTTTTAATAAGTTGATTTCGTCAGCTGTGAGAGGCTGTGGCGCTTTCGACAAACTTAGAAGTGTTATATTGATTGCTTCATGTGTTTTTAAGACTCTTTCAATCATTAGGAATGCACTGTTCCATCTGGTGGCAATTTTCTGTATTAGACTATATTTAGTTTCCGTCAATTGAGAATCTTTAAATTTCTTGTAAGCAATCGTGCTACTTTTAAAAAACGCGACAATGGACTTGCATTTTTTAAGTAATTCTTTTGTGCAATCCAGCTTAAGGCAATCTTGCACCACCAAATTAGGTGAGTGTGCATAGCAGGGTAAATTCCTTTTTTTAAGCAGCTCACACGCTTTGATCATTGAGCTTGCATTATCGGTCACAATTGCAGTTATTTTATCAAAAATTCCCCATTCGTTGCAAACAGCCTGCAGCCTATCTGCTATATTCTTAGCAGTATGATTTGTTTCATCAATTAGCTTATTTGTTGATAAAA
The DNA here is from genome assembly GCA_024703675.1 of Drosophila nebulosa. NCBI lineage: Eukaryota > Metazoa > Arthropoda > Insecta > Diptera > Drosophilidae > Drosophila > Drosophila nebulosa. The sequence continues at coordinate 935,918 of JANFPS010000019.1, read as the reverse complement.
CAGCAGAGCGAAGACAGTAACTATCTGTAATAAACGAGCATGTGACTGTCATATAAGATTCATTTGCCAGGGACGTCCACATTAGTTGTGATGGCACAGTGATTTATTTTGCTGAGCAAATTTTTTAATTTAGGTTTCTGCTCATCAAATAAATTTGTCATCATGACATTAGAGAGGGTAGTCCGCGACGGTAGTTTGTAGCGTGGGTCGAATAGTTTGATAAAGTCGCGAAACTCAGGATCCTTAACTATAGAAAAAGGTTGCATGCCTTGAGCTACAAATTTTATGAGTCCTAAATCAAGCTCTTGTTTGCGCTTTGACGTAGATTCATATGTTGTGTTTAAATATGTACAGTGGTGCTCATATACTTAAGCCACACAACTTCAACCAAGAATTTAAACGAAAATTAAGAAAAGTTTTTATTTCACAGCTCCAATTTTTTGTGTCACATTAGTTCTATATGTCAGTGTTCTAATAGAACAATAACCGAGTTATAAAAATATATATTGAACGAAAAACTTCAAAAATCTGAGACCATCTCCAAAATGTCCTGCTCACATACTTAAGCCACCTGGAAAAAAATGGTTAAAAAAGTTAAAATTTGCCCAATATTCCTTATTATTTTAATTAATTTACTTTAATATTGAGTAGGATGACCTTTCTGCTTAAGAACTGTGGAGCAACGCTTTGGCATTGAACCACAAGACGTGCACACTGTTGAGGGGTGATTTTCTTCCACTCTTCCTGCAAAATTCGCCACAAATCGTTTTTATTTGCTGGTTTTTTTTGGCCAACGACTTGTTAAAGAATTCCCCACAAGTTCTCTATAGGGTTCAAGTCGGGACTCTGCGGTGGCCATTGCAAAACATTGATTGCCTCTTGGTTAAGCCACGTCTTGACTATCTTGCTGCAGTGTTTCGGGTCGTTGTCCTGTTGAATATCCAGGCAAGTGGCAAATTATCGGCATATTCTCCAGATAAATTGTTCATAAGGATGTCTCTGTACATTTCGCCGTTCATAATGCACTATGGGACCTACGCCCGATGCGGTGAAACAGCCCCAGACCATAATGGAAGCGCCACCATGTTTAACGGTCTTCTTCGTGTATTTGGGGTCCAATTGTTTATTGGGAGGACGTCGAACATATGGTTTACCATCACTCCCAAAGACATTAATTTTGGATTCGTCGCTCCAAACAATCATGTTCCAAAAATTGGGACCTTTTTGAATATGTTTTTTGGCGAATTCAAGGCGTTTTTTAACATTTTTAACAAACAGCAATGGTTTTTTTGGGCAATGCGTCCATACAGCCCGAACTCATTTATTTCGAATATTTTCCCAGGTTCCATTTTTTTTATAAAATGCAATGGCATTTCGGACTTTGCCACGCGAAAAATGTAAACTCTTGCTAATTTGAAGAATACTTATGTTTTTTTTGGTAATATTCCCATATTAGCTTTCTTTCGGCCGGATTACTATTTTTATCTTTAGCCATAGCGGTCAAATTGTTTTTGGAAATTTAATATTTAAGTTTCTAAAATAATTAACCACAACTTTCCCCGAAAAAACACAAGCTTGGCGATTTTAGCTTAAGGTGGCTTAAGTATATGAGCAGAGCGCATACTCCTTTTTGACATTTAGTCAATTTTTTGGGAACCTCCGAATTCCTACTTGTCATTTTTACTGTGATCTGCTGCTTAAATATTAGTGTTGCAAAATGTAAAAATTTCAGGGCAAAATAAATATGTTCAAAAAAGTTATTAAGAAAATAGTTTATGGTAGTGGCAGTGGCTTAAGTATATGAGCACCACTGTATCTATTTTACCAGAAGTGATTGGCAAATCGTTAACACGATGCCATTTACTGCACCGCAGCCATTTACTGCTGAAGAAATGCTTGTTCTTACAGAAATATTATTAGCTTTCTTTCAGCAAGCAAGCGAAAAATTTCATTTCGCTTATTATACCCATGGCATATGGACTTCCTTGGAAAATTGACAGTGTTGACAGTGCTTTATCTCTGATTCCAACCTTGAAAGAAAAAGCGCTATCCATTCATGAGCAAAGGACAATCTGCAGTATGGCTACGCTTTTGAATCCACGCTTCAAAAAAATGGTTTTCAATACAGCTCAAAAGCTGAACACCCATCAACATTTTTAAAAAATGAGTTGGCTAATTTCCCCATCAAAGAATCATTAACTAATTTGCCGTCGCACCGGATACAAGTTCCGAGAACTCGTTTAATTTTTAGGTGAGCGTCCGACAAACAAAGCTGCAAATTTACGAGTGGATGCTATTATAACGACGGGGGTCCGCGTGAATAAAGGTATGAATAAAGGTATGCCTAAAAACATATTATAAGTTCTATATAATTAAATGTACTAATTTTTTTCCATGTCAATCAAACTATTTTCCCAAATTAAAAGCCTTTTCGGATATTACATCTGCGTTCCCGCTACGTCCGTAGAGTCTGAATGGGCCTTCAGCAAGGCGGGCCAAATTGTTTCGGAGAGGCGAACCCGACTTAAACAAAAAAATTTAAACATTCTGCTCTTTGTCAATCGTAACTATTGGCTATATTAAAGCATAATTTTTCTATATATGTTGAAAATCAATTTGTTTGTTGGGTTATACTATTGATGGCACTTTTGATAGTGTCGATGGCACTATCGACCACTATCGATGGTTTAAAATTTACTGTCGTCCACTATCGATGGTGCCTACTATCGATAGTTCTTCCCCTCTAAGTGCAAAGCGAACGTTAAAGCTCTCGAGAGCGAGTAAAAGCTGAATTAGCCATGGCGGCCATCGCGGTAGAGCTGCAACAAATATTGAATAGTATCGATAGTACTATCGAAAATATTTCAAATTCAAAAACTTAATAAACGCATACTTAACAATAAAAATTAACATTTTAATAAACATTTTATATGTTTAACATAATGAGATCCTTCATGGACATAGTAAATCAAAATAAATTTGAATAAAATTAAAATTAAGGATCAGTCTTCTGCCAAGATCCGAGAATTGTGACTAAGAAAAAGGAGCATGTCCACATGCTTAGCTTTTAAGGCAGCTCTTAGTTCCGTTATATTTGTCCAGCTTTGCTGAACAATCGCTCCGACTCTGTCGATGAAGCAGGAATGCAAAAATATTTCGTAGTAAGGTCTTTTATACTACTTTCGTTATGCTGTAAATACGGAAACATTTAACATTTTTGAAGAATTTTTGTTAAGCTACATACCTGCCAATATTTGAGGGGATCAACATCGCCCAAGGAGTGATGTTTCCCAATATATTGGTGTAAATCAATTATTGCATCGGAGCGCTTGGTCCTAGGCAAATTTTCTATGTTGATTTTTACAAATTCATATAGAGGATGTCGTGTTGGTTTTGGTTGATCAATTGGTGTTGGTGGCTCTGAGGTGGGAGCTGAAGACTTGCTCAGATGAATAAGTTCTTCAATTAAAAGTTGTTCAGCATTTTTGGCATTGTATTGCGAACGGAAACCTTGTTTTTTAAACCTTGGATCAAGCAATGTAGAAATGCTAGTTACTGTGCGATCTTCGTACTTGTACAACCTTTTGATTACGCAATCAATTAAAAATTCGTTTACTTTAAGGCCAACTTCGGTAAGAAGATTTTTTGTGCTATTTTCCAAGTTGTTTAAGAGGCCACAAGTAACTGGAATAACTAGTGATACTGTGACTTTAGAATTCGATGACATTTCTTTGGAAGCAATGTCAAAGGGAGAAAGTATTTGTGACAAGTCTTTTAATAAGTTGATTTCGTCAGCTGTGAGAGGCTGTGGCGCTTTCGACAAACTTAGAAGTGTTATATTGATTGCTTCATGTGTTTTTAAGACTCTTTCAATCATTAGGAATGCACTGTTCCATCTGGTGGCAATTTCTGTATTAGACTATATTTAGTTTCCGTCAATTGAGAATCTTTAAATTTCTTGTAAGCAATCGTGCTACTTTTAAAAAACGCGACAATGGACTTGCATTTTTTAAGTAATTCTTTTGTGCAATCCAGCTTAAGGCAATCTTGCACCACCAAATTAGGTGAGTGTGCATAGCAGGGTAAATTCCTTTTTTAAGCAGCTCACACGCTTTGATCATTGAGCTTGCATTATCGGTCACAATTGCAGTTATTTTATTAAAAATTCTTCATTCGTTGCAAACAGCCTGCAGCCTATCTGCAGTATGATTTTTTTCATCAATTAGCTTATTTGTTGATAAAACAGCAGAGCGAAGACAGTAACTATCTGTAATAAACGAGCATGTGACTGTCATATAAGATTCATTTGCCAGGGACGTCCACATATCAGTTGTGATGGCACAGTGATTTATTTTGCTGAGCAAATTTTTTAATTTAGGTTTCTGCTCATCAAATAAATTTGTCATCATGACATTAGAGAGGGTAGTCCGCGACGGTAGTTTGTAGCGTGGGTCGAATAGTTTGATAAAGTCGCGAAACTCAGGATCCTTAACTATAGAAAAAGGTTGCATGCCTTGAGCTACAAATTTTATGAGTCCTAAATCAAGCTCTTGTTTGCGCTTTGACGTAGATTCATATGTTGTGTTTAAATATGTACAGTGGTGCTCATATACTTAAGCCACACAACTTCAACCAAGAATTTAAACGAAAATTAAGAAAAGTTTTTATTTCACAGCTCCAATTTTTTGTGTCACATTAGTTCTATATGTCAGTGTTCTAATAGAACAATAACCGAGTTATAAAAATATATATTGAACGAAAAACTTCAAAAATCTGAGACCATCTCCAAAATGTCCTGCTCACATACTTAAGCCACCTGGAAAAAAATGGTTAAAAAAGTTAAAATTTGCCCAATATTCTTTATTATTTTAATTAATTTACTTTAATATTGAGTAGGATGACCTTTCTGCTTAAGAACTGTGGAGCAACGCTTTGGCATTGAACCACAAGACGTGCACACTGTTGAGGGGTGATTTTCTTCCACTCTTCCTGCAAAATTCGCCACAAATCGTTTTTATTTGCTGGTTTTTTTTTGGCCAACGACTTGTTAAAGAATTCCCCACAAGTTCTCTATAGGGTTCAAGTCGGGACTCTGCGGTGGCCATTGCAAAACATTGATTGCCTCTTGGTTAAGCCACGTCTTGACTATCTTGCTGCAGTGTTTCGGGTCGTTGTCCCGTTGAATACTCAGGCAAGTGGCAAATTATCGGCATATTCTCCAGGAAAATTGTTCATAAGGATGTCTCTGTACATTTCGCCGTTCATAATGCCTTGTATCTGCACTAGGGGACCTACGCCCGATGCGGTGAAACAGCCCCAGACCATAATGGAAGCGCCACCATGTTTAACGGTCTTCTTCGTGTATTTGGGGTCCAATTGTTTATTGGGAGGACGTCGTACATATGGTTTACCATCACTCCCAAAGACATTAATTTTGGATTCGTCGCTCCAAACAATCATGTTCCAAAAATTGGGACCTTTTTGAATATGCTCTTTGGCGAATTCAAGGCGTTTTTTAACATTTTTAACGGACAGCAATGGTTTTTTTTGGGCAATGCGTCCATACAGCCCGAACTCATTTAGCCCTCTTCTTATGGTCTGAGCTGACACATTCACGCCATAATCTGCCACCATTTGACCTCGGATTTGCGTCGAGGTCAAAAATGGATCGGCTTTGCTGATTTTGGCAATCCGTCTATCGTCGTTTGAAGTAGTTTTTCGGGGCTTTTCGCGTGGAATATTTTCCCAGGTTCCATTTTTTTTATAAAATGCAATGGCATTTCGGACTTTGCCACGCGAAAAATGTAAACTCTTGCTAATTTGAAGAATACTTATGTTTTTTTTGGTAATATTCCCATATTAGCTTCTTTCGGCCGGATTACTATTTTTATCTTTAGCCATAGCGGTCAAATTGTTTTTGTTTCTAAAATAATTACCACAACTTTCCTCGAAAAAACACAAGCTTGGCGATTTTAGCTTAAGGTGGCTTAAGTATATGAGCAGAGCGCAATACTCCTTTTTGACATTTAGTCAATTTTTTGGGAACCCCCGAATTCCTACTTGTCATTTTTTACTGTGATCTGCTGCTTAAATATTAGTGTTGCAAAATGTAAAAATTTCAGGGCAAAATAAATATGTTCAAAAAGTTATTAAGAAAATAGTTTATGGTAGTGCAGTGGCTTAAGTATATGAGCACCACTGTATCTATTTTACCAGAAGTGATTGGCAAATCGTTAACACGATGCCATTTACTGCACCGCAGCCATTTACTGCTGAAGAAATGCTTGTTCTTACAGAAATATTATTAGCTTTCTTTCAGCAAGCAAGCGAAAAAAAAAATTAACCATTTCGCTTATTATACCCATGGCATATGGACTTCCTTGGAAAATTGACAGTGTTGACAGTGCTTTACCTCTGATTCCAACCTTGAAAGAAAAAGCGCCTATCCATTCATGAGCAAAGGACAATCTGCATGGTTTTCAATACAGCTCAAAAGCTGAACACCCATCAACATTTTTAGAAAATGAGTTGGCTAATTTCCCATCAAAGAATCATTAACTAATTTGCCCGTCGCACCGGATACAAGTTCCGAGAACTCGTTTAATTTTTTAGGTGAGCGTCCGACAAACAAAGCTGCAAATTTACGAGTGGATGCTATTATAACGAAAAGGCAATATCTGGAGAGGGCAATCGCCACCCAAGATACGGACCCCTTGCTATGAATAAAGGTATGCCTAAAAACATATTATAAGTTCTATATAATTAAATGTACTAATTTTTTCCATGTCAATCAAACTGATTTTCCCTAAATTAAAAGCCTTTTCGGATATTACATCTGCGTTCCCGCTACGTCCGTAGAGTCTGAATGGGCCTTCAGCAAGGCGGGCCAAATTGTTTCGGAGAGGCGAACCCGACTTAAACAAAAAAATTTAAACATTCTGCTCTTTGTCAGTCGTAACTATTGGCTATATTAAAGCATAATTTTTCTATATATGTTGAAAATCAATTTGTTTGTTGGGTTATACTATTGATGGCACTTTTGATAGTGTCGATGGCACTATCGACCACTATCGATGGTTTAAAATTTACTGTCGTCCACTATCGATGGTGCCTACTATCGATAGTTCTTCCCCTCTAAAACTCTCGAGAACGAGTAAAAGCTGAATTAGCCATGGCGGCCATCGCGGTAGAGCTGCAACAAATATTGAATAGTATCGATAGTACTATCGAAAATATTTCCAAATTCAAAAACTTAATAAACGCATACTTAACAATAAAAATTAACATTTTAATAAACATTTTATATGTTTAACATAATGAGATCCTTCATGGACATAGTAAATCAAAATAAATTTGAATAAAATTAAAATTAAGGATCAGTCTTCTGCCAAGATCCGAGAATTGTGACTAAGAAAAAGGAGCATGTCCACATGCTTAGCTTTTAAGGCAGCTCTTAGTTCCGTTATATTTGTCCAGCTTTGCTGAACAATCGCTCCGACTCTGTCGATGAAGCAGGAATGCAAAAATATTTCGTAGTAAGGTCTTTTATACTACTTTCGTTATGCTGTAAATACGGAAACATTTAACATTTTTGAAGAATTTTTGTTAAGCTACATACCTGCCAATATTTGAGGGATCAACATCGCCCAAGGAGTGATGTTTCCCAATATATTGGTGTAAATCAATTATTGCAGCGCTTGGTCCTCATTTTCTATAGACAAATTCATATAGAGGATGTCGTGTTGGTTTTGGTTGATCAGTTGGTGTTGGTGGCTCTGAGGTGGGAGCTGAAGACTTGCTCAGATGAATAAGTTCTTCAATTAAAAGTTGTTCAGCATTTTTGGCATTGTATTGCGAACGGAAACCTTGTTTTTTAAACCTTGGATCAAGCAATGTAGAAATGCTAGTTACTGTGCGATCTTCGTACTTGTACAACCCTTTGATTACGCAATCAGTTAAAAATTCGTTTACTTTAAGGCCAACTTCGGTAAGAAGATTTTTTGTGCTATTTTCTAAGTTGTTTAAGAGGCCACAATTAACTGGAATAACTAGTGATACTGTGACTTTAGAATTCGATGACATTTCTTTGGAAGCAATGTCAAAGGGAGAAAGTATTTGTGACAAGTCTTTTAATAAGTTGATTTCGTCAGCTGTGAGAGGCTGTGGCGCTTTCGACAAACTTAGAAGTGTTATATTGATTGCTTCATGTGTTTTTAAGACTCTTTCAATCATTAGGAATGCACTGTTCCATCTGGTGGCAATTTTCTGTATTAGACTATATTTAGTTTCCGTCAATTGAGAATCTTTAAATTTCTTGTAAGCAATCGTGCTACTTTTAAAAAACGCGACAATGGACTTGCATTTTTTAAGTAATTCTTTTGTGCAATCCAGCTTAAGGCAATCTTGCACCACCAAATTAGGTGAGTGTGCATAGCAGGGTAAATTCCTTTTTTTAAGCAGCTCACACGCTTTGATCATTGAGCTTGCATTATCGGTCACAATTGCAGTTATTTTATCAAAAATTCCCCATTCGTTGCAAACAGCCTGCAGCCTATCTGCTATATTCTTAGCAGTATGATTTGTTTCATCAATTAGCTTATTTGTTGATAAAACAGCAGAGCGAAGACAGTAACTATCTGTAATAAACGAGCATGTGACTGTCATATATGATTCATTTGCCAGGGACGTCCACATATTAGTTGTGATGGCACAGTGATTTATTTTGCTGAGCAAATTTTTTAATTTAGGTTTCTGCTCATCAAATAAATTTGTCATCATGACATTAGAGAGGGTAGTCCGCGACGGTAGTTTGTAGCGTGGGTCGAATAGTTTGATAAAGTCGCGAAACTCAGGATCCTTAACTATAGAAAAAGGTTGCATGCCTTGAGCTACAAATTTTATGAGTCCTAAATCAAGCTCTTGTTTGCGCTTTGACGTAGATTCATATGTTGTCATATGTGTGTACAGTGGTGCTCATATACTTAAGCCACACAACTTCAACCAAGAATTTAAACGAAAATTAAGAAAAGTTTTTATTTCACAGCTCCAATTTTTTGTGTCACATTAGTTCTATATGTCAGTGTTCTAATAGAACAATAACCGAGTTATAAAAATATATATTGAACGAAAAACTTCAAAAATCTGAGACCATCTCCAAAATGTCCTGCTCACATACTTAAGCCACCTGGAAAAAAATGGTTAAAAAAGTTAAAATTTGCCCAATATTCTTATTATTTTAATTAATTTACTTTAATATTGAGTAGGATGACCTTTCTGCTTAAGAACTGTGGAGCAACGCTTTGGCATTGAACCACAAGACGTGCACACTGTTGAGGGGTGATTTTCTTCCACTCTTCCTGCAAAATTCGCCACAAATCGTTTTTATTTGCTGGTTTTTTTTGGCCAACGACTTGTTAAAGAATTCCCCACAAGTTCTCTATAGGGTTCAAGTCGGGACTCTGCGGTGGCCATTGCAAAACATTGATTGCCTCTTGGTTAAGCCACGTCTTGACTATCTTGCTGCAGTGTTTCGGGTCGTTGTCCTGTTGAATATCCAGGCAAGTGGCAAATTATCGGCATATTCTCCAGATAAATTGTTCATAAGGATGTCTCTGTACATTTCGCCGTTCATCATGCACTATGGGACCTACGCCCGATGCGGTGAAAAAGCCCCAGACCATAATGGAAGCGCCACTATGTTTAACGGTCTTCTTCGTGTATTTGGGGTCCAATTGTTTATTGGGAGGACGTCGTACATATGGTTTACCATCACTCCCAAAGACATTAATCTTGGATTCGTCGCTCCAAACAATCATGTTCCAAAAATTGGGACCTTTTTGAATATGCTCTTTGGCGAATTCAAGGCGTTTTTTAACATTTTTAACGGACAGCAATGGTTTTTTTGGGCAATGCGTCCATACAGCCCGAACTCATTTAGCCGTCTTCTTATGGTCTGAGCTGACACATTCACGCCATAATCTGCCACCATTTGACCTCGGATTTGCGTCGAGGTCATAAATGGATCGGCTTTGCTGATTTTGGCAATCCGTCTATCGTCGTTTGAAGTAGTTTTTCGGGGCTTTTCGCGTGGAATATTTTCCCAGGTTCCATTTTTTTTATAAAATGCAATGGCATTTTGGACTTTGCCACGCGAAAAATGTAAACTCTTGCTAATTTGAAGAATACTTATGTTTTTTTTTGGTAATATTATGGGAATATTAGCTTTCTTTCGGCCGGATTACTATTTTTATCTTTAGCCATAGCGGTCAAATTGTTTTTGGAAAATGAATTTAATATTTAAGTTTCTAAAATAATTACCACATTTCCCCGAAAAAACACAAGCTTGGCGATTTTAGCTTAAGGTGGCTTAAGTATATGAGCAGAGCGCAATACTCCTTTTTGACATTTAGTCAATTTTTTGGGAACCCCCGAATTCCTACTTGTCATTTTTTACTGTGATCTGCTGCTTAAATATTAGTGTTGCAAAATGTAAAAATTTCAGGGCAAAATAAATATGTTCAAAAAAGTTATTAAGAAAATAGTTTATGGTAGTGGCTTAAGTATATGAGCACCACTGTATCTATTTTACCAGAAGTGATTGGCAAATCGTTAACACGATGCCATTTACTGCTCCGCAGCCATTTACTGCTGAAGAAATGCTTGTTCTTACAGAAATATTATTAGCTTTCTTTCAGCAAGCAAGCGAAAAAATTTCAGGAGGAAAGTACGTAACCATTTCGCTTATTATACCCATGGCATATGGACTTCCTTGGAAAATTGACAGTGTTGACAGTGCTTTACCTCTGATTCCAACCTTGAAAGAAAAAGCGCCTATCCATTCATGAGCAAAGGACAATCTGCAGTTTTCAATACAGCTCAAAAGCTGAACACCCATCAACATTTTTAGAAAATGAGTTGGCTAATTTCTCCATCAAAGAATCATTAACTAATTTGCCCGTCGCACCGGATACAAGTTCCGAGAACTCGTTTAATTTTTAAGGTGAGCGTCCGACAAACAAAGCTGCAACTTTACGAGTGGATGCTATTATAACGAAAAGGCAATATCTGGAGAGGGCAATCGCCACCCAAGATACGGACCCCTTGCTATGAATAAAGGTATGCCTAAAAACATATTATAAGTTCTATATAATTAAATGTACTAATTTTTTTCCATGTCAATCAAACTGATTTTCCCTAAATCAAAAGCCTTTTCGGATATTACATCTGCGTTCCCGCTACGTCCGTAGAGTCTGAATGGGCCTTCAGCAAGGCGGGCCAAATTGTTTCGGAGAGGCGAACCCGACTTAAACAAAAAAATTTAAACATTCTGCTCTTTGTCAGTCGTAACTATTGGCTATATTAAAGCATAATTTTTCTATATATGTTGAAAATCAATTTGTTTGTTGGGTTATACTATTGATGGCATTTTTTGATAGTGTCGATGGCACTATCGACCACTATCGATGGTTTAAAATTTACTGTCGTCCACTATCGATGGTGCCTACTATCGATAGTTCTTCCCCTCTAAAACTCTCGAGAACGAGTAAAAGCTGAATTAGCCATCGCGGTAGAGCTGCAACAAATATTGAATAGTATCGATAGTGCTATCGAAAATATTTCCAAATTCAAAAACTTTATAAACGCATACTTAACAATAAAAATTAACATTTTAATAAACATTTTATATGTTTAACATAATGAGATCCTTCATGGACATAGTAAATCAAAACAAATTTGAATAAAATTAAAATTAAGGATCAGTCTTCTGCCAAGATCCGAGAATTGTGACTAAGAAAAAGGAGCATGTCCACATGCTTAGCTTTTAAGGCAGCTCTTAGTTCCGTTATATTTGTCCAGCTTTGCTGAACAATCGCTCCGACTCTGTCGATGAAGCAGGAATGCAAAAATATTTCGTAGTAAGGTCTTTTATAATACTTTCGTTATGCTGTAAATACGGAAACATTTAACATTTTTGAAGAATTTTTGTTAAGCTACATACCTGCCAATATTTGAAGGGATCAACATCGCCCAAGGAGTGATGTTTCCCAATATATTGGTGTAAATCAATTATTGCATCGGAGCGCTTGGTCCTAGGCAAATTTTCTATGTTGATTTTTACAAATTCATATAGAGGATGTCGTGTTGGTTTTGGTTGATCAATTGGTGTTGGTGGCTCTGAGGTGGGAGCTGAAGACTTGCTCAGATGAATAAGTTCTTCAATTAAAAGTTGTTCAGCATTTTTGGCATTGTATTGCGAACGGAAACCTTGTTTTTAAACCTTGGATCAAGCAATGTAGAAATGCTAGTTACTGTGCGATCTTCGTACTTGTACAACCTTTTGATTACGCAATCAATTAAAAATTCGTTTACTTTAAGGCCAACTTCGGTAAGAAGATTTTTTGTGCTATTTTCCAAGTTGTTTAAGAGGCCACAAGTAACTGGAATAACTAGTGATACTGTGACTTTAGAATTCGATGACATTTCTTTGGAAGCAATGCACACTGGTTGCGTCCATAGGCCAAAAATCAAAAATATCATCACAAAATACTTGGACAAAACGAACACAAATTGACTCTAAAATGTTCAATCTTCAAAACGCCAAACCGGGTTTTCCGCCAATCTAACGGAACTTTCTAAAAATAGCATTGAAAGAATGAACTTGTGTACATTTTTGCAGCCCGTCTGAGCTTTGTATGTACTTTGTCATTGCAAATTCGTACTTCAAAGTGATCAAACGTTTGACAAAGTGGTCCGATATTAATAATTTAAAATGGAGTTTGTAATTGAAAGTATTTACTTTAATAAATGTTTATTTAAAGATTGATTTGATCAATTCAAACATTTTTGTGTGATTTTGAACGTCTTAACCTTTTTTGTGTATTTTGTGTACGTCTTTTTTATGTTTACTAAAAGTTTTAGTTGTGTTGCCCCCAGATGCCCCCATTGAAAGTGCCATCACTGTATTTGTCAATGTTTTAAGGTAATAATCATGAAAAGTTTAGTTGCTAAAAGTTGCTAATTAGCTCATATTCATAAAAAAACTAAAGTGGTCTTATTTATTTTCATAGGACAAATATCCACCGTTATCAGTTGATCTTTGTGTTGTTGGTTTCGTTTTCGTTTTCGTCGTTTGTTTTGTACCTTTTCTTACATTTAATTTACTGTAATAATTTATGTTTGCTTTGCACATTTTATTTTGATTGTATAGGAGCATCTTATAACTGTGTGTTTTCACGCATCCACATTTTTGATCTTTGGTGCAAAGAAAAAGGCACGAATGCCGAAAAAATGCAAGGCATAAATAATTTGCTGGCACTAAACATAAAAAGCAAAGGTTACGAAGTCAATACGATTGACCTGAAGAAATGTATTCAGTACATTTGCAAAAAGATAGTTGCCTTCTGGATTCAGTACAAAAGAATTAGAAGTTTAGTTGTACAATACCAATCTGAATGGCTAAAAACTAAAGTTTTTATAGTCCTGATGCCTACTGGTAGTGCTCAACAAATTGATCTGAGTTCTTGTCGTGGACGGCCCAAAATGGATTTTGTTGAGTCCTCAAAAAGGACGAAACGTCGCCGAATAGCCCTACTACAAAAGCATGATGAGTCTGCAGCTTCTGTTTTGCGCTCATCTGATTCTCAGTCAAGACTTAATGCAACTGAAATGAATATTGAAAAGGTCTCGTCGCTTGTCGTCGACATTGGGTTGTCCAAACACCAATACTTGGTCATTAGATCATTTATAAATTCAGAAGTTTCCTATAACTTATTGCCAAGTTACGAAAAAATTCGCACTAGATACAGCGAATAAATTAATTGAAATGTATCCATGGTACTACCTTCCAGCAACAGCGCATAAAATTTTAATTCATGCACCAAAGGTTATAGAGCACGCTTTGGTTTCGATTGGAGAGCTCTCAGAGGAAGCTGCAGAGTCAAACAATAAAGAAATAAAAAAGTGCCGGCTGCAGCATACTAGGAAGATGTCTCGTATACTGACAAATACAGATTTAATTAATTCTTTTGAAATCAGACCCTTTTATAACAGGTCAAAGAAATCTGCCAAAGAATCAGAAATCCACTTTTTTATCATCTACATATGATTTATTGGATGACGTATGTTAACCTTGTTTATTATTTATCTTTAATTTTCATCGTTTTTATTATCTTATAATTAAATAATATTTGCTGTTATATATGATTAAAAAAATGGAATCACGAATTTTTTAAATTATTTATTGCTGGAGCGGAGGGGGGGGGAGGGGGGGGGGGCTGGGTCGGGGAGTTTCTCTTTCACAAATATTTACTGTATGCTATCTAAATTCATCTCTAATACCCAGAAAAAAATTTCAGCTCTCTATCTTTACGGGAAGTATTTTTGGCCACCAGCCCCATATAAGCGCAACCAGTGTGCAATGTCAAAGGGAGAAAGTATTTGTGACTAGTCTTTTAATAAGTTGATTTCGTCAGCTGTGAGAGGCTGTGGCGCTTTCGACAAACTTAGAAGTGTTATATTGATTGCTTCATGTGTTTTTAAGACTCTTTCAATCATTAGGAATGCACTGTTCCATCTGGTGGCAACTTTCTGTATTAGACTATATTTAGTTTCCGTCAATTGAGAATCTTTAAATTTCTTGTAAGCAATCGTGCTACTTTTAAAACACGCGACAATGGACTTGCATTTTTTAAGTAATTCTTTTGTGCAATCCAGCTTAAGGCAATCTTGCACCACCAAATTAGGTGAGTGTGCATAGCAGGGTAAATTCCTTTTTTTAAGCAGCTCACACGCTTTGATCATTGAGCTTGCATTATCGGTCACAATTGCAGTTATTTTATCAAAAATTCCCCATTCGTTGCAAACAGCCTGCAGCCTATCTGCTATATTCTTAGCAGTATGATTTGTTTCATCAATTAGCTTATTTGTTGATAAAACAGCAGAGCGAAGACAGTAACTATCTGTAATAAACGAGCATGTGACTGTCATATATGATTCATTTGCCAGGGACGTCCACATATTAGTTGTGATGGCACAGTGATTTATTTTGCTGAGCAAATTTTTTAATTTAGGTTTCTGCTCATCAAATAAATTTGTCATCATGACATTAGAGAGGGTAGTCCGCGACGGTAGTTTGTAGCGTGGGTCGAATAGTTTGATAAAGTCGCGAAACTCAGGATCCTTAACTATAGAAAAAGGTTGCATGCCTTGAGCTACAAATTTTATGAGTCCTAAATCAAGCTCTTGTTTGCGCTTTGACGTAGATTCATATGTTGTGTTTAAATATGTACAGTGGTGCTCATATACTTAAGCCACACAACTTCAACCAAGAATTTAAACGAAAATTAAGAAAAGTTTTTATTTCACAGCTCCAATTTTTTGTGTCACATTAGTTCTATATGTCAGTGTTCTAATAGAACAATAACCGAGTTATAAAAATATATATTGAACGAAAAACTTCAAAAATCTGAGACCATCTCCAAAATGTCCTGCTCACATACTTAAGCCACCTGGAAAAAAATGGTTAAAAAAGTTAAAATTTGCCCAATATTCTTTATTATTTTAATTAATTTACTTTAATATTAAGTAGGATGACCTTTCTGCTTAAGAACTGTGGAGCAACGCTTTGGCATTGAACCACAAGACGTGCACACTGTTGAGGGGTGATTTTCTTCCCACTCTTCCTGCAAAATTCGCCACAAATCGTTTTTATTTGCTGGTTTTTTTTGGCCAACGACTTGTTAAAGAATTCCCCACAAGTTCTCTATAGGGTTCAAGTCGGGACTCTGCGGTGGCCATTGCAAAACATTGATTGCCTCTTGGTTAAGCCACGTCTTGACTATCTTGCTGCAGTGTTTCGGGTCGCTGTCCTGTTGAATACCCAGGCAAGTGGCAAATTATCGGCATATTCTCCAGATAAATTGTTCATAAGGATGTCTGTGTACATTTCGCCGTTCATAATGCCTTGTATCTGCACTAGGGGACCTACGCCCGATGCGGTGAAACAGCCCCAGACCATAATGGAAGCGCCACTATGTTTAACGGTCTTCTTCGTGTATTTGGGGTCCAATTGTTTATTGGGAGGACGTCGTACATATGGTTTACCATCACTCCCAAAGACATTAATTTTGGATTCGTCGCTCCAAACAATCATGTTCCAAAAATTGGGACCTTTTTGAATATGCTCTTTGGCGAATTCAAGGCGTTTTTTAACATTTTTAACGGACAGCAATGGTTTTTTTGGGCAATGCGTCCATACAGCCCGAACTCATTTAGCCGTCTTCTTATGGTCTGAGCTGACACATTCACGCCATAATCTGCCACCATTTGACCTCGGATTTGCGTCGAGGTCAAAAATGGATCGGCTTTGCTGATTTTGGCAATCCGTCTATCGTCGTTTGAAGTAGTTTTATGGGGCTTTTCGCGTGGAATATTTTCCCAGTTTCCATTTTTTTTATAAAATGTAATGGCATTTCGGACTTTGCCACGCGAAAAATGTAAACTCTTGCTAATTTGAAGAATACTTATGTTTTTTTTGGTAATATTCCCATATTAGCTTTCTTTCGGCCGGATTACTATTTTTATCTTTAGCCATAGCGGTCAAATTGTTTTTGGAAAATGAATTTAATATTTAAGTTTCTAAAATAATTACCACAACTTTCCCCGAAAAAACACAAGCTTGGCGATTTTAGCTTAAGGTGGCTTAAGTATATGAGCAGAGCGCAATACTCCTTTTTGACATTTAGTCAATTTTTTGGGAACCCCCGAATTCCTACTTGTCATTTTTTACTGTGATCTGCTGCTTAAATATTAGTGTTGCAAAATGTAAAAATTTCAGGGCAAAATAAATATGTTCAAAAAAGTTATTAAGAAAATAGTTTATGGCAGTGGCTTAAGTATATGAGGACCACTGTATCTATTTTACCAGAAGTGATTGGCAAATCGTTAACACGCTGACTTGGATGCGCGCGCTTCAGGTGGTCAAATAAATTTTTATACATTTTGCCGCAAGAGCGACACTTTGCCGACATACCGTTGTTTATTTTTTCGAAATGGCCCCACACCAATGATCTTCCGACTCGCTGCCTTTTTGCTAGCTGGTTGTCCTCCTCAATTGCCTCAATGCTGCTGTCTTGTCCATCTTAACAAAGCACATGCATACATAACATAAATTAGTTACCTGCGTTGCTGAGCAGTAAATGGAACTTACCCTGTGAGTTTTTCAAGAGAAATTTGTCTATCCTTCCGCCACCAACACCAACGAAAATTTACCTACAAATAAACACTTTTTTTAATATTTAATTACCTTTTACATATAAATGTATTTCTTACCAAAATTTGCTGCCGACTTGCAAAGACGCAAAAATATAAAAATTCGATATATCGATAGTGCCATCGATAGTTTTACAGCTCTACATCGCGGTGGCTCGCGATGGCATGAGAGCAGGGGAATTGGTGAGAGCAAAGCTTTCACGCATGCAAGGGAACATTCCGACGCTATGCGTGTGATCAAAAGCAGGACAAAAAAGTAAGGAAATGAAATGTGGAATTTGTGAAATGCATTCCACATGGGAGGAATGGTCTTTGTCATAGTAAGCACAAGCCGAAGCAAAGGGGAGGGGCAATGTTCGTATAAGCGAAATAAAAAACTAATTGTTTGTTGTTTTCGGTTACAAATTGGAATCAAATTAAATGTGTAGAAAGTTTTTTTTAAGTAAATAAAGCCGGCGGGATTAGTATAGGGATTAGGTTGTTTGATACATAGTAGATATACTTAGTTTATAAGCAATTATAAGACACAAAATCTATAGATATAAGAGCAAGGGTGAAAGAGTAAAAGGCGGGTGATAATAAGCGGCAAAATGAAGGCGCAAAAGAAAGGAGAGGGTGGACGTGTTGCTTGAAGCGTTAGAAAGCGTTATGCGTGCAACAGAGATAGAGAAAGCAGAGTGGTGGGCGCGTAGAATAATATGCAAGGAAATGTCAACTTAAATGAAATGTATTGCTGAACCTTTCTGACTCAGATGAGGCATATGCGAGGGACAAGGAGGAAGGCTGACTGCACTGAGGGGAATGTATTACCCATGGCAACAGAGAAAGTGCATGGGTGGGGAGAAAGTGCGAAGGAAAAGTACTGGCCAGCACATTAAAGAATCAATAAAATCACTCTTTCGTATTGTCAACCCTACAAAAATCAGTTTTATCACTTACAGTCGACGGCATATGTAACTATTTTTACAAACCTCGTTGCTCTCTTTTCCGTTTTGTTTTGATGAGCTCGTGTACTTAACGGTTCTTTTTTTTGTTGTCAAAGCATAGACTATGATAACATAAAGCAGAATACAAATTTTTTTTCCCAATTGCGAATTGAATTTTCATATTTTTCGCTTTATTGTCTTTCGCTAGCTGATAAGAGGTGGACAAAACTATTTTGACATTCTCATTATTTAGTCTGTATTAGTCTGCTGCTGACCTAACACTAATCTTGTTAGGTTTTCTGCTTTACCATCAAATACTGGTATAAGCTTTGATGCAGTGTTGATAAAATCAGTATTTGTTGTGTCATTGTAATCAATTTTTCTTCAACTATACTCGAGCTAGTGTCTGAATCTGTAAAATCGTCCAAATCAGACATTAATATAGCGGGGATAGTGAGATTATCTATTTCTTCTTCTTCCAAATCCTTTTGGTCAATATTAATTACTTCTTTTGATTCTGGTTCTTCACCAGTTTCAATTGTTACTGAGGTATTGACAATATTAGGTATTGATATATCGAGGTCGAACTTTTCTCTAATAGTTGTCAAATTGGATCTTAGTCTTGAGTAAGTTTATCTTTGTGTTCATATATTAGTATCCGGGCTTCATTGAAGCATTTAACTAATATTTCCACGTGTTTTCTAACTGTGGTTTTCTGTATCGATCTATTTTGTGTTAGTGACTTATGCGATTTGTCGAATTCTGCTTTAATGTTTGATAATTCCTTTGATAATTCATTCCACTCCATTATACAATGAATATGAATTATTTCTTGGATATCATCATAACAATTACTCTACCTAAAATTGGATGTTCATCTACTCTTGATCTAACCTGCACACCCGGAATTGTTGTTAATACTATTCTTTTTTGGGTTGCAGTGCAGTGAAACAGTGGTGAGGTATAACAGTTAAATGTCTCTATATAAAGTATTTCTAACTCGTATACACTACGGATAATAACTGCTGAACTCTTCTACTGAAATATGGGTCCCTTTCATATGTTTTTCTTATGGCTCTTTGGGTATCCATACTTGAATATGCATATATATATATATTGTTTTAATTTTTTCTTTTATTTATTTCATTTTCTTGTCGTTACTTATTTAATTACATTTAATTATGTTTTGTATCGTTTGTTGTTTGTGCGCTTTTTTTAAAATCTTGTCCATGTCGTTTGCTCGGCTCATATATTTTTTTCTCAAACATTTATTGTGCAGTTTGTACAGTTTATAAAAGCAATTGGCACACATAATAACAATTATTAGAAGCATTATGTTTACATATTCCAATTCAATGTTATTTGGTTCAACTTTATTTATCACGTTAGCAGTGGAATCCACTGATTTAACGTCTACTAGACCCATTATGGCTTTGTTAAAATTATAATTATAATTATTATCTATTTCCTTACTGAATTTACTTATCGAATTACTTCTCATCTATTTTTTTCTCTTTTTTTTACATATGTCCCACCTATAGTTTCGTATAGCTTTACGGGCTACACTTCTAAACGAGCGGAAAAGGTTCCGCAGGCTTTTACAAAAATTTTATTTTATATTTAATTAAAATATGTATAGATTATTCGCATGTATTATATGCCGCATCCTCTGCGTCAGCTGGTCGTCGCCGGTTAGCTGCACTGACGCTCCTTCGCAGGCGAAAGTGGCGGTTTGCCCCTCTTGCTGTTGATCTGCTGCTGTTGTCCTGGGCCTATGGGCCCAGGTGGGGCCGGTGGCGGTCTTCGCACAGGTCTTCGGCTTCAGGCATGCCGCTGAGTTGAGAGGTCCGGGGCAGTCAGTCGGGCAGACTTCTGGTCGTTTCGGCAGTGGCTTGGGAATATTCGGTTTTGTTAAGATTTTTTGATTTATAACTTTTATCTGATGTGCTAAGTGAGTTGTGACTTGTGGTACTCTATTTTGGAGGGTCTCTTTTAAAAATTCAAGCTCATTAAAAAGTTTTAGCGCCGTCGTCCATGCTGGCGGTGTTGATAGATCAAATAGCAGCCACTTTATGTGTGCTATTCTTTTGTTAATTTTATTTTTTTGACCTCCACGTACCATCACGCACACTCTACTCACTCAGAGGTTTTTTTTTTGTATATCCTCCTTGTATAGTTGCCAGGACCTTCCCGATACGCTGCTCCTTGTGACTCTAGTCACGGTCACCATGTATTAGGTTCTTCCAGTCCAGACACAATAGGTCTTTTCTGTTTTAGTTTAGTTTATTCAATAATTCTTAATTCTGTTACAATTGTTAACTATAGCTAAGACCGCGTAGCTGCGCTGCCAGTAACGCCGGCAGAGGAGCGGTATGCTTATGTATAAATATATGTATGTATAAATGTTTACATAATGGTGTGTATGTGTATATTAGCGGTCAGTATGGGAAACATGCTGACTCGGCTCTAAGCGATGAATGCAATGAGTACATATCATTCAAGTGCATACGTTTGCACTTGAAATGTGTGTCACCTAGCTGTCGCTGAGTGACAAAGTCAATGCCCTATGCATATTCGGCTAATAAAGTGTTGCCGCTCAATATTTATGTTGAGTAATAAGAACTCGTATGTGCATACACTACAGTTTATTACCAAATAAACAAATATAAAAAACATCACAGCATCAAAAATCTTGCGCGAAGTGGCAGACCTCACAAGACAACCGAGGAGGCAGATCGATATATTCTTCGCCACTTTAAAAAAACCCGTTAGAGACGCCCAAAACAGTAGCCCGGGAGCTTGCTAATACTCCAAGCACACGTATTAGTCAATTCGGAGGCGCCTCAAGGTAGCAGACTACGGAACATATGTAGCCAGAACTATTTCCCAAATAACTGCAAGGAATAAACTTAAACGGCTTGAATTTGCCAAAAAATTTGTTGACAAGCCTCCATCGTTTTGGAAAAATGTTTTATGGAGTGACGAAAGCTCATTTCATTTCCACTGCTCAAAAAAAAAAGTTTATGTCAGAATGCCACGAGTAACGCATCAAAAAAGAGTCCCGACGTGTGAAAGAGTAAGCCATGGAGGTGGGTCAGTCATGTTTTGGGGATGCGTTGCCTATAACGGCGTAGGAGATTTGGTACCAGTCGATGGAATGATGAACAAAAATAAATATTTGAAAGTCCTGAATAATTTTGCATTTCCTTCGGGAGATAAGTTAATCGGGGAGTCTTTCGTTTTCCAGCAGGACAATGCTCCATGCCATAAGGCTAAAATAATCACAACTTTTTTGAGTGAGATTGGAGTTAATATCCTAGATTGGCCACCCCAAAGCCCCGATTTGAATATAATCGAAAATCTTTGGCTTACATTACGCAAAAGCGGTGTGCTGACTTACGAGGGACACGCGAGGACACCATTTTGGAGATTAAAGCGCTCTGGAGGGATGTGCCATTGAAATATATCCGTAACTTGGTTGAATCAGTTCCCAGACGATTACAAAAAGTTATAAGTGGTAAGGGAGGATATATTTTTTACTTAAAATAAAAAATACTATATTTAAATTCAGATTTATTGTTAATTTTGTTCATTTAAAACTATTGTCAAAATACTTTTGCCACCTTACCTTTCGGAATATTGAATTTTTTCTATTGTAATTACTAAGTTTAAAAATTTTTCGTTACTTTCAATAAACATAAGATAATCATAATTTCTCACCACAATTTTTTTATTTTTTTGTATGCTCATTTAAAAAAGTTATGCACATAAGTATTAGCTTGACATTTATTTTGCCAAAATAGTTTTGCTGTCGACTGTACACCGGGGCACAAAATAAATTTTGTTGTGCCGAATCTCCCTGAAAGTTGTCTTCACGACTAGAAGAAGCAAAAAGGATCGTTACAAAGTAATAAAGCTATTATTAACGGGCCTTTTGAAGTGCCAAAATAAAATAAACTTAATTCGTACGTCGACTTTTGTCATGGTCGTTTTTAGTTTTTTTAGGGTAAAAGGGTATATTAAAGTCATCCCAGTTTATGTAACATGATTTTCTCCCGCAATATTTAAAATATCTTGATGAATTTGGTAAAAATATATTCGCTAATAATATATATCGGCTTACCAAATTTCATGAAAATGGGATAGCCAAATAAATAGCCAAGTTACACACGTAAACTTTTTATAGGCAATGCCAAGGGGGGCGTCACGCGGATAAGTGTGTGATATGGCATGCGATTGGTATGAGTTCGCTTTTCGCATGCGAGAGAAAGAGATAGAATTAAATATCGAAACATAATGAAGAGTGATTATGGCCGCATTTCAAACTAGTACACGGTATATCCAAGTCGGTGCGGTGACATGCTTACTTCACATAGAGCAAGGGTGAACATTTTTCATACTTTGTCCTTACTTGTTCGTTCTCGTGAGTGTTGTAGCTTTTTGTAGCCTGTGTTTGTTGGGATTTTGGGTCAACGATCGCAAGAAAAATATGTCGTTTATGATGGGTCTTAAAACTCGGGCGCACAAAGTTGTGTGCTCGAGATTGACCTTTTTCTGGCGGAAATTTGTTGTTGGGAGCCAAAAAGTTGTTGTTGCTATGGGAGCCAGAAGAGCTACTACGTGCCCTTCGGTGGTGAAGAGTGTCCTCGATGTTGTGGTTTCTTTTATGCACGCCTTCGCTTGAGTTGTTTTTGTTGTTTTTACGTACTTGCTGCTGCAAAGGCGTGCATAATAGGAAAAAATATAAACGAGAAAATAATATTTAACTCAAAAATTAGTGTATTCATTAAATATAATTAAGAAACTAAAAATATGTAAGGTTAACCATCTACTGCATGAGAAAAAAAGGAATAAAGAAAAAAAAATTGTATGTAAATATGCGTTTATTTAGGTAAAGACAACATATATTTTGACTCTTTGTTTTAGGGCTTAACTTAGGGGAAAAATATTAAGCCATATATGGCTTTCTATGCATTTAACGCTTTTTAGAGCTTGCCATATATGGCTTTTTATGCAATTAGGTTAAAGTTGGTAAAACAGTTTCCTTTGACATTATAGCATAGAAATACATTGCATTCCAAACAAAAAATGTATGATCGGAAAAAACAATTGTTTTAGCAGAGTTGCCTTTGCTTTTTCCATGTGGATCGTCGATAAAAAAAAAATTAAAAAAGTCTGTTGGTGTCTAGTTTATTGATACAAGTTGAAAGATTGATATTTTTTTAAATGGATAGTTCTCATTCGGATACGGTGGCAAGTGACCAGTTTTGCACAAGTGAAAAGTGAGAAGCCGTATATGGCTTTGTATGCGGTAAAGGGTTAACATAAGAAAAATATAAACATTATATCGCTTCAGTACAAATCAAAAATAAAATAAACAAGTCGCCGTACCGACTTTGATATATCCAGTAATAGTTTAATATCCGACCTTTATTACTCTTCGTTATGTTTTGTTAGATGTCCACTTTTATATGTTTCTTCAATCGCATGCCATCTTACTCACTCACCCGGCTGCCGCCACCCCTTTGAATTCCCTATAAAAAGTTTACGTGTGTAACTTGGCTATTTATCGTCCCACTTTCATGAAATTTGGTGAGCCGATAAATATTATTAGCAAATATATGTTTACCAAATTCCATAACGCTAAAAAAAAAAGTTTATTTGAAACAAACTTGATTTGCGTACACGAGCCTGCATGCCAACTTTGGTGACATAGGGTCTAGGTGTTGACATGGCTATATCGACTCGACTGTTGATGCTGATCAAGAACATCTATACTCTTTAGGGTCGGAAACGCTTCCTTCTGCCTGTTACATACATTGTGGCGACTTTAATATACCCTTTTACTCTATGGGTACAGGGTATAAAAAGGTGCTTGCAAAATTTTTCAAGGGCTGAGCAAGAGGTACGTCGGGAGAAAAAACATGAGAAAAAAATGGTCGGGAGTCAAAACATAAGAGAAGAAACGGCAATGTCTGATAGAGATTGAAAAAACAAGACAGCTAGCGATTTTTGTTTTTATTCGATGTTAACTTTTCTGTGCGCCTGATACTTGCTTTAACTTCGAGTTGAGAGAGTCATAAATGCGTGACATGTACATGTGCATGTACATGACACATATTGACCATTTGTATTAGCTAAAGCAATAAAAATAAGACCGCGAGAACCAATTTAATAAAACTATTTAGTTATTGAAGAGCTGATTCGGAACCAATTTAAAATGGGTAAGAAATGATAAAATTTAATGAGAACATTGGGTTTAAAATTATTTGCAGATTACTTATAAATACATATGTATGTACATATATAATCTATTATTCATATTTAGTCAACGAATGTTCATTTTAATTGCGTGTCGAGTCAAAACGGGATCATACAGACTTTCAGGGTCCCAGCATTATGGATATTGAGGATCTAGTCAAGATGGGTCAGCATTTGAAAATGTCTCCCTATTATGCCTCTAAGGAGCTGGTCAACGATGCTGATATCACCTTTATGCCGATTGGAATAATCAGGTGTTCTAGCAAACACGCAATTTGAAAAGAAAAGAAAAATGAGAGGAAGATGATAAAACAAGTACATCGGTTCAAATAAAATCCTCAGATGTGGCCATAACCATTGAGGATGTCACGCACATAATGCGAATTTTTACCAGCGGCGAAAGTCAGGATGGCGATGAACCCAAAGATTTCATTTCGATGATTTCAGATTTTGTTCGTTTTATTTTTTGGCGCCTAGCAGCTGTTTGCTATTTTGCTAGACATGCCCACCCCAATTCCTAAATAGAAGTGAAAGAATAAAAACACCTTTGTTGTCTCTAATCCTAACAAAACAAAAAGTAAATAAACGGGTGCTAAAAACATGGTGGCGATAGCGTTATGTTTTGGGGAGCCGTAGCAGCATCCGGAGTAGGAAATACTGTGTTTATTGAAGGCGTTATGGTCCATTTTAAATACAAGGACAAGCAATGGAGCCAATGGTGGCCCAGCAAATTGTGAGGAATACAATCGTTAAAATTAAAAGGATAAACCATGCTGCACGCATGGGCAGCAAGCTTGCACTAAATCAACGCTGAGCCAGAAAGGGCAATGCGAGCGTGATAATTCTCGAGAGCGAGCAAAAGCTTGAAGTTGCCAAATTAGCCATGGCGGCGATCGCGATGGCATTAGAGCAGATGAATTGGTGAGAGCAAAGCTTTCACACATACAAGGGAACATTCCGACGCTATTCGTGTGATCAAAAGCAGGACAAAAAAGTAAGGAAATGAAATGTGGAATTTGTGAAATGCATTCCACATGGGAGGAATGGTCTTAGGCATGGTAAGCGCAAGCCGTAGCAAAGGGGAGGGGCAATGTTCGTATGAGCGAACAAGTAAGTGTTTCTTGTTTTCGGTTACAAATTGGAATCAAATTAAATGTGTAGAAAGTTTTTTTTAAGTAAATAAAGCAGGCGGGATTAGTTGGGGATTAGGTTATTTGATACATAGTAGATATACTTAGTTTATAAGCAATTATAAGACACAAAATCTATAGATATAAGAGCAAGGGTGAAAGAGTAAAAGGCGGGTGATAATAAGCGGCAAAATGAAGGCGCAAAAGAAAGGAGAGGGTGGACGTGTTGCTTGAAGCGTTAGAAAGCGTTATGCGTGCAACAGAGATAGAGAAAGCAGAGTGGTGGGCGCGTAGAATAATATGCAAGGAAATGTCAACTTAAATGAAATGTATTGCTGAACCTTTCTGACTCAGATGAGGCATATGCGAGGGACAAGGAGGAAGGCTGACTGCACTGAGGGGAATGTATTACCCATGGCAACAGAGAAAGTGCATGGGTGGGGAAAAAGTGCGAAGGAAAAGTACTGGCCAGCACATTAAAGAATCAATAAAATCACTCTTTCGTATTGTCAACCCTACAAAAATCAGTTTTATCACTTACAGTCGACGGCATATGTAACTATTTTTACAAACCTCGTTGCTCTCTTTTCCGTTTTGTTTTGATGAGCTCGTGTACTTAACGGTTCTTTTTTTTGTTGTCAAAGCATAGACTATGATAACATAAAGCAGAATACAAATTTTTTTTCCCAATTGCGAATTGAATTTTCATATTTTTCGCTTTATTGTCTTTCGCTAGCTGATAAGAGGTGGACAAAACTATTTTGACATTCTCATTATTTAGTCTGTATTAGTCTGCTGCTGACCTAACACTAATCTTGTTAGGTTTTCTGCTTTACCATCAAATACTGGTATAAGCTTTGATGCAGTGTTGATAAAATCAGTATTTGTTGTGTCATTGTAATCAATTTTTCTTCAACTATACTCGAGCTAGTATAAGCTTTGATGCAGTGTTGATAAAATCAGTATTTGTTGTGTCATTGTAATCAATTTTTCTTCAACTATACTCGAGCTAGTGTCTGAATCTGTAAAATCGTCCAAATCAGACATTAATATAGCGGGGATAGTGAGATTATCTATTTCTTCTTCTTCCAAATCCTTTTGGTCGATATTAATTACTTCTTTTGATTCTGGTTCTTCACCAGTTTCAATTGTTACTGAGGTATTGACAATATTAGGTATTGATATATCGAGGTCGAACTTTTCTCTAATAGTTGTCAAATTGGATCTTAGTCTTGAGTAAGTTTATCTTTGTGTTCATATATTAGTATCCGGGCTTCATTGAAGCATTTAACTAATATTTCCACGTGTTTTCTAACTGTGGTTTTCTGTATCGGTCTATTTTGTGTTAGTGACTTATGCGATTTGTCGAATTCTGCTTTAATGTTTGATAATTCCTTTGATAATTCATTCCACTCCATTATACAATGAATATGAATTATTTCTTGGATATCATCATAACAATTACTCTACCTAAAATTGGATGTTCATCTACTCTTGATCTAACCTGCACACCTGGAATTGTTGTTAATACTATTCTTTTTTGGGTTGCAGTGCAGTGAAACAGTGGTGAGGTATAACAGTTAAATGTCTCTATATAAAGGATTTCTAACTCGTATACACTAGCAGGGGTTGTGGATACTAACTGCTGAACTCTTCTACTGAAATATGGGTCCCTTTCATATGTTTTTCTTATGGCTCTTTGGGTATCCATACTTGAATATGCATATATATATATATTGTTTTAATTTTTTCTTTTATTTATTTCATTTTCTTGTCGTTACTTATTTAATAACATTTAATTATGTTTTGTATCGTTTGTTGTTTGTGCGCTTTTTTTTAAATCTTGTCCAAGTCGTTTGCTCGGCTCATATATTTTTTTCTCAAACATTTACTGTGCAGTCTGTACAGTTTATAAAAGCAATTGGCACACATAATAACAATTATTAGAAGCATTATGTTTACATATTCCAATTCAATGTTATTTGGTTCAACTTTATTTATCACGTTAGCAGTGGAATCCACTGATTTAACGTCTACTAGACCCATTATGGCTTTGTTAAAATTATAATTATAATTATTATCTATTTCCTTACTGAATTTACTTATCGAATTACTTCTCATCTATTTTTTTCTCTTTTTTTTACATATGTCCCACCTATAGTTTCGTATAGCTTTACGGGCTACACTTCTAAACGAGCGGAAAAGGTTCCGCAGGCTTTTACAAAAATTTTATTTTATATTTAATTAAAATATGTATAGATTATTCGCATGTATTATATGCCGCATCCTCTGCGTCAGCTGGTCGTCGCCGATTAGCTGCACTGACGCTCCTTCGCAGGCGAAAGTGGCGGTTTGCCCCTCTTGCTGTTGATCTGCTGCTGTTGTCCTGGGCCTATGGGCCCAGGTGGGGCCGGTGGCGGTCTTCGCACAGGTCTTCGGCTTCAGGCATGCCGCTGAGTTGAGAGGTCCGGGGCAGTCAGTCGGGCAGACTTCTGGTCGTTTCGGCAGTGGCTTGGGAATATTCGGTTTTGTTAAGATTTTTTGATTTATAACTTTTATCTGATGTGCTGAGTGAGTTGTGACTTGTGGTACTCTATTTTGGAGGGTCTCTTTTAAAAATTCAAGCTCATTAAAAAGTTTTAGCGCCGTCGTCCATGCTGGCGGTGTTGATAGATCAAATAGCAGCCACTTTATGTGTGCTATTCTTTTGTTAATTTTATTTTTTTGACCTCCACGTACCATCACGCACACTCTACTCACTCAGAGGTTTTTTTTTTGTATATCCTCCTTGTATAGTTGCCAGGACCTTCCCGATACGCTGCTCCTTGTGACTCTAGTCACGGTCACCATGTATTAGGTTCTTCCAGTCCAGACACAATAGGTCTTTTCTGTTTTAGTTTAGTTTATTCAATAATTCTTAATTCTGTTACAATTGTTAACTATAGCTAAGACCGCGTAGCTGCGCTGCCAGTAACGCCGGCAGAGGAGCGGTATGCTTATGTATAAATATATGTATGTATAAATGTTTACATAATGGTGTGTATGTGTATATTAGCGGTCAGTATGGGAAACATGCTGACTCGGCTCTAAGCGATGAATGCAATGAGTACATATCATTCAAGTGCATACGTTTGCACTTGAAATGTGTGTCACCTAGCTGTCGCTAAGTGACAAAGTCAATGCCCTATGCATATTCGGCTAATAAAGTGTTGCCGCTCAATATTTATGTTGAGTAATAAGAACTCGTATGTGCATACACTACAGTTTATTACCAAATAAACAAATATAAAAAACATCACAGCATCAAAAATCTTGCGCGAAGTGGCAGACCTCACAAGACAACCGAGGAGGCAGATCGGTATATTCTTCGCCACTTTAAAAAAACCCGTTAGAGACGCCCAAAACAGTAGCCCGGGAGCTTGCTAATACTCCAAGCACACGTATTAGTCAATTCGGAGGCGCCTCAAGGTAGCAGACTACGGAACATATGTAGCCAGAACTATTTCCCAAATAACTGCAAGGAATAAACTTAAACGGCTTGAATTTGCCAAAAAAATTGTTGACAAGCCTCCATCGTTTTGGAAAAATGTTTTATGGAGTGACGAAAGCTCATTTCATTTCCACTGCTCAAAAAAAAAAAGTTTATGTCAGAATGCCACGAGTAACGCATCAAAAAAGAGTCCCGACGTGTGAAAGAGTAAGCCATGGAGGTGGGTCAGTCATGTTTTGGGGATGCGTTGCCTATAACGGCGTAGGAGATTTGGTACCAGTCGATGGAATGATGAACAAAAATAAATATTTGAAAGTCCTGAATAATTTTGCATTTCCTTCGGGAGATAAGTTAATCGGGGAGTCTTTCGTTTTCCAGCAGGACAATGCTCCATGCCATAAGGCTAAAATAATCACAACTTTTTTGAGTGAGATTGGAGTTAATATCCTAGATTGGCCACCCCAAAGCCCCGATTTGAATATAATCGAAAATCTTTGGCTTACATTACGCAAAAGCGGTGTGCTGACTTACGAGGGAAGCGCGAGGACACCATTTTGGAGATTGAAGCGCTCTGGAGGGATGTGCCATTGAAATATATCCGTAACTTGGTTGAATCAGTTCCCAGACGATTACAAAAAGTTATAAGTGGTAAGGGAGGATATATTTTTTACTTAAAATAAAAAATACTATATTTAAATTCAGATTTATTGTTAATTTTGTTCATTTAAAACTATTGTCAAAATACTTTTGCCACCTTACCTTTCGGAATATTGAATTTTTTCTATTGTAATTACTAAGTTTAAAAATTTTTCGTTACTTTCAATAAACATAAGATAATCATAATTTCTTACCACAATTTTTTTATTTTTTTGTATGCTCATTTAAAAAAGTTATGCACATAAGTATTAGCTTGACATTTATTTTGCCAAAATAGTTTTGCTGTCGACTGTACACCGGGGCACAAAATAAATTTTGTTGTGCCGAATCTCCCTGAAAGTTGTCTTCACGACTAGAAGAAGCAAAAAGGATCGTTACAAAGTAATAAAGCTATTATTAACGGGCCTTTTGAAGTGCCAAAATAAAATAAACTTAATTCGTACGTCGACTTTTGTCATGGTCGTTTTTAGTTTTTTTAGGGTAAAAGGGTATATTAAAGTCATCCCAGTTTATGTAACATGATTTTCTCCCGCAATATTTAAAATATCTTGATGAATTTGGTAAAAATATATTCGCTAATAATATATATCGGCTTACCAAATTTCATGAAAATGGGATAGCCAAATAAATAGCCAAGTTACACACGTAAACTTTTTATAGGCAATGCCAAGGGGGGCGT
Organism: Drosophila nebulosa; assembly: GCA_024703675.1. NCBI lineage: Eukaryota > Metazoa > Arthropoda > Insecta > Diptera > Drosophilidae > Drosophila > Drosophila nebulosa. The sequence goes on along the minus strand of JANFPS010000019.1, from coordinate 905,507 downwards.
CACGCGGATAAGTGTGTGATATGGCATGCGATTGGTATGAGTTCGCTTTTCGCATGCGAGAGAAAGAGATAGAATTAAATATCGAAACATAATGAAGAGTGATTATGGCCGCATTTCAAACTAGTACACGGTATATCCAAGTCGGTGCGGTGACATGCTTACTTCACATAGAGCAAGGGTGAACATTTTTCATACTTTGTCCTTACTTGTTCGTTCTCGTGAGTGTTGTAGCTTTTTGTAGCCTGTGTTTGTTGGGATTTTGGGTCAACGATCGCAAGAAAAATATGTCGTTTATGATGGGTCTTAAAACTCGGGCGCACAAAGTTGTGTGCTCGAGATTGACCTTTTTCTGGCGGAAATTTGTTGTTGGGAGCCAAAAAGTTGTTGTTGCTATGGGAGCCAGAAGAGCTACTACGTGCCCTTCGGTGGTGAAGAGTGTCCTCGATGTTGTGGTTTCTTTTATGCACGCCTTCGCTTGAGTTGTTTTTGTTGTTTTTACGTACTTGCTGCTGCAAAGGCGTGCATAATAGGAAAAAATATAAACGAGAAAATAATATTTAACTCAAAAATTAGTGTATTCATTAAATATAATTAAGAAACTAAAAATATGTAAGGTTAACCATCTACTGCATGAGAAAAAAAGGAATAAAGAAAAAAAAATTGTATGTAAATATGCGTTTATTTAGGTAAAGACAACATATATTTTGACTCTTTGTTTTAGGGCTTAACTTAGGGGAAAAATATTAAGCCATATATGGCTTTCTATGCATTTAACGCTTTTTAGAGCTTGCCATATATGGCTTTTTATGCAATTAGGTTAAAGTTGGTAAAACAGTTTCCTTTGACATTATAGCATAGAAATACATTGCATTCCAAACAAAAAATGTATGATCGGAAAAAACAATTGTTTTAGCAGAGTTGCCTTTGCTTTTTCCATGTGGATCGTCGATAAAAAAAAAATTAAAAAAGTCTGTTGGTGTCTAGTTTATTGATACAAGTTGAAAGATTGATATTTTTTTAAATGGATAGTTCTCATTCGGATACGGTGGCAAGTGACCAGTTTTGCACAAGTGAAAAGTGAGAAGCCGTATATGGCTTTGTATGCGGTAAAGGGTTAACATAAGAAAAATATAAACATTATATCGCTTCAGTACAAATCAAAAATAAAATAAACAAGTCGCCGTACCGACTTTGATATATCCAGTAATAGTTTAATATCCGACCTTTATTACTCTTCGTTATGTTTTGTTAGATGTCCACTTTTATATGTTTCTTCAATCGCATGCCATCTTACTCACTCACCCGGCTGCCGCCACCCCTTTGAATTCCCTATAAAAAGTTTACGTGTGTAACTTGGCTATTTATCGTCCCACTTTCATGAAATTTGGTGAGCCGATACATATTATTAGCAAATATATGTTTACCAAATTCCATAACGCTAAAAAAAAGTTTATTTGAAACAAACTTGATTTGCGTACACGAGCCTGCATGCCAACTTTGGTGACATAGGGTCTAGGTGTTGACATGGCTATATCGACTCGACTGTTGATGCTGATCAAGAACATCTATACTCTTTAGGGTCGGAAACGCTTTCTTCTGCCTGTTACATACATACTTCGCAATCCCATGCGATGGAATAATAAGATTAGATTTCATTAAAACATTTAATTGCAAATTAGATTACAATAGTTTAGAAGATTGGCTTATACTTAGACAATTTAACGTACCCAATTTATGTTCCAATAACATTCAGTTCTGGTAATAACTCAACAATTCTACCAGCAGGATCCCAAGTGGTACGCCAAATAGAACTATCTTCAGCAGAAGATAACATTTTAATTTCAAATCAGGAAATTAAACCGGGTGTTTATGTTGCAAACACTATCGCAACAGCCCAAAATACTTTTCTCCGGTTCTTAAATACAACAAATGAATGCCAAATAGTAGGCCTTAACAATATAAAATTTCAATCAGTTTCGAACTACGATATAGTTAAAAATACCCAAGATATAAGAAAAGAAAAAATTTCCCAATACTATTTAAAAACAAACTCGAAAAGCTATACACCGAGTATAGTTTCGGACTTGATACCGAACCAATCACAACAAATAATTTTTATAAACAAAAATTAAGACTTAAGGATGATGAACCGGTATATGTAAAGAATTACCGGAATCCGCAAAGCCAAATAGAAGAAATCCAGCGACAAGTTGGAAAGTTAATCGAACAGGGTATTGTTGAACCGTCTGTTTCGCCTTATAATGGCCCGCTCTTACTAGTCCCAAAGAAAACCCTTTCGGGATCTAAAGCAAGAAACTGGCGATTAGTAATTGACTATCATCAAAAAAACAAAAATCGCTGTCAGATAAGTTTCCGCTCCCCAGAATTGATGATATTCTTGATCAATTGGGAAGAGCTAAATATTTTTCTTGCCTTGACTTAATGTCAGGTTTTCATCAAATTGAACTAGAAGAAAAAACAAGAGATATAACGTCTTTTCCAACGAGCGATGGCTCATATCGTTTCACGCGATTACCTTTCGGTCTAAAAATAGCACCTAATTCATTTCAGAGAATGATGACAATAGCATTTTCAGGGCTTGAGCCTAGCCAAGCTTTCCTCTATATGGACGATTTAATCGTTTTTGGTTGTTCCGAACACCATATGATTAAAAATTTAATAGATGTTTTTGAACTGTGCCAAAAAAAACAATCTAAAACTGCATCCAGAAAAATGCTCATTTTTTAAGCATGAGGTGACATTCCTAGGTCACAAATGCACAGACAAAGGAATCTTGTCCGAAGACAAAAAATTTGACGTCATCAAGAATTATCCAGTCCCACATGATGCAGATAGTGCTAGACGTTTCGTTGCATTTTCGAATATTCCCGGCACATAACAAGATTATGCAAAAAGAATTTTCCGTTCGAATGGACAGCAGAATGCCAAAATGCATTCCAGTACCTAAAAAATAAGCTTGTTTAACCTAATCCATTGCAGTACCCAGATTTTGGCAAAGAATTTTGCATAATCACAGATGCAAGCAAACAAGCATGTGGAGCAGTTTTAACTCAAAACTATAATGAACTCCAACTTCCAGTTGCATATGCATCAAGAGCATTCACTTAAGGCGAATACAATAAGAGTACTACCGAACAAGAACTAGCAGCTATACATTGGGCAAAAACATATTTCCGACCATATATATATGGCAAACATTTCACAGTGCGAACAGACCATAGACCATTAACATATTTATTCTCCATGGTCAACCCAAGTTTAAAATTAACACGCATGCGGCTAGAATTGGAAGATTACGACTTTACAGTAGAGTATTTGAGAGGTAAAGATAATTTTGTGGCAGACGCCCTTTCACGGATATCAATATCCGAGTTAAAGGACATGAACGCAAAAGTCCTGAAAGTCACTACCAGGCAACAAAGTAGACAGGAAAACTGCGCAGTTGATAAAGAAGAACTTTTTCCGAGGCAAAATCTTCCAAATGCTTCTAAGCCCAACGAAGTCATTAAAAATGACAAGGTACGAAAAGTAGTGACCTTGCGAATTACAGATTCCACATGTTTATTAAAACATGGAAAAAAAGTTATAGCAAGAATGAATGTTAGCGATTTGTACTCCAATGGAATTGTCGACTTAGGTTAGTTTTTCCAAAGGCATGAATAGCAAGCCGGTGTATTACAAATCAGCAAATTAAGAATGGCACCTAGCGAAAAGATCTTTGAATCAATATCAATAGATACTTTTAAAAATATGGGCAATAAAATATTGAAATCATTAAGAGTAGCGCTACTCAAGCCGGTGACCCTCATCCAAGATGAGAAAGCAAAAAAAGTAATACTGTCTACCTACCATGATGATCCAATTCAAGGAGGTTATACTGGCATCACAAGAACGCTAGCGATAAAGATAATAAAAAGACACTACTATTGGAAAAATATGGGACGCCATATTAACGAGTACATAAGTAGATGTCATAAATGGCAGGTGTCAAAAACCACGACACATACAAAAACCCCAATGACCATAACAGAAACACCACAATATGCTTTTGACAGAGTGATAGTAGACACAATTGGAAAATGGAAATGAATACGCAATCACTTTAATATGTGATTTGACAAAGTATTTAGTAGCAATTTCAGTTGCGAACAAAAATGCAACAACTATAGCAAAAGCAATATTTGAATCTTTTATTCTGAAGTACGGTCCAATGAAAACATTCATTACGGACATGGGAACAGAATACAAAAACTCAATCATAAAAGACTTGTGCAGATACTTAAAAATAGACAACATAACGTCTACTGCACACCATCACCAGACAATAGGTACAGTTGAAAGAAGTCATCAAACTTTTAACGAGTACATCCGTTCATATATATCAGTAGATAAAACTGATTGGGACGTATGGTTACAGTATTTCGTGTATTGTTTTAATACAAAACCATCAGTAACTCATAATTATTGTTCGTATGAACTAGTATTTAGAAGGCAAAATAACCTACCGATACAATTTAATAGTGTAAATACCATAGAACCTATATAAAATGTAGAAGATTATTTAAAGGAAGTTAAGTTTAGATTAGAACAGGCGTATAAAAAAGAGCTCAAATACTTTTAGAGAAAAATAAAATTAGACAAAAAGAAATAAAAGACAAAAAATATCAGATTTTAAAATAGAAGTACACGACCAAGTTTACTTAAAAAACAATACCGGTCATATATAGAACCATTTGAGGTCGTTAGTATAGAAAACAATAATAATATAATTATAAAGAACAAGAAAAATAAGTTACAGAAAGTACATAAGGATAGGTTAAAAATATCTATTTCATAATCAATTATTATTTATTCAACCATTAATTTAAATTGACTGCGCAGTTAATTGAATAAAAAAAATATACATATATACAAAAAAAAATTAAAAACTTAAACAAAAAACAGAGAGAAAAAATTTTAATATTACAAGATTTACAAATAAAAATAGCTTAACCAAAAAAAAAAAAATTTTTTTTTTAATTACAAGATTTACAAATAACATAGTATATAAAACAAAAAATAATAATAATATGATAATTTTAATATTAAATAAATACACTATATTACGTTTTTTTTTTTAAAGGGAGGTGTAGTATGTTGTATGACAGAAAGGCATATGCCCACAGTATTGTAGAGTATACAATATAACAAGTGGTCATATGCCCAAACTAAAAGATAGAGTATGAGCGCATAAACAAAGTGACACTTTGTCACTCGCTTACACAACCCAGCCAAGACCAATGCCGAAATATGATCAGCCACTTATGTATGTATATGTGGACTGGCCTGCAGCGTGAGATCTCCAGCGAAAGCATTAACGGGTCATATGCGCAGTCCAATGCCTTCAGCATACTTACATACTTCACACATACATACGCCATGCAACATGCTTCCGCTCCGCCGCTGCTTTGAGCGGCAGAGCCCTATAAGGTATACATACGAAGACGCTCCGCTGCTGGCGTAACCGGCAGCGCAGCTATGCGGTTTTAGCCTTAAGAATTAATTGAACAAAGTGAAAAGAACATTCTGTTTTTTACCATCAATCAAACGACAACATTTTTATTACAGTACGCAGATCATGTTTATTTCAAATTTTTGCCCCGCCCCCTCACGACCCTGAAATTTGGAAAAAAGTGATTTTCTCCCGCAATATTTAAAATATCGTAATAAAATTTGGTTCACATATATTTCTCAATAATATGTATCGGTTCAATTTCATGAAAATCGGATGGAAACAAACCAACAACACAAACTTTTTACAAGCAATGTCAAGGGGGCGGCAGCCGGATGAGTGAGTGAGATGGCATGCGATTGTTATGTGCTTGGTCTTCACATGCGAAAGAGATAGGAATAGACATAACGAAGAGTGCAGAAAGGGCGCATTGGTACAGGGTATATTCGAGTCGGTGAGGTGACTTGCTTACTTTATAATTTTTTAATACTGCAATTATTTTTGAAATAAATTTTTATTTATATTTTTTTATCATATACAGTCACAAGCAAAATTTATGGCACAGCAAGCTTTCTTCACTCTCTGCTTACAATTTGCCCCTTTAAATAAAACTAAATCGTTTAAAGTATATTGGACCAAGCGATTAATTTATTTAATATGCATAAATAAATTTATTTCACTAACCTCATACAAAGTTTTCACTAGACAAGTCGGCATAAATATTTATGTATTCCAGCTGGCAGTGCTTCTTCGGAAAGGACTTTTGGGCTCTGTTATTAATTTCAAGAAAAAGCATAAAAATATGGTTTTATTGTCGGTAATCTATTGTTGAAGTTTTTTAAATTAAGTTTATGTGAATAAAATCTTGTTGTTACTTTTATTTCAAAAATCTGCAAATATTTTGAAAATTAATTTATTTTCAGATGTTGCACACCATTTTGTGTCTATTGAAGCATTCAATGCTTATTACCGTTTAAAAACGGTTCAAAAATGAGAGTCAAAACAAAAATTCTGTTAACAGCAGTTTTATGTTGATAAAAACGCAAGCGAACATCGATTTGGTGAGTGGCATAAGTATTTCGACGAAACATTTGTGGTCATATCTTACGACTTTAAGCAAGTCTTAATAACATTTTTTGATTTCGACCCCGACGTTGCCCGCGAGCAACTTCAGCTGTTTAAGAGCTTACGTTCGCGCTTCTTTTGTTTTTGTCTGCTCTTTTGAAGTGATAACGGTGCTTTTATGTGTCTACTCAAAATATGTGCAAAAAAATTTACATTTGAAGATCATTTGTCGAAGTCATGTTAAAAAAGCTGCACGTACATCAGGAAACAATTTCTTGGGAAATTCAAAAGAGTTTTTTAAGCAAGTGTTTTATATATAAAGGACTTTTAATATTTAAAAAGTATGTATGCAATATTTTTTAGAATAGATTTAACTTAACGGAGCTGAAATTAAATTTCATAAAACTAAATTAATAAACAGGTGAGTAATTTTAAAGTTTACTGTTGCTTGTGGGCGTTGTTTTAATTTTTGCTTTTGGTTATGACACCGAAAGAGAAAGGGTTGTCGGATGCGGATATTGCGAGGGTTTTTAACTTTGATTGGAATGAATCTTCGGACGAAGAAAGTGATGATGATATGGAAGATATTTCTGCAGTACTGGAGAAGAATTTGGAAGGAATCTTGGAAAGAGAAAAAATTTTAGAGATTGATTAAAAATATGATTGCGGACGAATGTGAGCAGAGATCTTGTGTTGACGTGGATAATTGCTTCGAAAAGTTGACCCCAAGACACTAAAGTGGCGAACCAAGCCATTTGAAACTCCAGAGATTAGTTGGAATGACAGTTCCGAGAAAGTCGACGATTTGATGACGCCAGTAGCATATTTCTTTATCTTTTTTGACAGCCAAATTTTTGGTTTGATTACAAAGTAAACAGATTTTTTTGCAATGCAAGAACATGGCATAGACCTAAAATGCACTGATGATGATATCAAACGCTATATTGGTATTTTGATGTACTTTAGTGTTCTTAAATTGCCGCAACTCAAAATGGCATGATCAAAGAATTTATAGCTTACCACTATCACAGATGCAATGCCGCTCGCAAAGTTTAAAAAAATAAAGAAATATTTACACTTCAACGATAATACCAAACAATGCCAGAAAGGCGATTTGAATTATGACAAACTGTACAAAATACGCGCTTTACTAAGCAGAAGGAAAATTTTGGTAAGCTACCCCAGGAAGAACATCAAAGCATTGATAAACAAATCATTGCGTTCAATGGTAAACAATTATTACTATCATAATGTCAAAAAAATAATTTAGTGTTTCATACAAGACGCTCGTCATTCAAGCAATACAACCCAGCCAAACCTCATAAGTGGGGTCTGAAAATGTTTACGCGTGCTGAAACCTCTGGATTAGTGTACGACTTTACGTTGTACGTTGTTGTCCTGTCCTGTCCTGTTCTGCTTATGGCTTGGGCTAATCTTCAAAAGGTCTTCCCAGAAACAAAAATTTCAAGCTTTATTTCGATAATTGGTTTACTTCAATAAGCCTTCTAATCTCGTTAACGGAAATGGGCATATATGCAACAGAAACTGTACGTAAAAACCATATAAGCAATTGCAAACTGCATTCCGATGCTGAGCTAAAAAAGCGTGGAAGAGGAGCTTTTGATATAAAATGTGAAATCAGCAATAATCTTGTATGTGTAAAGTGGTTTGACAATAAGCCAGTTAAAGTTATGTCTTTGTGTCAAAGCCATGAGCCTGTTGGGATATGCAAACGTTGGAATCCAAAAGTTAAAGCTTATATTGATGTTCCTAGACCTGCGATTGTTGCCTCTTACAATAGGGGTATGGGGGGAGTAGATTTGACCGACATGCTAATGGAGCTCTACAAGGTTAACCCTCGTTCAAAGAAGTGGTATGTACGAATTTTTTATTGGTGCCTTGGAACATCTGTTACGAACGCGTGGCTATTGTATTGAAAGCACTTAAAATTGACAAATCCGCAGCAAAAGCATATGCCTCTGATAAAATTTCAATTGGAATTAGCACACGAGTTGCTCGCTGCCAATACTCCTATGGTAAAAATAAAAGGTCGACCATGTAGTGTTGACAGGGTTAGCTCTGTAGTTTGCCTGTGCTTTCCATCAAGCAGTGTGTCTTCTCTACAGTCTAGAAATTTCCGGTTCCTGCCGAATCCTTCAGTATCTCAGCGTTATGATAAAATTTAAAAAAAATAGATTACCGACAATAAGCATGTATGTATTCATTAAGTATGAACGTATTTTACATAATTTTTGTTCAGTGAAAACCATATTTTTATGCTTTTTCTTGAAATTAATAACAGAACCTGAAAGTCCTTTCCGAAGAAGCACTGCCAGCTGGAATACATAAATATTTATGCCGACTTGTCTAGTGAAAACTTTGTATGAGGTTAGTGAAATAAATTTATTTATGCATATTAAATAAATTAATCGCTTGGTCCAATATACTTTAAACGATTTAGTTTTATTTAAAGGGGCAAATTGTAAGCAGAGAGTGAAGAAAGCTTGCTGTGCCATAAATTTTGCTTGTGACTGTATATGATAAAAAAATATAAATAAAAATTTATTTCAAAAATAATTGCAGTACTAAAAAATTATTAAGTAAGCAAGTCACCCCACCGACTCGAATTTACCCTGTACCAATGCGCCCTTTCTTCACTCTTCGTTATGTTTCATTAGATGTCTTTTCCTATCTCTTTCTCTCTTTCGCATGTGAAGACCAAGCATATATTAATCGCATGCCTCATATCACTTACTCACCCGGCTGTCGCCCCCTTAACATTGCTTGTAAAAAGTTTGTGACTATAATTTGCCTATTGTACATCCGATTTTCATGAAATCGAGCCGATACATATTATTGGGAAATATATGTGTACCAAATTATAACGATATTTTAAATATTGCGGGAGAAAATCACTTTTTTTCGAATTTCAGGTTGAAATAAACTTGATCTGCGTACACAATACGCACACCGCACAAGTGTGGTGACTCTAGACTCTTATAGTCTCCGAGATCTAGGTGTATACATGGCTATATCGACTCGGCTGTTGCTGATCAAGAATATATATACTTTATAGGGTCGGAAACGCTTCCTTCTGCCTGTTACATACATTGTGGCGACTTTATTATGCCCTTTAGAGTGGTGCTTTCAAAATTTTTAAAGGTCTGTGCAAGAGGTATGTCGGGAGTAAAAACATGAGAAAATGTCTGATAGAGATTGAAAAAACAAGACAGCTAGGGATTGTTGTTTTTATTCGCTGTTAAGTTTTCTGTGGGCTTGATACTTGCTTTAACTCCGAGTTGAGAGAATCATAAATGCGTGACATGTACATGTACATACGTGACACATATTGAGCATTTGCATTAGTTAAAGCAATGAAAATAAGATCGTGAAAACCAATTAAATTGTTGTTGGGCCTACGTACATATGTATACGTCGGAGTGTAATTATATGGAAAATATAATTGTTTTGTAGTTTGGGAAAGTAGTTGTAGTGTAGTTGTAGTTTTAGCGAGGTTTGGTGGTAGGCACAAGAAGTTAGAGATACAATGAATTCATGGAAAATATCAACGATATCGGAGAAGCTGCAACATATATTATAGAAGATGAAAGTTGTGTAATTTAATAAAACTATCTAGTTATTGAAGAGCTGATTTGAAATCAATTTAAAATGGGTAAAATATGATAAAATTCAATGAGAACAGTGGTTTTAAAATTATTGGCGTATTACTTATAAATATGTACATATGTACATATATGGGCATGTTACACAAAAAAATTAACGTAAAAGAGAAAGAGTTTAAAGTAATTGTGTACATATATCAAAACCATGATCGTAGTCACCCAGAAAAAGATAGTAAGGAATGTATTATTCATATTTAGACAACAACTGTTCATTGTAATTGCGTGTCGAGTCAAAAAGGGGTCATACAGACTTTCGGGGTCCCAGCATTATGGATATTGAGGATCTAGTCAAGATAGGCCAGCGTTTAAAAATGTCTCTCTATTATGCCTCTAAGGAGCTGGTCAACTATGCTGATATCACCTTTATGCCGATTGGAATGATCAGGTGTTCGAACAAACACGCAATTTGGAAAGAAAAGAAAAATGATAGGACAAGTACCTCGGTTCAAATAAAATCCTCAGATATGACCATGGCCATTGAGGATGTCACGCACATAATGCGAATTTTTACCAGCGGCGAAAGTCAGGATGGCGATGAACCCAAAGATTTCATTTCGATGATTTCAGATTTTGTTCATTTTATTTTTTGACGCCTAGCAGCTGTTTGCTGTTTTCCTTCATTGTCCACCAATATTCCTAAATAGAAATAAAAAAATAAAAACACCTTCGTGGTCTCTAATCTACAAAACAAAAAGCAAATAATACTTTAGATCTAATACAAACCCTACTACTATGTCCTACATCGAATAAAATCAGAAACTAGTAATAACAAAAATAATAATAATAACGGCTTGGAAGTCAAAACTATAAAAAGACCATGAAAAAAGTCAACATACAGTTGTGTTCAAAAATATAGTAGCGCATCACCTTACAACACATATGTTCATTTTTCGACATGTTAAAACATGTTAAATGAACACGTGTTCAATTATTTTTTAAGAGTAGAATGCAAAGAAGAGAATAGCGATTAGATCTCGTTAGTTTTGCCTTGGTGTGTGTAAGTTTTTATGACTTTTGACAAATACACCGAAAAGTGCCTGTTCATAATGATAGTAGTGCCCGGTGTAAGTGGCTGCAAATCAATTTAAATAACTTTTTAGTGCAACAAAAAATCTTCAATAGTAAGTGTAATGAAGTGATTAATGTTTTGGTGAACAGTTTTCATAGAGTTTGTAAAAATTTTTTATTGTAGTGGGCAGGGGAAAGAATTGCACGGCTGAGAAAAGAGATTTGATAGTTAGCCTAAGAGCAAAAGGCAAATCATACCGGGAAATTGAAAATATTGTTGGCTGCTCATCCACAATGATATTTAATGCGATCCACTACAAAAAAAAGCCAGAAAATCGGGGTAGAAAACGCAAAACAACCACTGTCGAAGATAGACGCATTGTGCGCTTCAGCAAGATTAGGCCGTCAGCATCATCTAAGAACATCAAAAAAGAATTGAATCTTTCGGTCAGTGATGTCACAGTCCGTCGTCGCCTAATAGAGGAAAATCTTAATGCCAGAAGTCCCAGAAAAGTACCTCTACTGACTAAGAAACATGTGGAAAAACGTCTTAGGTTTGCAAAAGATCATCTGGCCTGGCCCGCAGAAAAGTGGCGAAACATATTATGGACAGACGAAAGCAAGAATGCAAAGCTACCATATGCTAGTTGGGAAATGCCGATAAGATAACGATCCGAAGCATACCAGCAAGCTTGCGAAGGATTGGTTTGCTTTGGAAAATATCGACGTTATGCTATGGCCACCTCAGTCCCCAGACCTCAACCCGATCGAGAACTTATGGGGAGACGTTAAGCGGGTTGTGGCAACATCAAACCCAACAAACAAAGCTGAGCTTTGGAAAATAGTTAAGGAAGCATGGTCGCAAATCCCCCTGAAGCGTTGTCAGGACCTCATCGACTCGATGCCCCGCCGATGCGATGCCGTTATTAAAAATAAAGGCTATACAACAAAGTACTAGAGTGCATTGAGTAGGGAGAACTCTAAAAATCATTCCCGAATTAAGTGAATCGTTTTTTTTTTTTTTTTATTGAACCACTACTATAATTATGAACAGGCACTTTTCGGTCTATTATCCCAAAGTCATAAAAAAATAAGAAAAACCACAGGAAATCAAAAGGAATCTAATAACTAATCTCTTGTTTGTATCCTAATCTTTGAAATATTTGCAATAAAAATTTAATTTTTAATGTTTACCATGTCGAAAAGTGAATATAAATGTTGCCAGGTGATGCGCTACTATTTTTTTGAACACAGCTGTACTTGCAAAGATACGCCATTTATTTATTGGGTAATACTGGAATCCCCTAATTTAGTTTTATTACTCTTCTTATGCGTTCAGTTTGAAAAAGCTGCATTTGTTGGAAATCTGCGATCAGTGAACACTCTTTGGAAGGAAATCCCTGTAGAATTTAGAAACTTAGTATTAAAACACAGATATGAAAAGAAATCATTTGGTGATATATCACAAATATTTTAGTAAAGCAACATTGCTGCCCCAAAATTGGCCAAAAAGATAGCTGAAAGGTCCCTCAATGTTGTCCATGAACGTACAATACGAAGGGTATTAAACAACGTGAAAACCCGCAAGCTTCTACTAAACTTCGGTGCCAGTGCAGTGCAGAATCCAGACCTAAATATTATTGAGCACGTGTGGGAAATTTTGCACAGGAAAATTAGGAAACATGGCATTACAAGTGGTGCAATGCTGAAAGAAAGAATCAAAGAGGAATGGGAGAATATAACGAGTACCGAGCTAAAAAACTTGGCTGCTTCGATGCCAAATCATTTGCAGGCACTCATATTTGCCAATGGTGGCCCAACAAATTGTGAGGAATACAATGGTTAAAATTAGAAAGAAAAAAAAAAACCATGCTGCACGCATGGGCATCAAGCTTGCACTAAATCAACGCTTAGCCAGAAATTGCAATGCGAGCGTGAAAGCTCTCGAAAGCGAGCAAAAGCTCGAAGTTGCTGAATTAGCCATGGCGGCCATCGCGGTGGATCGCAATGGCATGAGAGCAGATGAATTGGGGAGAGCAAAGCTCTCACACATGCAAGGGAACACTGACGCTATGCGTGTAATCAAAAACAAGACAGAAAAGTAGGGGAACGAGATGTGGAATCTGTGGAATGCATTCCACACGGGTGGAATGGTCTGTGGCGGGGTAAGCACAAGTAACAAGTATAGTTATTAAGTTATTTGATACATAGTAGATAGTCTTAGTTTATAAGCAATTATGAGACACGAAATGTATAGATATAAGAGCAAGGGCGAGAGAGTGAAAGGCGGGTGATAATAAGCGGAAAAATGAAGGCGCAAAAGAAAGGAGAGGGTGGCCGAGCTGCTTGAAGCGTTAGAAAGCGTCATGCGTGCAACAGAGATGGAGAAAGCAGAGCGGTGGGCGCGTAGAATCATATGCAAGGAAATGTCAGCTCAAATGAAATGTATAGCTGAACCTTTCTGACTCAGATGAGGCATATGCGAGGGACAAGGAGGAAAGCAGACTGCAACGAGGGGAATGTCGCTGGACTGTATCACTGTATATGGCAACAGAGAAAGTGCGTGGGTGGGGAGAAAAAGCGATGGAAAAATACTGGCCAGCACATTAAAGCAAAAAGGATCGTTACAAAATACTAAAATTATTATTAATGGGTCTTTTGAAGCGCCAAAGTTAAATGAACATAATTCGTATGTTTACTTTTGTCATGGTCTTTTTTTAGTTTTTATACTTTATACCCTGTACTCCTAGGGTAAAAGAGTATATTAAAGTTGCCACAATGTATGTAACATGATTTTCTCCCGCAATATTTAAAATATCTTGATGGAATTTGGTAAACATTTATTTGCTAATAATATACATATATCGGCTCATCAAATTTCATGAAAATGGGACCATAAATAGATAAGTTACACACTAAAACTTTTTATAGTCATTGCAATGTGGTGAGGGGGTGGCACGCGGATGAGTGAGTGTTATGGCATGCGATTGGTATGAGTTTGTTTATTGCATGCAAAAGAAAGAGATAGAATTGGACATCGAAACATAATGAAGAGAGATTATGTACACGGTATATCCAAGTCGGTGCGGTGACATGCTTACTTCACTTCATTTTGCAAACAATTTGTGGAAATACTGTATGTGTGTATGGCATACATATGTATTTATGTTAGCGCTTACGCGTCGAAGAAGGTTGGATGAAAAGAGATACACCAAAATTATAACATACAATGTGTAGAGCAAGGGTGGGCACCAAAATTTGACTTCGGAGCCAAACAACAAAAACCTATTACAACAGTTTTTCGGGCAGAACTTGGGCAGAAAAAAAGGTCACAAGCACACAAGCGAAGGAACATACATATGTATAATAGACAAATATGAAAAAAGGGTCGATCTTTGCAGCTCGAACTCTTCGGGCTCCATGCTTCCTATTGTCTTTCGCTTGTGTGCTTGAGCTCGCAAAACCGACCATTTGTCAACGATCGCAAGAAAAAAATGTCGTTTATAATGGGTCATAAAACTCGAGAGCACCAATTTGTGTGAGCCACGGGAGTCAGAAGAGCCACTTTGTGCCCGAGTTACCGTTAGCAGTTCTGCAACACCCCCACCTAAACCCCCTCGGTCAAAACCCCATCAGCAGTAATTGCAACTATTTGGCCACTTCAGCAAGACCAACGGATGAGGTCGTCAAAATTTGTTAACACAACATCCCACACTCGCCGCGACGGCAAAATGCCGACACAGCAACTTGAATATATAAACATGCCTATATATGTACATTATACATAGATTTTAAGAAGGCAGCCTCTGCGAAGGTTTGATACGTTTTCGAATCGAAATAAAACTTCACCTCAAATTTCGAATCGAAAGAGAAAAGTTGTATTTAATTAAATCGAAGGACAAAAAACCCAATCACAACCCAACACGGCAAACATATTGGCAGATAACTGGCTCAGCTGGAAAAGGAAGGACCAAGGATCGCGAGAAAAATGAGGACAACGCTTCTTTTATTAACAACCATGTTAATATACAGGTGGGAACCTAATGGCAAGATGACATAAAGAAAATTGGGTTGGGCAAATAATCTAATTAAATACATAAATATAATATAAAAGAAAATATTTAAAGTGTGCGATAAAATAATAATGTCTCAAAGAATTTATTTAGTGCTGATCACCGTAAGTTGTGCAAAAAAAAGGATAAAAGTAAACATTTAAAAAAATAAGAAATTCAAATAAAGAACGAGTCTAATCATAATAAAATAAAACCAATTTATACAAGGAGAAAATCAAGTGCTGATCAATGTCATGTGTATTAAATTTGGGGAAAAAAAAGAAAAGCAAAAATTTAAACAAAGAAAAAAATATATACAAATACAAAATAATAATTTATACCATGAGGAAATCAAGTGCTGATCAATGCCATGTGTATTAAATTAAATATTAATCCAATTATATCACGACTCAGACATCAAGTGCTGATAACTGATAGTGTAAAAAAGGAAAAATATAAAAGGTAAAAGTTTAAAGGAAAAAAAAAATTTTAAATAAATTTTATTTAAAAAAAAAATGTTTTAATTTTCAAAAAGAAAAATATATACATATATCCTTAACATAAAAGCAACAAGTAGTTTAATCGCACAGTTCCAAGAAAAAAAAAGAAAAATTACTACATATTTCACATTACCATTGGGCTGGGGCTGAATTGCCAAATAAAAGGCATAAAGTCGAATAACGCAGATATCGAGCTGAAACTTGGTATATTTGATAAGAATAGCACTCTCACTATTGAAACCAAATTTGAAGTTCATTTGAACACGCCTACCCCAACAGCCCATATAAGGCAACAATGCGTATACGTGATCACAAAGAAAAGTGTGAGAACTATATATAAAGTACAAAAATTTTAATATTTTTTATGTTTTAGTGATAGTAATATAATATTTATTATGATTAAATTTTTACTTAAAGACAGGTCTTAGTTACTAACAATTTTAGAAAAATTCATATTTTAATTGTTTTCCACATCTAATTCAAACGCATATGGATTTATATCATCTATTTCTGAGTCGGAGTCATCATGAAAACAGTAATCATTACTTAAAGACTGAACATTTATTGAAAAATTATAATGTGGTGTTTCTAAAAGTTCAATGACATCTCGCGGAAAGGGTTTTTTTTTATGTCGAGCTGCCCTGTTCTTAATGGATATACTTGAGATGAGGGGATCTGAAGTGTCCATAGATCTTTGAAATACATCCATCATATTATTTACCCGCGAAATGTGTCGAGCGTGCAGTAGCCAGACACCCCACCGGCATTACTGATGCAGTTATTATTTGTGATCCAAGAACTAAAATTTTATGGAGAGTTGGTGACATAGGATACCATGAATAATGTAACATGTATGAGAAATTTTGAAATTTTAAAGCCTCGATTGCAAATTCGCAGTTAATAGCTATTAGAATAGTATGCAGACTCTCAAGTAACTCTAAGTCGAGTTCTAAAATTGATGCAAACAACTTCGTATTTAAAAATGCTTTTCTCGCAGTATTGCCATCGTTCGTGTTTCCACTTCCATTCGGCTTTGGCTTATCTACATGCAAACCCATTTCTTCTCGCAATCTTCTTTGTATATGTTTTTTCTTTCAATCATTTATAATTTTTCTTATTCGTTTCTTACTTGCAATTTTTTTCACCCCAATCTGTGATATTTTGAGCAGCAATTCAATAATGCGTATCCAAGCGTAAAGTCGACTTATTCCATATTAAAGATGCCGAGGGTTTGGTTTAAAAGAATTTGTGTCATAGGTTTCCATAATTTGTTTTGGGCCTGCACCACAAATTGAACACAACTGGCTAGATTTTGTGCCCGTTAAAACGTTTAAAACTTTCCCATCTATTAAATTCATATAAAGGTCGTACGAGACAACGATCTTCCTTTCATTTGATATTGGTACTACACAAGGAGTCAAGTGTTTTATTTAAGTGTCCAAATGGTTTTTTTCTGCAAGAACATGATCTCTTGTTTTCTTTGCGAATTCCATTTTGAGGGGTCGGCAAAATCTTACAGACTGTGGAGTTCTATAAGCTTCAGAGGTATCACGGTAGGAACAAATAAAGATTGATCAACAGTATCAGGTTCGTTCGTTTCAAATCTTATTTTGTACATACTTTGTCCAGTTGATCCATCGTATCCGTAACTCGCAATTAATTTGAAACCTGGGACGATTTCTAAGTTAGCAAATAACTTCTGCTGTAACAATACGATTCGGCTAGCAGTGTGATTTAACAAATCTTGCAAGGTAACTTTTGCCATAGTTTCTGTAACTGTTATACCCGTAGGTCTCAATTGCAATTTAGCTTCCTGGACATTTCGGTAGCTTGGATATATGTCAAAATTATGCTGTTTGCTTATTTGACGAATTTCATTGTAAAATTTTTTGTTTATCGAGTTTTCCAGTAAGAATTCCAAAGCTTCATTTATTGTTAAAGGTATTGGTTCTGCAATACCGAATTTTCTTTTAGCTTCAGTAGCATCACATTCAGAATTGCTAAAATTTTTAAGCACAAATGCAGTGTCACTTTCATTTGATTTTCTGGCTGCCATTGTAGCAGCATGAATCAAAGGTTTGCTGTCGTTCTTATTGTTCATTGCAACATCGGCAGCTAGTTTTCTTTTAAGACGGGGCCCAGCTTCATCATAATTTAGTTTTGGTCTACCCAATTGAAGACTGTCCGTATCTTCTTTATTGTCCAATCCAATTTTAAAGCTCATTGATAGCCACTAAGAATGTTTTATACGGAATGTGCGCATATTTCTGCTGCACTTTTGTAAATTCGAAGTAATGTACATATATTTTAAAGCTTTTAACTTTCTTTTTAATTTCACTAATGCTTTCATTGGTTAGCGAACATTCCGTCAATTGGCCAAATATCCAGTTTGCAAGAACGGCAGAGTTGCGGCCGCTGTCGATCCATACGTCCAGCAGCATTGAATGCAGAACTCAATGTGATCTACAAGTTCAAAAACAGATTATTACTAACTTTTTATACACACTCTCTACTTTGTTTTCACATACATTACATATCGCAAAAACACGCAGAAGGTTAGTTTTTACTCCACAGAAGACGAACACATATGTTTAGTTTTCTGTATTTTTGGATAATACAAAACAGTACACATATATAAAATATAATGAATTTGAACACCAAATTGTTTTGTTTTATCCATTCTACATACCTTGGCCTCCAAAATCCATTTTTTACAGTATATTTTTTTTCTTTTGTGTAAATTTGCCAAGCGCTCAAAGTAAATAAAAATTTCCCGCCAATTTTGTCGCAGGCATCAGCTGACTAATCACCTGACTTTGAAACTTGATCAGAATGACAGGGTTGCTTGTTTGGTAAAAGCGATAATCGATTTTTCCTATTTAGGAACTCTAGTTTGAATATATGTACATAATTATAATTATTATTTGCTTCCACAAAATTTTCGACTTTATGCCACTTATTTGGCAATTCAGCCCAGTGTGCATTGCCCACATTGGGTCCACGTAAAATTAATATATATCTGACTAAATAATTTAAAACTAATAATGGTATATATTTCTTACAGACGGCAGCAGTCGTAAATTGCCTACCAAAAATAAAGGTCACAAACAGACAAGATAATCAAAACAAGATAAGAAAAAATTAATTATACCACATAAATACATATAAAAAAACAAAAATCTACACATTATTCACCCCATATTATTAAGTTGCACACACTCACACAAATCCACACACAAATTATTTCTATTTGTTCCATTATAAGAACACAAAAACAAACAAAAAATTAGGGAAATTTAATATTAAAATCCGTTTCTTGTGCATATGTCCAAAATCAATTTAGTGAGCAGGACCAAGTCTAGGTTAGGTCTTAAAAATAGCTCGAGTTTACCAGAGACTAGGGAAGAAGAACCTGGCATAAGAATGGCAGACTCCGGACATGTCTCAAACACTCCTAGGAACGTTAGCCCCATAATTCCTGCAGCTCCTGCTTTGGAAACTGCAAGTACTTCACTCAACACTTCAATTAGCATGACCTCAAACCCAGCTGACATCCAGGCTTTTGTTAAACAACTGCCTACTTTCGATGGGTCTTCAGATAACCTAGATAGGTTCATTGTGAGCGATGAAGAAATCATAATGCTCATTAGGGGAACGGACCAGACACCGTATAGTCAATTATTGTTACGCACAATTCGTAACAAAATAATAGGTAGAGCAGACCAGGCATTGAGTAATCTCAATACCAGGCTAGAATGGGACAGTATAAAAGAAAACTTAAATCGCATGTACGCATGCAAAAAGACCGAGCAGATACTAATTCGCGAAATCCAGACTCTGCCAAGCAATTTTCCCTTGGGGTAACTCTTTTACGAAATAACTAAACTAAGAAGCCAATTGTTGGACCTTTCCTTAGCTCACAGCTACCAATTTGAAAGCCAAAGCACAGCAGCGAAGAAGACTTTTTATAACGAGATTTGTCTTCACGCCTTTCTGGTGGGTCTCCGTGACCCCCTCAAAACAATGATCAGAACTAGAAGACCGGCTACCATTAAGGAAGCCTTTGAATGGTGTCAAGCTGAAAAAAGCTTCTACTACCAGAGCCAAAACAGATCATAGGTTCCAAATTACAATTCAAATAGAACCAGACCCTATAACAAAACTACAACCAAAATAATAACGCTTCTGCCCCTAATAGAATAAACAACTCTCCCAACCAATCGCATTCGAACCCATTTAAGCAACAATCTAACCAAAATCGTTATTATCAAAAACAAAACCGACATAACAATCAAAAACAGAATGGATTTGGTCAAATACCCCTCTCTAATCTACATAACATCAACGATAACGAAAATTTTTAACACGTAGCCTCGACAAACCAGTCGGGTAAGTAAATAAAAAAACACGGGCCCACACTTCCTTATGTACTCCTAAATCTCTTTAACTCAAAATCCCCATTAAAATTCATGATAGATACCGGTTTTACCTTTTATTTCATAGACCCAAAGTGCAGGAGCACAAGATACTGAGCCTAATCGAAAATATAACTATTACAACCGTTTCACAAAGTTACTTGATAAAAAATAAAATTATTTTGGCCATGCCAATAGAACTCAAAGAACAGGGTCAAATCGACATCCTACTTTTCAAATTTCATCCGTATTTTTATGATCTCTTAGGAATGGATTTACTTACAGCCTACAAAGTCAATATAAATATCGGGAGCCTTAGACTTTAAACCGAAAACGCGTCTCTTAGCATTCTTACCACGATTAATCTAGCATCGGATATTTTCTTATTACACCCACACACTAAGACTCGTAATAACCTCCCAGTGGACCTCACTGAGGGGGATTTCTTCTGCAACTGAATATTAATGGATACAAGGGGAGATCTATACGGCCAAAAATGGTACTAACTTTCTCGAGGTCTCCAACGATGCCGATGTAAAACAAAGTTATTACTTGGATCAACCAGTACAGGTAATTCCTTATACCGAAGAAGCATACGACCAAATTCGTAGTATCGTTCTACACCCGACTCTTTCATACGAGGGAGAAAAATTTTCTGTATTGATACAAACCAGTCATTTAAGCAAGGAAGAGAAGGAGGGACTACTCAGGACATGCGAAGAATTCCGTGATCTCTTCTAGGACGATGATTCACCATCAGCCTTCACCAACGAGGTCAAACACCGTATCCCTACAGCTGACAATTTACCGATTCACGTTAAGACGTATGGATATCCTTATATACACAAAAAAGAGGTTCGAAAACAGATTTCAAAAATATTAGAACAAAATATTATAAGAAATAGCCATTTCACCTTGGGGGGCACCCGTATGGGTAGTCTCAAAGAAATCGGAAAAAGTGGAGATAAGTGATCGATTTCAGAAAACTAAACAACAAAACAATCTGATAAATACCCTATATCAAACATCAACAATATCCTTAAAAATATAGGCAGAGCGAAATACTTTTTCATCTTGGATCTCACCAAATTGAAATGGATTTCATAGATATGGCTAAAACGGCCTTCTTGGTCGAAAACGGGCGTTATGAGTTCACGAGAATGCCTTTCGGGTTAATTAATGCCCTTGCCACTTTCCAAAGGGTAATGGACAACGTATTGGGAGAACTTATAAAAAATACTTGTCTTATTTACCTAGACGACATTATAGTTTTTTCCTCATCACTTCAACAACACTTGACAGACCTAAAACTATCTTTCAAAAACTGAGTAAAGCAAACTTAAAGATTCAATTGTCTAAATCAAACTTTTTAAGAAAATAAAAAGACTTCTTGGGGCATATAGTCACTCAAGAAGGGATAAAACGGAACCCAGATAAAATTAAAGCAATCAAAAAATTTCCCTGCCCTAAATCTACTAAGCAAATTAAGTATTTTCTGGGTATACTTGGTAACTATAGGAAGTTTATCAGGGATTTGGCTAAAATCACAAAACCCTTAACAAGACAGCTAAAAGAGAGTAAATCAGTCATAATAGACGCATAATTCAGAGAACCGTTTGATTTTCGCAAAACGTTACTAGTTAACGACCCCATATTACAATACCCCGAGTATAGTAAAGGCTTGCAAAACGTTATAGCAGATGCGCTAAGCAGAATAGAGTTGAATATTGAAACCCCTACCTTTATACCTAAAATAGCTAACAGACCATTGGACATTTTTCACACCGACATCTATACTATCAATAATATTAATAATTTGACAATCATCGATAAGTTCTCAAAATTTGCACAAGCCTACCCATTGACGAATAGAAACACTATAAGTGTTTCGAAAGCTTTTAAAGTATTCATGAAACAATTCGGTGTACCTAAGAGAATTATTCTCGGTCAGGGTGCTGAATTTTCGGGTACCATTTTTAGGAACTTTTTAGAAAAGTATACATAGAGCTACACTAACGGAAATTTATAGGGTAATCCCCAGTAAAAGAAAGGAACTGAAAGTGACCCAAGACCATGACGAAATTCTGGACGAAACCATAATAACCAACAATAATGCCATTCACTCTAGCACGAACTTTATACCTTTCGATTTATTTAGCGGACGTACACACATTTTCCATAAAACAATCAAGTTTAACAACGAACAAAACTATTTAATTAAACTAAACGAATTCCTATTAACAATCTACCCTGCTGTCAAATTAAATATGGAGAAACAAACTCAAAAATGAACGGGAAAATTAAATGAAACTAGGGTAGTAGCACCTGTCGTGCCAACAGGCAATTTAATATTTAGGAAGGAGAATAGGAGAAACAAAACAACACCTCGTTTTACTATACAAAATAAAGTTCTCCTGGTCCAGTAAATAATGTTCTCCTGGTCCAGTTGCGGGTGAAGATTATGTTAAGAGGCGACTGTACCTCTTATTGCTGGCCTCGTGCTCAGACAATAAAAGAAATCAGTTAAAGGCCAAGTGCCGGTGTGAACATTTATTTAAGCGACTTATCGCAAGAGCGCTGTACTCCAAACTGACTTCTTAATACCTAGAATATTCTACTTAAGCTAACTCCAAACTCGCATCACGCCACCATGCCATGGTCGGCCAGCCGACCCAGCAAATCCAACAGCAAATCTAACGGAAACTCCCGAAGAAAAGCAAAAGTGTCCGATCACCGTTGCTGACCATTGCAGCTATAGCGCGCTGATACAACTGTAAAGTTGCAATCGCGAGGGCTGATTATAGACTAAACTTAACCATTCCCCAAGTTCTGCATAGCAGGCCTTAGCCATTGGCTCCGCCTCTCGCGACGTTGGTGCTGGCTCAGCACATTACGCATCCGCTTGGCATCGCGTTACGTTGGGGACCCTCATAATGAACGTTTTGTTAGCAGGGGCTCTCACTATTCCGATATTTTGCTGGTGCAACAACGCTGACCTTGCAACTAGTGCAATGAGAAAGGGTGCACTTGTCGATACCCTCTACTTTTGGACATTGTCTTGGGGCTATGCCTGGTCGTGTGTTAACTGGCCCCCCTTTAAGTTGAGGGCCGTCCTCGGTCTTCTTAAAACTGCCCACGGCCAACCGAAGAATTCCCGGCTCCTTATTGCGGCGCAACCAGCCCAGGCAGATCAGCACTCCGCTAAACAACAGCGCTCCCACCCCTGCGGCAAATATGGCCAAAGATTTTTTATTGATCGTTGTGGCCACTTCGCTGATGTGAGCGGTGTTCTCGTCGTTCAGCCGGCGCAAGTAGGCTAGGCTGAGCACATCGTTGTGACCGGTGATATTTATTAGCGGAGCTGCGGCAACACCCGGAGTACGTTTGGGAATGCCATTTCGGTTGATCATTTTGGTGTCGTTGATCGATGCCACTCTTTCGAATGTGATTAGGAACGTGCCGTTGATCTTTTGCGGGGCGGCCCCATCCACTATTACCTCGGCTGCTCTGTTGTTGACGATGACGAAACCCTCTTCTACCTCATCTATGGGGGGAAGGTGGCTTGGGCGTGTCTTACAATGGGCTATGCTCCCCTCATGCAGCTGGTGGGCGCAAGTACTAGCCCCGGCTTCCTTGGAGAAAGTGTGCGAAGTCGTTACTTGGCAGCTATCCATCGGAACTATACGGCCGCTGCAATCCGCGATGATATTGGTGCCCTCTAGATCCAGTACAACTCCTCTGTGTTCGACGGGGACTATGGTTATTTTCCTACAACTACTTTTAACTTCAGGATATGCTATGATAAAATGGATAATGCTAGTATTTAATGCAACTTTAATGGTGCCAATTTCAAGGATTTCCCTAACGCTGATGTTAGTGGCTCGACTGTTCAATATTCCATCCACATCGGAGGAATCTAGAATCACGGGGTTAATCAAATTTACCCTTGCCAAGGTTATCGAGATTATGACGTTTTCAATTTCGAGGCCAACGATTCTATTTCTTGCCAACAGTGTTTTATACAAATGCGCTGTATCAACCGCCTCCTTACGGACGTTCTTTATTAACTTATTTACTCGGTCGGTCAGTTCATTTAGTTGGGCCGTGGTTCGATGGTTTATGGCCCTCTGCTGGTTGCTGGCATGGATCAATTCTGCTTCGATTAGCCTTGATTGTTCCATGTCATCATGGTCCGGCGTGCCGGATATTATTTTCAGCGCTGACCCCAAAAAGTTCAAGCTCCTGGCAGTTCTATGGTGGACATTTAACACGGACAGCAGGGTTTCCAGATGACCCCAATCGGACTGCAACAGCGTTCGCATGTGCGAAAGTGGGAAGAACTCGGACAACTTTTTAGTTTCATCAATGATTTCATAATATTTGGTCACGTTAATTGTATGTCTTAAATATTTGAAGCTGTCCCATATAATTACCTCACCCTCTACTATTGGAATATAGTCTGCGTGAGAGTAATCATTTATACGGGCCATCGCAGCAGTAAACACTAACATTACCCCCCAGATGGGCCTGTAAGGAAAGTAAAAGATAAAATGTAAACGAATGGGATCTTAACTATTTTTTTGCTTATCTAATGTTGTCCTTATGGACACTCCTCCCCCTTATTAAGACCGTCGTCCCGAGGTCCGCTTCAATAGTTTCCTCCGTGTATAGTGGAGTCAGTTTATTTCCTAGTCTTCGATTGTTCTTTACCCACACTTTCTCTCCTACATAGAAAACTCTATTACCAGGGTTAACGCGGTTGATTAATTTGTCCTGCGCATCTTGCACCTTGTGCATAATTTCTAGGTGTAAGACAGGGTCTAAGGGTAACGCGACGTCTACGGGCCTCTTTTTTGTTACCGAATGTACTGATCTGTTATATTCCCTTGTGGCGCGTAAAATAAGCTCGACCGTGTCGCTTATTTGATGTTCAATCTTCAGGCATCTGGCTATTTCCAGCAGTGTGCTATGAAAGCGTTCTACCTGCCCATTAGATGTGCTGTGAAGTGGGGGAGCGTTTACTACGTTCACCCCGAAACTGTTCGCTAACAACGATGTAATTGTTTGGGAATTAAAGGCGGCCTCATTGTCACAATAAACCGTTTTTGCTCGTTGGAAGATGTTCGTTATTTGTAACAGGGGTGTTTTAACGTCCTCGATAGTTCGAGATGCGATTGGCTGCACTATTGCGAACTTTGACAACTTGTCAACGCAAGTGAGAAAATATTTTCTGTCGGTTGAAAAGATGTCTATATGTAAAGCTTCGCCCACTTGTGCTGGAATTGACGTCACACCCAGTTCTTGCCGTATGGGGTGTCGGACGTACTTGGCCCTGGTGCACGTTTTACAATTCGCGACAATTTCATTGGCGAGTTTTGTCATTTTGGGAAAAAAATAGTCTTGTAGAACTTGCCTAACGTTTTCCTGTGCTGCCCTGTGAGCGCGATTATGTTCTGCCGTCATTATTTCCCTTCTCTCATTCGTGTTGAAAATGTCTGTAACGAGATTCTTGCAATGCCAAAACTTCGTTGCCGGAAAATGTCTGACGAGATCGTTCTGAATTGCAGCCAAAGTGTGTAGGTCGCAATGTATTGCGTTAACTACATCAGGATTTATTATTTGCTTTAATTCATGAAGCAACTCAGCTGCGTCAGTGAAACGTAGCTTGTGTCGACGCTTTTCGCCAAATAGGACAAAGGTTTGTTTGGTTGGGGACTCTGCTTCTTCCAGAATCAACTGGTTTCTAAAGCAATTTAGGGGCTTGTCTGTCGTCTCGATCGTGTACGTGAGCGACAGTTCGCTATGGACCGTGGCGGCGCCCGACGGCTCTTCTGCTTCTATTGCATTTACGACTTGCCTGCACAACGCGTCCGCCACATGGTTTTCCTTCCCTGGCTTGTAAAATATGTTGGCATTGTGTTCGTCAATGAACGCTTTCCATCTTTTGATCTTTGCGTTAGGGTTTCTATCTGAAGCTGCAAAGGTCAAAGGCTGGTGGTCGGTGTAAATGTTAATATCCTTAGTGCCATAAAGATATTGCCTTAGTTTTTCTAATGCCCACTTTATTGCTAGGAGTTCTCGTTCGTTTGTGGCGTAATTCTTCTCGGGGTCTTTTAATGCCCTAGAAATCATTGTGATAGGTTTACCACCTTGTGAAAGGACCGCGCCGATGCCGTACGCTGACGCGTCGGTTGTCAAGTCGAACGGTTTTTTAAAGTCCGGGTATACTAGCATGACGTCTTCAGAGGCTAGGATTCTTCGTAATTTTTCAAAGGCGGCACGTTGCACAGTGTCGAATTTGACTTGTATCTTCTTTGACATGTGTTTGCTTACCGTGCCGTTTTCTCCTTTTAAGATGTTAGTCAGTGGCTTTGCTATGTCGGCAAAACCCCGAATAAAGCACCTGTAATAACTTGCGAGGCCCAAGAACGAGCGAAGCGAGAAGAGATTTTCAGGTTCTGGGAAATGTTCTATGGCCTTGACCTTTTCAGGATCAGACTTAGCCCCACCTCTTGACACGATGAAACCCAGGAATTCCACACTTTCTTTAAAAAAGTTAGTCTTTTCCTTGGCGATCTTCATATTAGCCTCGCTAAGTTTTTTTAAGACCCAGTCGATGTGTTTGACGTGGTCGACTTCGTTTTCTGAGAATATTATTACGTCGTCTACGTAGACATAACAGCACTTGCCGATTTGGTCTCGTAGGATGTCATCGATTGCTCTTTGGAAAATGCTGCCAGCATTTTTTAGACCAAAAGGCAATCGGCAAAACTCATACTTTCCGTTATTTACCGAAAAGGCAGTTTTCTCGCGGTCGTTTTCCGCTAGGTAAATTTGATGATAGCCTGACTTTAGATCAAGAGTCGTAAAGTACTTGGCCTTTCCCAAATTAGCCAGGATCATGGGGATGCTGGGCATTGGGTATTTATCATCAATGGTCTTTTCATTCAGTTTCCTGAAATCAATGACCATTCGTTTTTTCTTGTTCCCCCCCTCGTCGTAACCTTTTTTGTCCACTATCCACGTGGGGCTGTTATACGGTGATTTCGAGGGTCTTATTATCCCATTTCTTAACAACTCTTTTATTTCGTTGTTTACCAAATCAGTCACCCCCATCGGGTGATTATACAATCTTGTGAAAATGGGTGTTTCGTCAGAGGTGCGTATGGTGGCGACCACTGAAGTATTAAAAGGCAAAGTTTCGCCGTTCGTGGAGAACGCTTTCGAGTTTTTGAGCATTATTTTTCTAAAATTCTCCTTCACTGCTTCGGGTACCACTATTTCACTCACGTTAGTGAAGTTGACGTCGCGGCACACGTGCCTTTTGAGTTGTTCCACGTGTGGACCAACTTTTATCGTTCCTGCTGAGAAATCGATTTTTGCTTTGACTTCCTTTAGGAAGTCATGGCCAATGATGGCATCAAAGCTTTTTAATATAGGGGATAAGAAAAAGGTCCCTGGTTTACCGAAAACTTGCAACTGACATTTCCGATCTAATGTGCTAACTCCGTGCACGGAGCTAACTTGAAAAGGGGAGTCAGCCGCAACTATTCCAACTAGCTCCTTTAGGGGCTTAACATAGTTTTTGGCTGCTCCACAATCTATCAAGATTCTTAATGTTTTCCCCGCCAGCTGTCTCTCGATGAACAGCAGGTGGGACCGTTCCCTAAAAAATTGACTGAGTCTGCCTCACTTTCATTTTCGTACTCATCTTCTAATTCTTTAATCTCTGGGCCTGCCTTGTTCTCATACTGCTCTGCTGACGGCAATTCCTGCACTAGGTTATTGATTCTTTGCCGCTTTTGTCCGGAGACTCTGTCAGAGGCGTGCCGGTTTTTCTGATTTGCTGCTGACGTTCCCGCCCGCTCGCCGCCCGAATTGTTATGATAAGTGGGCTGTTTGTATCTGGACGACGAAGGGTCGACATCCATAGGCTCCGGTTGCTGAGACTGCGACCCATTATGATTCCTGGGTTGCCCCTGCCAATTTTTGTTGTGCTTGGCTGAGCCCTGACTTTTGGTATAATGTGGGTTGGCCACACTCGCATCGTGGCCGTCTTTATTTCGTGGCCTGTCATACTGTTTGTTTTGTGAAAGCTTTGGGCCATCAGCCCTTAGTGCCTTCTCTTCAACTGATCGAGCATAATTTGCGGCGAAAATGCTTCTTTCTATGCTTGACTCCGCCTCTCTGGCCAACGCCAAGGCTGAGGGCAAATCTTTGGGCCTGGCTGGAAAGACAACCGCTTTCAAAGGCCTTCTCAGCCCATTTATGAACGTGTGGAGAGCATCGTCTCTAAATTGTTCATTAAGCACCGCGGCTGCTGCCGCGTCGTGCGTCATGATGGTTTTGTTTGTTATAAGAGTTAGCCACTTTTCGACTTCGTCGTAAAACTGCATCAAGGACATTTCGCCCTGCCTACAGATACTTACATAGCTCTTGCTGCAACACACGGACCGGAGTTTTGTCAGCGTACGTGAAATTTAGGCGGGCTATAATAGCGTGAAAATTTAGTACTGTGTTGTATGAGAACAAATGGCTTTTGGCGGTGCACTTAATTTTATTTTTTATAATTGACACGGCTTGAAAATGTCGTATGGTGCGAATAGCTCATAGGCATCCGTAGCGGCCTGTCGCCATGCTACATATTCCCCTTGGACACCTGTAAAATCCGGGAGGGATTTTACTATATCTAAGGGCTCGTCGCAGGTGACGTCTGGCATAACTTTAATTCTTTCAAAGGTTTTAACTTCGGGAGCCAGCGCTCTGAGGCTGTTTATTTCCCCCTTAAGTATATTGATCTGTGATTCAAATCTACCCACTAACGCGTTCACCAACTCATGTACCTGTCCTTCGTTCATCGTGGGCGCTTTTATTTCTACCCTCTTCTCAACACTTTCTACAAACTCGCGGATCTCTAAGTCCGAGTCACTTTCCGTCTCTTGCCTATATTTTGTCCAACTCATTCGGCGCGCCGAACTTATGATATAGAGGCAGCTGAAATTAGCTCACTTGGCAAGAAAGAAGACAATACGAGAATTGTGTTTGAGTGCTTTTAAGGAGGAAATGGGCCGATTTATTTTATGATTTGGGCAAGGGCAGTATTGTAATTGACCCGAGTGATTATTTGGATTGCAAAACATATAAAGAAAATTTTAATTGAACAGTCGACTCACCAGTACATTTTGCTAACTCTGCGAATTCCCTTGTGTTGATTTTGTTGTTTTTGTGCTTCACAATTTTAGTTTAATTCGTATTCTAGGTTGCCTATATTAATCAAAAAAAAATTTTTTTTAATTATTGGTTTTGGTTTTGCTTTTTTTTCTGTTTGAATTATTCAAACGAGAAATTTTCGGGAGTGAGTTATCAAACCCGTTGGGCGCCAAATAAAGTTCTCCTGGTCCAGTAAATAATGTTCTCCTGGTCCAGTTGCGGGTGAAGATTATGTTAAGAGGCGACTGTACCTCTTATTGCTGGCCTCGTGCTCAGACAATAAAAGAAATCAGTTAAAGGCCAAGTGCCGGTGTGAACATTTATTTAAGCGACTTATCGCAAGAGCGCTGTACTCCAAACTGACTTCTTAATACCTAGAATATTCTACTTAAGCTAACTCCAAACTCGCATCACGCCACCATGCCATGGTCGGCCAGCCGACCCAGCAAATCCAACAGCAAATCTAACGGAAACTCCCGAAGAAAAGCAAAAGTGTCCGATCACCGTTGCTGACCATTGCAGCTATAGCGCGCTGATACAACTGTAAAGTTGCAATCGCGAGGGCTGATTATAGACTAAACTTAACCATTCCCCAAGTTCTGCATAGCAGGCCTTAGCCATTGGCTCCGCCTCTCGCGACGTTGGTGCTGGCTCAGCACATTACGCATCCGCTTGGCATCGCGTTACGTTGGGGACCCTCATAATGAACGTTTTGTTAGCAGGGGCTCTCACTATTCCGATATTTTGCTGGTGCAACAACGCTGACCTTGCAACTAGTGCAATGAGAAAGGGTGCACTTGTCGATACCCTCTACTTTTGGACATTGTCTTGGGGCTATGCCTGGTCGTGTGTTAACTTACACAAGGTCTTACATGACAATGGTTTAACCTTAAAAACTGCAAAAGGACAAAACCCACATAAACAGAAATTAAGAAAAATCTCAAAAGCTGTAGTCGACACATGAACACATTTTTGCTATTCAGACTCAAACGTATATTAACCACAACTTAAATTAAATTCTTACAGGCTAACGATAGGCTATGGGCAGCGACTTTTGATTGACATCTTGAACAAGGGCCAGCCATTAATGAAGGTGAACCTGGGTTCAGCTAAGATAGTGGTTGCCTTTAAAACAAATAATCATGTAATCAATTTAAATGACTATGAAAAAACGGCAAACGAAATATTACAGTTGATCGTTGATCTACCTGACGACAAATAATTTCTAGAGTTAAAAGTAACATTACACAAGAAGATGCTGCAAGTTTTCAATAAACTAAACACTTTACTCCCGAATGTCAGTAGGTCTAAGAGGCGTTAATAAACGGATTAGGAAGCATAGTTAAAATCATCTCTGGCAATATCAACGCCGAGGATGAAATTAGAATTATTAAGGACTTGGCAAACCTGCAATGAAATATAAAATTTGATTTAAGAATATCGCAGATCACATAGATTCAGAACACAAAAAAAAAATCATTAACTATAAATACTTATCAAAACAAAATTTTAAAATACTAGACTCAGAAGAACACAATTCACAATTTTTACAGTATATAGACCGTATAAATTACAATATAGACATATTCTATAATCACTTAAACAACATAGCAGAAAGTCTGCTATTTACAAAATTAATTAATTAAATCCCGAAGTATATTTCAAATGCAGATGAAATTCAAAAAATTAACAATTACTATCACAACAAATGATCGAGGTTAAGTTAGAACCCGAAATGTACAATGTACTTTCATTCGATTCGATAACAACTAAAAAATCGCTTATTTTAAGAATAAGAGTTCCAATCCTATCACATGAACACTATAAATATTACCACGTAATACCTCTCACATTTAACAGCACTAAAATTGTAATACTTCCACATTATGGTGTAGAAAATAAATTTGAAACTATGATCTTAAAGGCACCATGTATTAAGTTGGGCAAAAATTTCGTATGTAAAACACCAACCATGCCAACGAATCCTAAATACATAACCAACCTGCTGAGTGATAAAAAGGCTACCTGAAACACCATCGACGGGGGAAGCCAAACAGATCATACTACTCACATCCTTCACGCCGACAATGTAAGTATTACCTCCGATTGCATCGCTGACCGTACCTTCAGCGGGTCCATGATGATACACTATGAGAATTGTTTAATCTATGCGGATGGCATTAAATACGTCGGCGTTGCTACCACCATAGACGATAAAATTGCCACTCGTCCGCAATCTGGGAGAAGGAGTTACTAGCGGTCCCGTGACACCCCCACCTAAACTCCCTCGGTCAGTGGCCTAATAAAAGAGCAATGCCACTCGACCCAGACGAGACCATCAGCAGTAATTGCAACTATTTGGCCACATCAGCAAGACCAACCGATGTGGTCATCGAATATGTTGACACAACATCCCACACACGCCGCGACGGCAAAATGCCGACACAGCAACTGGAATACATAAACATGCCTGTATACATTCTACATAGATTTTAAGAAGGCAGGCTCTGCGAAGGTTTGATACGTTTTTGAATCGAAATAAAACTTCACTTCAGATTTTGAATCGAAAGAGGAAAGTTGTACTTAATCAAAACGAAGGATAAAAAACCCAATCACCACCCAACACGGCAAACATACACTCCTTGGTGTAGTGTGTCGTCGATGTTGCGGTTTGCACGCCTTCGCTTGAGTTTTTTTTTTACGTACTTGCCGATGCAAAGGCGTGCATAATAGGAAAAAATAGTAAGCGAAAAAATAATATTTATCTCAAAAATTATTTTTTTTTCATTTAATATATAAAGTAATCATTATAGTGCTTCAGTCTATTCATTAAACATAATTAAGAAACTAAAAATATGTAAGCTTAACCATCTACTGCATGACCAAAGAAAGAATAAAGAAAAATAATTTTTTATGTAAATATGCGTTTATTTAGGTAAAGATAACATATATTTGGACTTTTTTTTTTGGGCTTAATTTGGGGGAAAAAAATTAAGCCATATGTATATGGCTTTCTATGCATTTAGCGCTTTTTAAAGTTTCCAATATACATATGGCTTTTTATGCAATTAGGTTAAAGTTGGAAAACGGTTTCCTTTGACATTATAGCATAGAAATACATTGCATTCCTAACAAAAAGTGTATGAGTGGAAAGAACAATTGTTTTGGCAGAGTTGCCTTTGCTTTTTCCATGTGGATCGTCGATAAAAAAAAAATTAAAAAAGTCTGTCAGTGTCTCTAGTTCATTGTACATTGTACTCTAGTACAAGTTGGAAGATTGATATTTCCTTCAAATGGTTAGTTCTCATCTGGATACGGTGGCTAGTGACCAGTTTTCCGTATCGGGAATTTAAAAATTTTGTATTTTAAGCAACTTCGTCTTCGGAATCGGGTGTGTTGTCGTCTTTATTTAAAAGCGGATTACCGATTTCGTCGACGTATTGCAAATTGGCGTAAAATGCTTGTGCATTCATTTCTGAAAAAATTGCATATATACATAGAATATATCATGCACGCGTAACTGCATATAGAGCCATATATGGCTTCCGTAGTTTTTTGCATAATTTAGTACTTGTGATGCTTACCTACATTCTAATTACTTATTTTTATTCTTTAAAAATAAAAAATACTTCTCAGCAGAGCTAATTAAATTTTAAATTAAGCAAAATTCACTTTCGTTCTGCTTGAGACGCTTGCACAAAACTGATTGAAACTTGCGATAAGGCAACACAAAAAAACCTATGAACATCAAATTCCAACAGAAAATAGTGCAAAGAGAATAACTGATAACAAGCAGTAAACAGTAAAGTAAGTACCGTTTTACACAAAAAAAAAAAACAATTATTGAAAGTGAGTAGCCATATATGTATGTATGGCTTTGTATGCGGTAAAGGGTTAACATAAGAAAAATATAAACATTATATCGTTTCAGTACAAATCAAAAATAAAGTAAGCAAGTCGCCGTACCGATGTTGATATACCCAGTACCAGTTTATTATCCGACCTTCATTACTCTTCGTTATGTTTTGTTAGATGTCCACTTTTATATGTTTCTTCAATCGCATGCCATCTTACTCACTCACCCGGCTGCCGCCACCCCTTTGGAATTCCCTATAAAAAGTTTACGTTTGTAACTTGGCTATTTATCGTCCCACGTTCATGAAGTTTTGTGAGCCGATACACATTATTAGCAAATATATGTTTACCCAATTTCATAACGATAAAAAAAGTTTTTCCGAATTTCAGGGGCGGAAGGGGAGTGGCAGAAATTTGAAATAAACTTGATTTGCGTACACGAGCCTGCATGCCAACTTTGGTGACATAGGCTCTAGGTGTTGACATGGCTATATCGACTCGACTGTTGATGCTGATCAAGAACATCTATACTCTATAGGGTCGGAAACGCTTCCTTCTGCCTGTTACATACATTGTGGCGACTTTAATATACCCTTTCACTTTATGGGTACAGGGTATAAAAAGGTGCTTGCAAAATTTTTCAAGGGCTGAGCAAGAGGTACGTCGGGCGTAAAACATGAGAAAAAAAATGGTCGGGAGTCAAAACATTAGAAAAGAAACGGCAATGTCTGATAGAGATTGAAAAAACAAGACAGCTAGCGATTTTTGTTTTTATCCGATGTTAACTTTTCTGTGCGCCTGATACTTGCTTTAACTCCGAGTTGAGAGAGTCATAAATGCGTGACATGTACATGTGCATGTACATGACACTTATTGACCATTTGTATTAGCTAAAGCAATGAAAATAAGACCGCGAGAACCAATTTAATAAAACTATTTAGTTATTGAAGAGCTGATTCGGAAAAAAATTTAAAATTGCGAAGAAATGATAAAATTTAATGAAAACAGTGGTTTTAAAATTATTTGCAGATTACTTATAAATAGATAAAAATGTATGTAAAAGAGAAAGAGTTTAAAGTAATTGTGTATATCAAAACCATCATCGTAGTCACCTAGAAAAAGATAGTAAGGAATCTATTATTCATATTTAGACAACAACTGTTCATTGTAATGGCGTGTCGAGTCAAAAAGGGATCATACAGACTTTCGGGGTCCTAGCATTATGGATATTGAGGATCTAGTCAAGATGGGCCAGCGTTTGTAAATGACTCCCTATTATGCCTCTAAGGAGCTGGTCAACGATGCTGATAGCACCTTTATACCTTTAACGCACATAATGCGAATTTTTACCAGCGGCGAAAGTCAGGATGGCGATGAACACAAAGATTTCATTTCGATGATTTCAGATTTTGTTCATTTTATTTTTTGGCGCCTAGCAGCTGTTTGCTATTTTGCTCGACATGGGCTTCTTTGCCCACACCAATTCCTAAATAGAAATGAAAGAATAAAAACACCTTCGTGGTTTCTAATCCTAACAAAACAAAAAGTAAATAATACTTTAATACTTTACTACTAACTATGTCCTACATTGAATAAAATAAAAAAACTAGTAATAACTAAAATAATAACAATAATGGCTTAGAAGTCAAAACTGACAAAAATCAACATACGGGCAAAGATCGGCCATTTATTTATTTGGTAACACTGTTAACACTGGAATCCCCTAATTTAGTTTTATTACTCTTCTTATTCGTTCAGTTTTGTAAAAGCTGCATTTGTTGGAAATCTGCGACCAGTGAACACTCCAAAATGACTCCCCCTAAGGAAATTCCTGTAGAAATTAGAATTAGAAGAAATTAGAACTGTGTATTAAAACATAGAAATGAAAATAAATCATTTTTCAAGCAAACCACGATAGCTAACGAAAAATTTAAAGCAGCTCAAGAAGGTTCAGAGTATACCTTGCTACAGGAAACACCCACCAGATGGAACAGTTTCTACTATATGATTGAGCGAATTTTAAAAGCAAAAGATGCTATTGTCAACAAGAAATGCACCGCAGCCATTTACTGCTGAAGAAATGCTTGTTCTTACAGAAATATTATTAGCTTTCTTTCAGCAAGCAAGCGAAAAAATTTCAGGAGGAAAGTACGTAACCATTTCGCTTATTATACCCATGGCATATGGACTTTCCCGGGAAATTGACATTGTTGACAGTGCTTTACCTCTGATTCAAACCTTGCAAGGAAAAGCTGTGCAAAAAATATTAATGGAATCAATTAAAAAGCGCATATCCATTTATGAGCAAAGGACAATCTGCATCTGAATGGGCCTTCAGCAATGCGGGCCAAATTGTTTCGGAGAAGCGAACCCGACTAAAAGAAAAAAATGTAAACATTGGCATGGCATGAGAGCAGGGGAATTGGTGAGAGCAAAGCTTTCACACATGCAAGGGAACATTCCGACGCTATTCGTGTGATCAAAAGCAAGACAGAAAAGTAGGCGAATGAGATGTGGAATTTGTGGAATGCATTACACACGGGAGGAATGGTCTTAGGCAAGGTAAGCGCAAGCCGAAGCAAAGGGGAGGGGCAATGTTCGCATGAGCGAACAAGTAAGTGTTTCTTGTTTTCGGTTACAAATTTGAATCAAATTAAATGTGTAGAAAGTTTTTTTTAAGTAAATAAAGCCGGCGGACTAGTAAGTTACTAAGTTTTTTGATACATAGTAGATACACTTAGTTTATAAGCAATTATGGGACACGAAATGTATAAATATAAAAGCAAGGGTGAAAGAGTGAAATGCGGGTGATGATAGGCGGCAAAATGAAGGCGCAAAAGAAAGGAGATATTTAACTCAAAAATTACTTTTTTTATTAATTTAATATAGAAAGTAATCATTATAGTGCTGCAGTGCATTCATTAAATATAAAAAAGAAACTAAAAATATGTAAGCTTACCCCTCTACTGCATGAGCAAAAAAAGAATAAAGAAAAACAAGTTTTTATGTAAATATGCGTTTATTTAGGTAAAGATAACATATTTATTTATTTATTTATTTATTTATTTATAATAAAGTTAATAATAATTAAAATTATTGCTAACTTATTAACTAAAGCGATGGCAGCTAAGGCCTTCGGCTTGGTATTTACATATTTACAAATTTACATATTTAATATTAACATACTTATAATTACAAGAAGTGGTATATTTTTGTAAGGGTAAGGAATTGGATTATTTGGGATGTATTTTCTGGTGTGGGATTTGAAAGGGTGGAAAGGGGGCAGGTATTTCTGAAAATTTGGTTCCTAAGGTGCTGGGTTGCTGGGCATTCTTTAAGGATGTGGGTAATGTTGAGGTTACTTACACATTAACAGTTTGGGCATGGGGTGATGTTGGGGTCAATATATACTTGTTGAGTGAGACGTGTGTGTCCTAGTCTAAGCCTTACTATTTTTATTTGGTCTCTACGTGTTGCTGTGTTTTGGCTAAATGATTTTAGATAGAGTCTTGAGTTCGTTAGGCTAGTGTTGACTTGTTGGTAACATCTATTGCAGTGTTCAATGTTATTCCTAAGTTGTTGAATATTTTTGCTTCTAAGCAATTTGTTGATGTCTTTAGTGTTGAAGTTAGGGGTGCAGTGTAACGGACTAAAGATTGTAGACTTGGCTACCGAATCGGCAAGTTCGTTCCCTTCAATGCCACAATGGCGGGGGAAGAAGAAGAAGTTTTGTTTTGGGTACAGATTTGGTAAGCCTAATTGGATAGATTTGGATACCTAATTAATGTTGGATAAAAGTTGTTGTTGTCAATGTTTTCGATAGATTTTATAGATGAGAAAGAATCCGAGCAAATTACATAGTTACCTTTTCTACTTTGAATTAGTTTAATTGCGTCAAGAATGGCTATAGTTTCGGCTGATAGTATTGATGTGAAGTGCGGTAGTATACCTCTTTGTAAGGTTTCCTTTTCGGTGGTGATGGCAAAGGTAGCAGTGTTGTGTTGCAACGAGCCGACTGTATATATAAATGTGTGATTCTTGTATTTAGCC
This sequence comes from Drosophila nebulosa, assembly GCA_024703675.1. Taxonomy (NCBI): domain Eukaryota; kingdom Metazoa; phylum Arthropoda; class Insecta; order Diptera; family Drosophilidae; genus Drosophila; species Drosophila nebulosa. The sequence goes on along the minus strand of JANFPS010000019.1, from coordinate 868,157 downwards.
TTGAGATCAAGAAAGTGCCGCCTATAAATACTCGTTGGTGTATTGGGTTTGCTGTATTTTTGTAGTGTAGTGTTAATAACAGTAGGGAAAGTCCATGGTTTTTGCGGTTATTGCTCTGTTTGGGAGCGGAAGGTAGGGGATATGGTTTTCTTTGCATAACAGTATGATTTTTCCTAATGTCGATGATATTTTATATATTTAAGTTTTATTACTTTGCTTAATATGTTTGTAGAGTGGTGAATTTAAACTGTTAAGTAGTGTTTTGTATGTTTTGGCTGTAATAAGGTCTCTCTGTTGTTCTATTGTGGGTATATTTGATTCGAAAAGTAAGTTTGATATAGGTGTTGATCTTAGGGCGCCAAGTGATGTGCGTATTGCTGCGTTAAACAAAGATTTAAGCTTGTTTAGCGTTGATTTCGGTGCGTGCCCGTAGATAAATATTGCGTAGTCTATTTTAGATATCAATATAGATTTTGTTATGTTGATCAGTGTGTGTGTGTTGCAGTTAAATTTGGGACTTGCTAGGCATTTTACGATAATGAATTTTTTATGTTGTGTTGGTAGGATATGCTTTATGTGTGAGTCCCATCTGTATTTGTTGTTAATTGTTAGTCCTAAGATTTTAAGTTCGAAGACTAGGGGGATTTGGATGCCGTTGCATGATATGCTGCAGACACAGTGTTGTTTTCGGCAAATATGAAGATGTTGGCATTTTTCTAGTGATAATACTGCTCCTGAGTATAAGCACCATTCCTGAATATTTAAGAAGAGGTTGTCCAGATTGAGCGTTAGGTTTTTTTGTTTATTGAGGGGGATAATTAGGAAAAAATCATCTGCATAGGCACTGAATTCTATTTCTTTTTGCAGACTGATGGTATTTGCTAGTTTATTATAAGCAATAAGAAAAAGGATGACCGAAATTGGTGATCCTTGGGGAATGCCGTTAAAGAGTGGGTAAGGACAACTAATTACGTTTTTAATTTTGGTTTGAATTTTCCTCTTGGACATGAAGTTACGGACGAAGTTTATGATTTTTGGGCCTACTTTCAAGTTAATTAGCTGGTCGACAATAGTGTGCACTCCTACTCTATCGAAAGCCTTTGAAAAATCAAGGGCGATGATAGAGGTGTCCTTTTTGGTTCTCAAGGATTTGGTTATCAAATGATCTGCAAGAAGCAGACCGTCTGAAACCGATTTGCCTTGTTTAAACCCTGATTGGTTGTGGTGAATGAGATTGTTTTTTGCTACAAACCATCAAAGACGTTTCGCTATGTTTTTTTCTAATGTTTTTGATAAACAGCAGTTCAGTGAGATTGGTCTATAATTGGTTATTACCGTTTTGTTTGAGTTAGGTTTTAAGATAGGAATGACTAGGCTAGTCTTGTAAGATTGAGGAATAAAGTTGTTGAAAATATTGTTGAAATGGTCTGTGATTCTGGTTTTTACTGAGTAAGAGGTGTTTTTAATCATAGGGTAAGATATACGGTTTAGGCCTGGCGTTGTTCCTTTGAGGAAGTGTAGTGCAGATAGAAGTTCTATCTGTGTAATATCTGATTCAATTGTTTGGGCTGAAGGGATGGGTGTGTAGTTCATTGATTTTTCTGAATATTTATTTCGAGTAAAGTTTACGTTAAAGCTTTCGTCCTTCGATTGGTTGGACCAATGTTGAGCGAAGGCATGGGCTATAGAGGTTGAATACTTTTTGTTGGGTTAAGTCTACAAAAGCGACGTATGTTAGACCAAATTTTTTCGGGGGGCGTGTTGGGATTAATTGTCGAGGTGAAATCTGTTGTCGAGTTGATTTTTGAAATTTTGAGCTCCCTTCGAAAGAGCGCATTGGCCCGTTTGTATTTTAACAGATTGTCGACATTGCTATAGCGTTTAAATTCCTGCCAAGTTTTGAATTTCTGTGCCCGAAGCTTACTCAAGGTTTTGTTCCACCAAGGAGTGTTCTTGCTGAAATGCTGTGGGGATGGTTGTGGTATAGTGTGATGGGCAGATTGTAAAATTATTTTTCTTATGTTTGCTGATTCTTTATTGATGTTTGGGCTTTTAGGAATGTGCTGATTTGTACTGTCAGTAAGATTAGTGAATAATGTCCAGTCAGCTTCTTTTATTTTAAAAAATGTTCGAGAAAAATTGGTTGGTTGTTGTTCTGAGAATAAAGAGATTAGGATTGGGAAATGATCGCTCCCATGAAGGTCGTCGATTGTTTTCCAATTGGTAAAGGGAGTGAGTTGGGGAGAGCAAACAGATAGGTCTATGTGGATAAATGTGTTGTGAGTGGAGAAGTGTGTTGGGAAGCCGTCGTTGAGTATTGTAAGGCTTGCGTTTTGGAAAAATTTGGCTAGAATTCTGCCTCTTCTGTTATCTTGAGGTGATCCCCAGCTGTGATGCCAGCTTTTAAAGTCACCTAGGATAATTTGGTTGGTATTTAAGGTTTCAATTTTGTCGTGTAGGCATTTAAGTGAAAAGGTCTTATTAGGAGGGATATATATTGATGAAATGTTAATCTTTGTTTTTGATATGATTTCTACCGCAAGTGTTTCGAAATGGGCGGCTTGGTTTATTAAAGTGTGTTGGATGGATTTGTGAATCAGTATGGCTACACCGCCAAATCTGCTATGAGCTAAATTGGTATAAATTTGGTAGTTTATTTGGACGGGGATTGGGATGTGTGTGTTATTGTGGTGTGTTTCTTGGAGGCATATGATTTGTGGGGAATATTTTTTAGTTATGATACATAGTTCATTATAGATGTTTATATAACCTTTTATGTTCCATTGGATTATATTTAGCATTAGGGAAAGGGATTAAGTGTTACTTTAAATTTTAAATTAGAATATGTGTTAGATATGTGATTTTAATTAAGTAGATTCGCTATCGCTGTTGTTTGTTCGTGGTTTCTTGTTGGGTTTGGTTTTGCTTGTTAATTTGGTGGGTTTAAAGTTAGTGGAAAGGTTGTTAGATTTGTCTTTGGACAAAAATTTGTATTTTCAGGTCTTCAGTGGGTTGTGATGCATAAAGTTTGTGATCTGTATAGATGTTACCATCGATTTCCATGTCTTTTGATGCAGTTTTTTGTTGTTGTTTTTCTGGTTGTGGTATCGCAGTTGCCTCTGATGATGGAGGTGGTTTAGTTGCGTTTTGCCTAGCCGTAGAACTCCGTTGTTGCAGTGGGGCGTTGTTTTGTTCTATATTTGGTGTTGAATGTGCAAGTGTGCTGGCGTATGTGTTTCTCGCCTGTTGGGTATGTCTGTTGTAGTTTTTATGGCCGTTAGTTCTTGCTGTTTGAGGAATGTGGGGCATCTGCGATCGAGTGGGCTGTGTTGATGGCTGATTTCAGGATTGTTGCTGCAGTTCATACAATTTGGTGGGTTTTGGGAAAGTTCACCTTCGATGGTATGCTTTTGTCCTGAGCAGTTTTTGCACGTTTCAGTGATATTCTTGCAGATGGTTGTCGGGTGTCCAAAGCGAAGGCATTTTTTGCATCGTAGCAGCAGTGGAACATAGGGCCGAACGCGAACAGATTCGTAGCCAATTTTAATTGACTCTGGTAGTTTGTGTGTTGCAAACGTTAGTGTGATAAGTCCAGTTTCTATTAATGTTTTGGTGCTGCTGTCGTTGTTTGTTGTGTTGTTGTTTGGTTGGCGTTTCAAGATTTTCCTTACTTCGCTTACGTTCTGTGCTTTGAGTTCTTGTTGTATTTCGGCTTCACTTATGTTACACAGTTCATTGCAATATATGACTCCTTTAGTAAAGTTAAGTGTTTTGTGTTCTGTTGCTGTAATTTCCATGTTTGCCATTTGAGTAAGCTTAAGTAGTTTTAAAGCTTGCAATTTGTTTTTGGTTTTGATGAGAAGGCATCCGTCTCTTGTTTTTTTACATGTTTCGACTTCTCCCCCGCACGTATAGTCTATGGTTTTTTGATAATAAACGGTGATACGTTTTCGAATGAGTTGTTGTCGTTTCGTTTTAAGACAATATATTTCGGTTCGCCTAGCTTTGTGTTGCTGTAGCCAGTGCAGCTGTTAATGTTTATTGGTTTTTAAGGTTTGTTGTTGTTTTTTTTTTTTTTTTTTTTCTTTTTGTGTTTGATGTTCGTTAGTCGCGTTGCGTTTGCGTAGCGGCACAATTATAGCACATCTTGACACCAGGAAGGGCTTAATATGGAGCAAAAATATTAACCCATATATGGCTTTCTATGCATTTAACGCTTTTTATAGTTTGCCATACATGGCTTTTTATCCAATTAGGTTAAAGTTGGTAAAACAGTTTCCTTTGACATTATAGCATAGAAATACATTGCATTCCTAACAAAAAGGGTATGAGTGAAAAGAACAATTGTTTTGGCAGAGTTCCCTTTGCTTTTTCCATGTGGATCGGTGATAAAAAAAAAATTAAAAAAGTCTGTCAGTGTCTCTAGTTCATTGTACATTGTACTCTAGTGCAAGTTAAAAGATTGATATTTCCTTCAAATGGATAGTTCTCATCCGGATATGGTGGCAAGTGACCAGTTTTCCACATCGGGAATTTAGGAATTTTTTATTTTCAACAACTAACTTCGCCTTCGGAATCGGGTATGTTGTTATCTTTACTTAGAAACGGATTACCGATTTCGTCGACGTATTGCAAATTACCGGAAAATGATTGTGCATTCATTTCTGAAAAAATTGCATATGTACGTGCAATTTGAAATAAACTTGATTTGCGTACACGAGCCTGCATGCCAACTTTGGTGACATAGGGTCTAGGTGTTGACATGGCTATATCGACTCGACTGTTGATGCTGATCAAGAACATCCATACTTTATAGGGTCGGAAACGCTTCCTTCTGCCTGTTACATACATTGTGGCGACTTTAATATACCCTTCACTCTATGGGTACAGGGTATAAAAAGGTGCTTGCAAAATTTTTCAAGGGCTGAGCAAGAGGTACGCCTGATACTTGCTTTAACTCCGAGTTGAGAGATTCATAAATGCGTGACATGTACATGTACATGTACATGACACATATTGACCATTTGCATTAGCTAAAGCAATGAAAATAAGACCGCGAGAACCAATTTAATAAAACTATTTAGTTATTGAAGAGCTGATTCGGAACCAATTTAAAATGGGGAATAATAAAATTTAATGAGAACAGTGGTTTTAAAATTATTTGTAGATTACTTATAAATAGATAAAAATGTATGTAATAGAGAAAGAGTTTAAAGTAATTGTGTATATCAAAACCATCATCGTAGTCACCCAGAAAAAGATAGTAAGGAATCTATTATTCATATTTAGACAACAACTGTTCATTGTAATGGCGTGTCGACTCAAAAAGGGATCATACAGACTTTCGGGGTCCTAGCATTATGGATATTGAGGGTCTAGTCCAGATGGGTCAGCATTTGAAAATGTCTCCCTATTATGCCTCTAAGGAGCTGGTCAACGATGCTGATATCACCTTTATGCCGATTGGAATAATCAGGTGTTCTAGCAAACACGCAATTTGAAAAGAAAAGAAAAATGAGAGGAAGATGATAAAACAAGTACATCGGTTCAAATAAAATCATCAGATGTGGCCATAACCATTGAGGATGTCACGCACATAATGCGAATTTTTACCAGCGGCGAAAGTCAGGATGGCGATGAACCCAAAGATTTCATTTCGATGATTTCAGATTTTGTTCATTTTATTTTTTGGCGCCTAGCAGCTGTTTGCTATTTTGCTAGACATGGGCTTCGTTGCCCACCCCAATTCCTAAATAGAAATGAAAGAATAAAAACACCTTCGTGGTCTCTAATCCTAACAAAACAAAAAGTAAATAAACGGGTGCTAAAAACATGGTGGCGGTAGCGTTATGGTTTGGGGAGCCGTAGCAGCATCCGGAGTAGGAAATACTGTGTTTATTGAAGGCGTTATGGTCCATTTTAAATACAAGGACAGGCAATGGTGCCAATGGTGGCCCAGCAAATTGTGAGGAATACAATCGTTAAAATTAAAAAGATAAACCATGCTGCACGCATGGGCAGCAAGCTTGCACTAAATCAACGCTGAGCCAGAAAGTGCAATGCGAGCGTGATAGTTCTCGAGAGCGAGCAAAAGCTTGAAGTTGCCAAATTTGCCATGGCGGCCATCGCGGTGGATCGCGATGGCATGAGAGCAGGGAAATTGGTGAGAGCAAATCTTTCACACATGCAAGGAACATTCCGACTCTATTCGTGTGATCAAAAGCAAGACAGAAAAGTAGGGGAATGAAATGCGGAATTTGTGGAATGCATTACACACGGGAGGAATGGTCTTAGGCAAGTTAAGCACAAGCCGAAGCAAAGGGGAAGGGCAATGTTCGTATGGGCGAAATCAACAAGTAATTGTTTCTTGTTTTCGGTTACAAATTTGAATCAAATTAAATGTGTAGAAAGTTTTTTTTAAGTAAATAAAGCAGGCGGGATTAGTAAGTTACTAAGTTGTTTGATACATAGTAGATACACTAAGTTTATAAGCAATCATAAGACACGAAATGTATAGATATAAAAGGGTGAAAGAGTAAAAGGCGGGTGATAATAAGCGGAAAAATGAAGGCGCAAAAGAAAGGAGAGGGTGGCTGTGCTGCTTAAAGCATTAGAAAGCGTTATGCGTGCAACAGAGATAGAGAAAGCAGAGTGGTGGGCGCGTAGAATCATATGCAAGGAAATGTCAGCTCAAATGAAATGTATTGCTGAACCTTTCTGACTCAGATGAGGCATATGCAAGGGACAAGGAGGAAGGCTGACTGCACTGAGGGGACTGTCGCTGGACTTAATCACCCATGGCAACAAAGAAAGTGCGTGGGTGGGGAGAAAAAGCGATGGAAAAGTACTGGCCAGCACATTAAAGAATCAATAAAATCAATCTTTCGTATTGTCAACCCTACAAAAATCAGTTTTATCACTTACACCGTGGCACAAAATAAATTTTGTTGTGCGGAATCCCCCTGAAAGTTGTCTTCACGACTAGAAGGAGCAAAAAGGATCGTTAAAAAATACTAACATTATTATTAACGGGCCTTTTGAAGTGCCAAAATTAATTAAACATAATTCGTATGTCGACTTTTATCATGGTCTTTTTTTAGTTTTTTTACCCTGTACTCCAAGGGTAAAAAGGTAAATTAAAGTCACCCCAATGTATGTAACAGGCAGAAGGAAGCATTTCCGACCCTATAAAATATAGATATTCTTGATCAGCATCAACAGTCGAGTCGATATAGCCATGTCCTTTCGTTCATCCTAAATATCGGAGACTATAAGAGCTAGAGTCACCAAAGTTGGCATGAAGATCGTATAGTCTGTTTATTTCAAATTTCCCTCCCACCACCGAAGTTTTTTTTTTGTTTGCTAGGTGCTTGGTGCTAGGCCAAGTGAATGGCTCCCGAGAGAACCACTCATCTTTTATTGTTTCTCGCCCGCTAAGAGCATATACAATTACAATTAAATTTTTTACATTAGATCTTAAGCCTAAAAAATACAATAAATTGAAAATTACATGGCACAGAAAATTATACATTATAAGATAAAAAGATGACAATCAGAATTTTTCAAATTTAACATAGTGGCGGGAGGTTAACATTAACGTTCGTATTTAACATAGCGTTGTGGGTGAAAAAAGAGTGTCTATCGATACATTTTTATCGATGACTTTGATAAAAAACAGCTGTGTAGAGAAGAGAAGATGCAAAAATAAACTGTCAAAAAAACAATTGGTTTTCTTTTTTTACAATTCTAGATCCCAAGTCCATGGAAAGGAAAGGTCCTCAACTGAGCTGACGATCAGTCCACGAGGGGTAGACGGTAGAGGTGTCAAACTATCGATAGTCGGCACCATCGATAGTCGACGATAGTTTTTTCATCACCATCGATAGTGGACGATAGTACCATCGATAGTGCACAAGGCAAAAGTAACTATAATATAAATTTTAAAAATGGTTTAATTCGATGTTGTAAGATATAAGAAATGTCCAAAATTGTATTACCTATTACTATAATTTTTTGGAATAGTTTATTCATAGATTTTGGTTTAAGAATAATAAAATATTGACGTTTTCCTCCTTCAACCGTGTTCTGCGGTCAGAGACAATTTGCCCTGTCTTGCTAAAAATACGTTCCGACTCCACAGATGTTGCAGAAACGCAAAAATATTTCATCATAATTAATGTTTTGATGGGCGGAAAGTCCATTTGGTTAACCTGCAGAAAATTTTATGTAAAACAGATTAATTTTTTCTATCCATAGTTAATTTAATTAACTAATTTTTTACCTGTATCCATAACAACGGATCCATTTCTTGCGGCACTATGGCTCTTTCCAAATACTGCCTCTTTACAATAATGGCGTCTGATCGCGCGTTTCCACGCCTACCACTAGCTTGATGATCCAAAAAGTCGAAAAATGAGTCTTGAGTTGTTTGGATGGGTTCCGAGTCCACAGTGTTGCCACTCTTACATAAGGTCGCGAACTCGTTTTCAAAGCATATTCCGGCTTGATCAGCATTTGCACTGTTTTGAAAACCAACCTTTTTGAATCTCGGATCTACAATTGTCGCCATCCTCGTCAGAGTTCGTTTTTCATATGGAGACAAACGTTTTACAATTGATTCCGACAAAACAGCTACCATTTTTGCTCCAACGTCAGTTTTCAATTGCGAAGATATATTTTGCATTTTTCGTAAAAGTCCAAAAGTTGTGCTCCAGATATTTTTTCGCTGACTTGTTGAAAAAGGACAATATTTTTTCCATGTCCTTCAGCACTTTTATTTCTTCAGCATAAATCGGTAGTGGTGCATCTGTTGTTGATAAGAGTACCAAAGCAATTTTTTCATGCGTCACTAATATTCTTTCAATCATAAAATAAAAACTATTCCATCTAGTTGGAGTTTCTTGTAGCAACGAATAAGCAAAGCCGTCTTGTGCCATTTTAAACTTTTCGTTTGCAATTGTACTTTTATTGAAAAATCTGACAATTGATTTGCATTTTTGAATTAACGCCTTAATTGCTCATCATCATCAAAGTTTAAACCATCTTGAACTACCAAATTTAAGGTGTGAGCAAAGCACGGAATGTTTCGAATCTTTAACAGTTCGCAAGCTTTAAGCATGGAACTAGCATTGTCTGTCACAACACATACTGTTTTTTCCAGTAAACCCCAAGATGTTAATACTTCTTCTAAACTGTCTTTAATGTTGTCTGCCGAATGGTTTGTGACATCCTTAAGTGGTCTTGACCAGTCACTGTTAAAAAACTTTTTTTAGCACGAGATGCGCAAATTTGATGTATTGCCGCTAGTTTTATACTCCTTCTCACATTTAAGACATTTTGCGAATTTCTTGTCTTCCGATCTTTGAAAATATTTCCAAACATCAGAAATCTTGCTTCTCTTTTTAAATTTTTGGCTTGGCTTTTCAGAGTGGGAATTTTTCTCCGAATCTGTTGTACTACAATAACAGGTGTCCTTAGAATTGCGACGTTTACCTTTTATAAAACACAAATTTTAATAAAATGCTTTAGAATTGAAGAGCGTTTTGTTTATTACCTTTTTGAAGGAAACGATCCATTTTATGTGTTTAATTTTCTTGTCAACAACACTTTCAACTCCACTCAACACTCAACCACACATTCGAAGAAAGTACGTATTAATGGTGTCGTGTCGCTTACTGCAAACAGTACGAATACGTTAGCATTTAGTAATGCCACGTAAATGCTTTTAGAACGTCCAACACAAGATGAGGCACAAGCCAATTTTCTCTGCACTCAACTAAAGAACACAAGCCAATTTTCACTGCACTCAACAGAATTTGTTAAACACACGCAAGTCGAGAGACGCCACAAATGAATAAGCGCGCAATTTTTTGTTTAGTGATGTGTAAACGAAACTATTGATGGCACTATCGACTATCGGAAGAGCAACACCATCGATAGTGGGTCGACCCGATAGTGCTCAACCATCGATAGTGTCGATAGTGCTATCGATAGTTTAACACCTCTAGTAGACGGAAAATATAAAGTTAAAGTATACAATTTCTCAAGTAATCCGAGATCACGAGGCATGTTTGACCCTTAAGTACGATAGGCAACCACAAGAACACCTTTCGTTTTACCTGAAATACCTAACGGACCATTGGACATCATTCACACCGACATCTATACTATCAATAATAATTATAATTTGACAATCATCGATAAGTTCTCAAAATTTGCACAAGCCTACCCATTGACGAATAGAAACACTATAAGTGTTACGAAAGCTTTTAAAGTATTCATGAAACAATTCGGTGTACCTAAGAGAATTATTCTCGGTCAGGGTGCTGAATTTTCGGGTACCATTTTTAGGAACTTTTTTGAACAGTATACATAGAGCTACACTAACGGAAATTTATAGAGTAATCCTCAGTAAAAGAAAGGAACTGAAAGTGACCCAAGACCATGACGAAATTCTGGACGAAACCATAATAACCAACAATAATGCCTTTCGATTTATTTAGCGGACGTACACACATTTTCCATAAAACAATCAAGTTTAACAACGAACAAAACTATTTAATTAAACTAAACGAATTCCTATTAACAATCTACCCTGCTGTCAAATTAAATATGGAGAAACAAACTCAAAAATAGACGGAAAAATTTAATGAACCCAGGGTAGTAGCACCTGTCGTGCCAACAGGCAATTTTATATTTAGGAAGGAGAATAGGAGAAACAAAACAACACCTCGTTTTAGTATACACAAGGTCTTACATGACAATGGTTTAACCTTAAAAACTGCAAAAGGACAAAACCCACATAAACAGAAAATAAGAAAAATCTCAAAAGCTGTAGTCGACACATGAACACATTTTTGCTATTCAGACTCAAACGTATATTAACCACAACTTAAATTAAATTCTTACAGGCTAACGATAGGCTATGGGCAGCGACTTTTGATTGACATCTTGAACAAGGGCCAGCCATTAATGAAGGTGAACCTGGGTTCAGCTAAGATAGTGGTTGCCTTTAAAACAAATAATCATGTAATCAATTTAAATGACTATGAAAAAACGGCAAACGAAATATTACAGTTGATCGTTGATCTACCTGACGACAAATAATTTCTAGAGTTAAAAGTAACATTACACAAGAAGATGCTGCAAGTTTTCAATAAACTAAACACTTTACTCCCGAATGTCAGTAGGTCTAAGAGGCGTTAATAAACGGATTAGGTAGCATAGTTAAAATCATCTCTGGCAATATCAACGCCGAGGATGAAATTAGAATTATTAAGGACTTGGCAAACCTGCAATGAAATATAAAATTTGATTTAAGAATATCGCAGATCACATAGATTCAGAACACAAAAAAAAAAAATCATTAACTATAAATACTTATCAAAACAAAATTTTAAAATACTAGACTCAGAAGAACACAATTCACAATTTTTACAGTATATAGACCGTATAAATTACAATATAGACATATTCTATAATCACTTAAACAACATAGCAGAAAGTCTGCTATTTACAAAATTAATTAATTAAATCCCGAAGTATATTTCAAATGCAGATGAAATTCAAAAAATTTAACAATTACTATCACAACAAATGATCGAGGTTAAGTTAGAACACGAAATGTACAACGTACTTTCATTCGATTCGACAACAACTAATAAAACGCTTATTTTAAGAATAAGAGTTCCAATTCTAGCACATAAACACTATAAATATTACCACGTAATACCTCTGCCATTTAACAGCACTAAAATTGTAATACTTCCACATCATGGTGTAGAAAATAAATTTGAAACTATGATCTTAAAGGCACCATGTATTAAGTTGGGCAAAAATTTCGTATGTAAAACACCAACCATGCCAACGAATCCTGAATACATAACCAACCTGCTGAGTGATAAAAAGGCTACCTTCAACACCATCGACGGGGGAAGCCAAACAGATCATACTACTCACATCTTTAACGCCGACAATGTAAGTATTACCTCCGATTGCATCGCTGACCGTACCTTCAGCGGGTCCATGATGATACACTAAGAGAATTGTTTAATCTATGCGGATGGCATGCTACCACCATAGACGATAAAATTGCCACACGTCCGCAATCTGGAAGAAGTAGTTCCTAGCAGTCCCGTGACACCCCCACCTAAACTCCCTCGGTCAGTGGCCTAATAAAAGAGCAATGCCACTCGACCCAGACGAGACCATCAGCAGTAATTGCAACTATTTGGCCACATCAGCAAGACCAACCGATGTGGTCATCGAATATGTTGACACAACATCCCACACACGCCGCGACGGCAAAATGCCGACACAGCAACTGGAATACATAAACATGCCTGTATACATTCTACATAGATTTTAAGAAGGCAGGCTCTGCGAAGGTTTGATACGTTTTTGAATCGAAATAAAACTTCACTTCAGATTTTGAATCGAAAGAGGAAAGTTGTACTTAATCAAAACGAAGGATAAAAAACCCAATCACCACCCAACACGGCAAACATACACTCCTTGGTGTAGTGTGTCGTCGATGTTGCGGTTTGCACGCCTTCGCTTGAGTTTTTTTTTTACGTACTTGCCGATGCAAAGGCGTGCATAATAGGAAAAAATAGTAAGCGAAAAAATAATATTTATCTCAAAAATTATTTTTTTTTCATTTAATATATAAAGTAATCATTATAGTGCTTCAGTCTATTCATTAAACATAATTAAGAAACTAAAAATATGTAAGCTTAACCATCTACTGCATGACCAAAGAAAGAATAAAGAAAAATAATTTTTTATGTAAATATGCGTTTATTTAGGTAAAGATAACATATATTTGGACTTTTTTTTTGGGCTTAATTTGGGGGAAAAAAATTAAGCCATATGTATATGGCTTTCTATGCATTTAGCGCTTTTTAAAGTTTCCAATATACATATGGCTTTTTATGCAATTAGGTTAAAGTTGGAAAACGGTTTCCTTTGACATTATAGCATAGAAATACATTGCATTCCTAACAAAAAGTGTATGAGTGGAAAGAACAATTGTTTTGGCAGAGTTGCCTTTGCTTTTTCCATGTGGATCGTCGATAAAAAAAAAATTAAAAAAGTCTGTCAGTGTCTCTAGTTCATTGTACATTGTACTCTAGTACAAGTTGGAAGATTGATATTTCCTTCAAATGGTTAGTTCTCATCTGGATACGGTGGCTAGTGACCAGTTTTCCGTATCGGGAATTTAAAAATTTTGTATTTTAAGCAACTTCGTCTTCGGAATCGGGTGTGTTGTCGTCTTTATTTAAAAGCGGATTACCGATTTCGTCGACGTATTGCAAATTGGCGTAAAATGCTTGTGCATTCATTTCTGAAAAAATTGCATATATACATAGAATATATCATGCACGCGTAACTGCATATAGAGCCATATATGGCTTCCGTAGTTTTTTGCATAATTTAGTACTTGTGATGCTTACCTACATTCTAATTACTTATTTTTATTCTTTAAAAATAAAAAATACTTCTCAGCAGAGCTAATTAAATTTTAAATTAAGCAAAATTTACTTTCGTTCTGCTTGAGACGCTTGCACAAAACTGATTGGAACTTGCGATAAGGCAACACAAAAAAACCTATGAACATCAAATTCCAACAGAAAATAGTGCAAAGAGAATAACTGATAACAAGCAGTAATCAGTAAAGTAAGTACCGTTTTACACAAAAAAAAAAAAACAATTATTGAAAGTGAGTAGCCATATATGTATGTATGGCTTTGTATGCGGTAATGGGTTAACATAAGAAAAATATAAACATTATATCGTTTCAGTACAAATCAAAAATAAAGTAAGCATGTCGCCGTACCGACTTTGATATACCCAGTACCAGTTTAATATCCGACCTTTATTACTCTTCGTTATGTTTTGTTAGATGTCCACTTTTATATGTTTCTTCAATCGCATGCCATCTTACTCACTCACCCGGCTGCCGCCACCCCTTTGAATTCCCTATAAAAAGTTTACGTGTGTAACTTGGCTATTTGTCGTCCCACGTTCATGAAATTTGGTGAGCCGATACACATTATTAGCAAATATATGTTTACCCTATTTCATAACGTTAAAAAAAGTTTTTCCGAATTTCAGGGGCGGAAGGGGGCGTGGCAGAAATTTGAAATAAACTTGATTTGCGTACACGAGCCTGCATGCCAACTTTGGTGATATAGGGTCTTGGTGTTGTTGATGCTGATCAAGAACATCGGAAACGTTTCCTTCTGCCTGTTACATACATTGTGGCGACTATAATATACCCTTTTACTCTATGGGTACAGGGTATAAAAAAGGGCTAGCAAAATTTTTCAAGGGCTGAGCAAGAGGTACGCCTGATACTTGCTTTAACTCCGAGTTGAGAGAGTCATAAATGCGTGACATGTACATGTACATGTACATGACACTTATTGACCATTTGCATTAGCTAAAGCAATGAAAATAAGACCGCGAGAACCAATTTAATAAAACTATTAAGTTATTGAAGAGCTGATTTGGAACCAATTAAAAATGGGTAAGTAATGATAAAATTTAATGAGAACATTGGTTTTAAAATTATTTGCAGATTACTTATAAATACATATGTACATATATAATCTATTATTCAAAATTAGTCAACGAATGTTCATTTTAATTGCGTGTCGAATCAAAACGGGATCATACAGATTTTCAGGGTCCCTGCATTATGGATATTGAGGATCTAGTCAAGATGGGCCAGCATTTGAAAATGTCTCCCTATTATGGCTCTAAGGAGCTGGTCAACGATGCTGATATCACCTTTATGCCGATTGGAATAATCAGGTGTTCTAGCAAACACGCAATTTGAAAAGAAAAGAAAAATGAGAGGAAGATGATAAAACAAGTACATCGGTTCAAATAAAATCATCAGATGTGGCCATAACCATTGAGGATGTCACGCACATAATGCGAATTTTTACCAGCGGCGAAAGTCAGGATGGCGATGAACCCAAAGATTTCATTTCGATGATTTCAGATTTTGTTCATTTTATTTTTTGGCGCCTAGCAGCTGTTTGCTATTTTGCTAGACATGGGCTTCTTTTGCGCACCCCAATTCCTAAATAGAAATGAATCTTAACAAACCAAAAAGTAAATAATACTTTAAAATTTGTTGGAAATCTGCGACCAGTGAACACTCCAAAATGACTCCCCCTAAGGAAATTCCTGTAGAAATTAGAATTAGAAGAAATTAGACTGTGCATATTTCCCGGGAAATTGACATTGTTGACAGTGCTTTACCTCTGATTCAAACCTTGCAAGGAAAAGCTATGCAAAAAATATTAATGGAATCAATTACAAAGCGCATATCCATTTATGAGCAAAGGACAATCTGCATCTGAATGGGCCTTCAGCAAGGCTGGCCAAATTGTTTCGGAGAGGCGAACCCGACTCATGGAAAAAAATGTAAATATTTTGCTCTTTCTCAATCGTAACTATTGGCTAAATTGAAGCACAATTTTCTTATATATGTTGAAAATAAATTTGTTTATTGGGTTATACTATCGATGGCACTTTTGATAGTGTCGATGGCACTATCGACCACTATCGATGGTTTAAATTTTCCTATCGTCCACTATCGACGGTGCCTACTATTGATAGTTCTCCACCTCTAAGTGCAAGCGAGCGTAAAAGCTCTCGAGAGCGAGTAAAAGCTGAATTAGCCATGGCGGCCATCGCGGTGGATCGCGATGGCATGAGAGCAGGGGAATTGGTGAGAGCAAAGCTTTCACACATGCAAGGGAACATTCCGACGCTATTCGTGTGATCAAAAGCAAGACAGAAAAGTAAGCGAATGAGATGTGGAATTTGTGGAATGCATTCCACATGGGAGGAATGGTCTTAGGCATGGTAAGCGCAAGCCGTAGCAAAGGGGAGGGGCAATGTTCGTATGAGCGAACAAGTAAGTGTTTCTTGTTTTCGGTTACAAATTTGAATCAAATTAAATGTGTAAAAAGTTTTTTTAAGTAAATAAAGCCGGCGGGATTAGTAAGTTACTAAGTTGTTTGATACATAGTAGATACACTAAGTTTATAAGCAATTATTAGACACGAAATGTATAAATATAAAAGCAAGGGTGAAAGAGTGAAAGGCGGGTGATGATAAGCGGCAAAATGAAGGCGCAAAAGAAAGGAGATATTTAACTCAAAACTTACTTTTTTTATTCATTTAATATATAAAGTAATCATTATAGTGCTGCAGTGCATTCATTAAATATAAAAAAGAAACTAAAAATATGTAAGCTTACCCCTCTACTGCATGAGCAAAAAAAGAATAAAGAAAAACAAGTTTTTATGTAAATATGCGTTTATTTAGGTAAAGATAACATATTTATTTATTTATTTATTTATTTATTTATAATAAAGTTAATAATAATTAAAATTATTGCTAACTTATTAACTAAAGCGATGGCAGCTAAGGCCTTCGGCTTGGTATTTACATATTTACAAATTTACATATTTAATATTAACATACTTATAATTACAAGAAGTGGTATATTTTTGTAAGGGTAAGGAATTGGATTATTTGGGATGTATTTTCTGGTGTGGGATTTGAAAGGGTGGAAAGGGGGCAGGTATTTCTGAAAATTTGGTTCCTAAGGTGCTGGGTTGCTGGGCATTCTTTAAGGATGTGGGTAATGTTGAGGTTACTTACACATTAACAGTTTGGGCATGGGGTGATGTTGGGGTCAATATATACTTGTTGAGTGAGACGTGTGTGTCCTAGTCTAAGCCTTACTATTTTTATTTGGTCTCTACGTGTTGCTGTGTTTTGGCTAAATGATTTTAGATAGAGTCTTGAGTTCGTTAGGCTAGTGTTGACTTGTTGGTACCATCTATTGCAGTGTTCAATGTTATTCCTAAGTTGTTGAATATTTTTGCTTCTAAGCAATTTGTTGATGTCTTTAGTGTTGAAGTTAGGGGTGCAGTGTAACGGACTAAAGATTGTAGACTTGGCTACCGAATCGGCAAGTTCGTTCCCTTCAATGCCACAATGGCGGGGGAAGAAGAAGAAGTTTTATTTTGGGTACAGATTTGGTAAGCCTAATTGGATAGATTTGGATACCTAATTAATGTTGGATAAAAGTTGTTGTTGTCAATGTTCCCGATAGATTTTATAAATGAGAGAGAATCCGAGCAAATTACAAAGTTACCTTTTCTACTTTGAATTAGTTTAATTGCGTCAAGAATGGCTATAGTTTCGGCTGATAGTATTGATGTGAAGTGCGGTAGTATACCTCTTTGTAAGGTTTCCTTTTCGGTGGTGATGGCAAAGGTAGCAGTGTTGTGTTGCAACGAGCCGACTGTATATATAAATGTGTGATTCTTGTATTTAGCCTTGAGATCAAGAAAGTGCCGCCTATAAATACTCGTTGGTGTATTGGGTTTGCTGTATTTTTGTAGTGTAGTGTTAATAACAGTAGGGAAAGTCCATGGTTTTTGCGGTTATTGCTCTGTTTGGGAGCGGAAGGTAGGGGATATGGTTTTCTTTGCATAACAGTATGATTTTTCCTAATGTCGATGATATTTTATATATTTAAGTTTTATTACTTTGCTTAATATGTTTGTAGAGTGGTGAATTTAAACTGTTAAGTAGTGTTTTGTATGTTTTGGCTGTAATAAGGTCTCTCTGTTGTTCTATTGTGGGTATATTTGATTCGAAAAGTAAGTTTGATATAGGTGTTGATCTTAGGGCGCCAAGTGATGTGCGTATTGCTGCGTTAAACAAAGATTTAAGCTTGTTTAGCGTTGATTTCGGTGCGTGCCCGTAGATAAATATTGCGTAGTCTATTTTAGATATCAATATAGATTTTGTTATGTTGATCAGTGTGTGTGTGTTGCAGTTAAATTTGGGACTTGCTAGGCATTTTACGATAATGAATTTTTTATGTTGTGTTGGTAGGATATGCTTTATGTGTGAGTCCCATCTGTATTTGTTGTTAATTGTTAGTCCTAAGATTTTAAGTTCGATGACTAGGGGGATTTGGATGCCGTTGCATGATATGCTGCAGACACAGTTTTGTTTTCGGCAAATATGAAGATGTTGGCATTTTTCTAGTGATAATACTGGTCATAATTTCTGAATATTTAAGAAGAGGTTGTCCAGATTGAGCGTTAGGTTTTTTTGTTTATTAAGGGGGATAATTAGGAAGAAATCATCTGCATAGGCACTGAATTCTATTTCTTTTTGCAGACTGATGGTATTTGCTAGTTTATTATAAGCAATAAGGAAAAGGATGACCGAAATTGGTGATCCTTGGGGAATGCCGTTAAAGAGTGGGTAAGGTCAACTAATTACGTTTTTAATTTTGGTTTGAATTTTCCTCTTGGACATGAAGTTACGGACGAAGTTTATAATTTTTGGGCCTACTTTCCAGTTAATTAGCTGGTCGACAATAGAGTGCACTCCTACTCTATCGAAAGCCTTTGAAAAATCAAGGGCGATGATAGAGGTGTCCTTTTTGGTTCTCAAGGATTTGGTTATCAAATGATCTGCAAGAAGCAGACCGTCTGAAACCGATTTGCCTTGTTTAAACCCTGATTGGTTGTGGTGAATGAGATTGTTTTTTGCAACAAACCATTAAAGACGTTTGGCTATGATTTTTTCCAATGTTTTTGATAAACAGCAGTTCAGTGAGATTGGTCTATAATTGGTTATTACCGTTTTGTTCGAGTTAGGTTTTAAGATAGGAATGACTAGGCTAGTCTTGTAAGATTGAGGAATAAAGTTGTTGAAAATATTGTTGAAATGGTCTGTGATTCTGGTTTTTACTGAGTAAGAGGTGTTTTTAATCATAGGGTAAGATATACGGTTTAGGCCTGGCGTTGTTCCTTTGAGGAAGTGTAGTGCAGATAGAAGTTCTATCTGTGTAATATCTGATTCAATTGTTTGGGCTGAAGGGATGGGTGTGTAGTTTATTGATTTTTCTGAATATTTATTTCGAGTAAAGTTTACGTTAAAGCTTTCGTCCTTCGATTGGTTGGACCAATGTTGAGCGAAGGCGTGGGCTATAGAGGTTGTATCTGTCGTTAGTATGTTTGTGTCTGCGATGCAGTGAATACTTTTTGTTGGGTTAAGTCTACAAAAGCGACGTATGTTAGACCAAATTTTTTCGGGGGGCGTGTTGGGATTAATTGTCGAGGTGAAATCTGTTGTCGAGTTGATTTTTGAAATTTTGGGCTCCCTTCGAAAGAGCGCATTGGCCCGTTTGTATTTTAACAGATTGTCGACATTGCTATAGCGTTTAAATTCCTGCCAAGTTTTGAATTTCTGTGCCCGAAGCTTACTCAAGGTTTTGTTCCACCAAGGAATGTTCTTGCTGAAATGCTGTGGGGATGGTTGTGGTATAGTGTGATGGGCAGATTGTAAAATTATTTTTCTTATGTTTGCTGATTCTTTATTGATGTTTGGGCTTTTAGGAATGTGCTGATTTGTACTGTCAGTAAGATTAGTGAATAAGCTTCTTTTATTTTAAAAAATGTTCGAGAAAAATTGGTTGGTTGTTGTTCTGAGAACAAAGAGATTAGGATTGGGAAATGATCGCTCCCATGAAGGTCGTCGATTGTTTTCCAATTGGTAAAGGGAGTGAGTTGGGGAGAGCAAACAGATAGGTCTATGTGGATAAATGTGTTGTGAGTGGAGAAGTGTGTTGGGAAGCCGTCGTTGAGTATTGTAAGGCTTGCGTTTTGGAAAAATTTGGCTAGAATTCTGCCTCTTCTGTTATCTTGAGGTGATCCCCAGCTGTGATGCCAGCTTTTAAAGTCACCTAGGATAATTTGGTTGGTATTTAAGGTTTCAATTTTGTCGTGTAGGCATTTAAGTGAAAAGGTCTTATTAGGAGGGATATATATTGATGAAATGTTAATCTTTGTTTTTGATATGATTTCTACCGCAAGTGTTTCGAAATGGGCGGCTTGGTTTATTAAAGTGTGTTGGATGGATTTGTGAATCAGTATGGCTACACCGCCAAATCTGCTATGAGCTAAATTGGTATAAATTTGGTAGTTTATTTGGACGGGGATTGGGATGTGTGTGTTATTGTGGTGTGTTTCTTGGAGGCATATGATTTGTGGGGAATATTTTTTAGTTATGATACATAGTTCATTATAGATGTTTATATAACCTTTTATGTTCCATTGGATTATATTTAGCATTAGGGAAAGGGATTAAGTGTTACTTTAAATTTTAAATTAGAATATGTGTTAGATATGTGATTTTAATTAAGTAGATTCGCTATCGCTGTTGTTTGTTCGTGGTTTCTTGTTGGGTTTGGTTTTGCTTGTTAATTTGGTGGGTTTAAAGTTGGTGGAAAGGTTGTTAGATTTGTCTTTGGACAAAAATTTGTATTTTCAGGTCTTCAGTGGGTTGTGATGCATAAAGTTTGTGATCTGTATAGATGTTACCATCGATTTCCATGTCTTTTGATGCAGATTTTTGTTGTTGTTTTTCTGGTTGTGGTATCGCAGTTGCCTCTGATGATGGAGGTGGTTTAGTTGCGTTTTGCCTAGCCGTAGAACTCCGTTGTTGCAGTGGGGCGTTGTTTTGTTCTATATTTGGTGTTGAATGTGCAAGTGTGCTGGCGTATGTGTTTCTCGCCTGTTGGGTATGTCTGTTGTAGTTTTTATGGCCGTTAGTTCTTGCTGTTTGAGGAATGTGGGGCATCTGCGATCGAGTGGGCTGTGTTGATGGCTGATTTTAGGATTGTTGCTGCAGTTCATACAATTTGGTGGGTTTTGGGAAAGTTCACCTTCGATGGTATGCTTTTGTCCTGAGCAGTTTTTGCACGTTTCAGTGATATTCTTGCAGATGGTTGTCGGGTGTCCAAAGCGAAGGCATTTTTTGCATCGTAGCAGCAGTGGAACATAGGGCCGAACGCGAACAGATTCGTAGCCAATTTTAATTGACTCTGGTAGTTTGTGTGTTGCAAACGTTAGTGTGATAAGTCCAGTTTCTATTAATGTTTTGGTGCTACTGTCGTTGTTTGTTGTGTTGTTGTTTGATTGGCGTTTCAAGATTTTCCTTACTTCGCCTACGTTCTGTGCTTTGAGTTCTTGTGTTATTTCGGCTTCACTTATGTTACGCAGTTCATTGCAATATATGACTCCTTTAGTAAAGTTAAGTGTTTTGTGTTCTGTTGCTGTAATTTCCATGTTTGCCATTTGAGTAAGCTTAAGTAGTTTTAAAGCTTGCAATTTGTTTTTGGTTTTAATGAGAAGGCATCCGTCTCTTGTTTTTTTTACATGTTTCGACTTCTCCTCCACACGTATAGTCTATGGTTTTTTGATAATAAACGGTGATACGTTTTCGAATGAGTTGTTGTCGTTTCTGTTGCTGTATATCGGGTGGCTCTTGCATGATTGTTGTTTTTGGGC
Source organism: Drosophila nebulosa (assembly GCA_024703675.1). Classification (NCBI taxonomy): domain Eukaryota; kingdom Metazoa; phylum Arthropoda; class Insecta; order Diptera; family Drosophilidae; genus Drosophila; species Drosophila nebulosa. Next base: position 846,753 of record JANFPS010000019.1, on the reverse strand, counting down.
TAGGGCCCAGTGCAGCTGTTAATGTTTATTGGTTTTTAAGGTTTGTTGTTGTTGTTTTCTTTTTTTTTGTTTTTTTTTTTTCTTTTTGTGTTTGATGTTCGTTAGTCGCGTTGCGTTTGCGTAGCGGCACAATTATAGAACGTCTTGACACCAGGAAGGTTGAAGTGGAGTGAAAGATAACATATATTTGGACTCTTTGTTTTAGGGCTTAATTTGGGGAAAAAATATTAACCCATAAATGGCTTTCTATGCATTTAACGCTTTTTATAGTTTGCCATATATGGCATTTTATGCAATTATGTTAAAGTTGGTAAAACAGTTTCCTTTGACATTATAGCATAGAAATACATTGCATTCCTAACAAAAAGTGTATGAGTGGAAAGAACATTTGTTTTGGCAGAGTTGCCTTTGCTTTTTCCAGGTGAATCGTCGATAAAAAAAACAGTTAAAAAAGTCTGTCAGTGTCTCTAGTTCATTGTACATTGTACTCTAGTGCAAGTTAAAAGATTGATATTTCCTTCAAGTGGATAGTTCTCATCCGGATATGGTGGCAAGTGACCATTTTTCCATATCGGTAATTTAGGAATTTTTTATTTTCAACAACTAACTTCGCCTTCGGAATCGGGTATGTTGTTGTCTTTACTTAGAAACGGATTACCGATTTCGTCGACGTATTGCAAATTACCGGAAAATGATTGTGCATTCATTTCTGAAAAAATTGCATATGTACGTGCAATTTGAAATAAACTTGATTTGCGTACACGAGCCTGCATGCCAACTTTGGTGACATAGGGTCTAGGTGTTGACATGGCTATATCGACTCGACTGTTGATGCTGATCAAGAACATCTATACTCTATAGGGTCGGAAACGCTTCCTTCTGCCTGTTACATACATTGTGGCGACTTTAATATAGCCTTTTACTCTATGGGTACAGGGTATAAAAAGGTGCTTGCAAAATTTTTCAAGGGCTGAGCAAGAGGTACGTCGGGAGAAAAACATGAGAAAAAAAATGGTCGGGAGTCAAAACATTAGAAAAGAAACGGCAATGTCTGATAGAGATTGAAAAAACAAGACAGCTAGCGATTTTAGTTTTTATTTGTGTTAACTTTTCTGTGTGCCTGATACTTGCTTTAACTCCGAGTTGAGAGAGTTATAAATGCGTGACATGTACATACACGTGCATGTCAGAGAGCTGCAACAATCACAATTTCTTCAATCATACCCGATCATTGACTCAGATTTTTTGTGATCGAACATTCAGTTCCAATCAGTTGCAGCTCTCTGATTGTGATGGGTATGATCGATCACGAAGGAACAAATTTCAATCGGGTCAAATCAGGCCTCAACATCAAACAGGCTCGATCCGGTACGATCGCCGAAATGAAACGATCAAATCGTTGATTTTTTGCTTCGTGTATGAATCACGAAATGTGATTGTTGCAGCTCTCAGATATGTACATATTTGTGTGTTTTAAAGAAAACAAGTTGCGATGAATAAAATTAACCAAAACACTTCATTTATTTCATTATTTTAAACTGTTTAAAACTCAAAATTTAAATTTAATTAATGCTTAAAACTAATGGAACACAAATTTCAAAATTCTATCACTTTTTCGTAGAGATCATTAAAATAAAAATAAATAATTTCATTTTCTGGTTGAATTCATTGCAAAAACTTTCATATTATTGAATCTTAATTGGTAAAACTTTTATAAAATTAATGTAAAAATAATAAACTGTCAACTGAACATGTTCCGAGTCTATTTCTTTTTTCAGTAATAACGTTTCCAGCTAGAGAAAACGATCTTTCAGCGACAGCGCTGCTCGTGGGAATCGAATGGACTTCCATTGCTATTTTTGTTAAACAAGGGTATTTTATTTCATTATTTTGCCACCAGTCAATCAAACTAAAATTTTCATTCATTGCAATACTTTTCAATTTGTTGTTCAGGCGTCTGTGCGGTATGTAAGAAATTCCGTTTTATTAAATGCGGAAAAAAGAAAGTGTCGTTTGATCTATTCTTTGCTGAAGCTTGGCTACTAGCATCTAATGAACTGTCTGAATCAAATGATAAATTCGTTGTCCATAAATCAGATAAAGGTGTATTTGGACATGAATTTAAACTTTCTGTCAACATATGAGTATTTAAAAATAACTTTATGTCTTCTAAATCATCTGGCTGCATACTTAAAGCCGGGGGATACAAAAAATATGCAACTTTGTGCCATATACCGATGTTAGGGACCCAAACAGCGAGGCTGTTCGCATTAAGCCGAAGTGCCATGCCGAACGTTTATTGCGTGCGTCGGCAGCAGTGCTGTCAACTTTTGTCGACCAAAAAAGCTGTTTTTAACGGGAGGAAACTAAAAAAAAAGCTGAAATAAAAAATGATGTTTTTATTCTTGTTATAAATGTTTTATTTTTACAAAATGTTTAGTATTTGATCTAAATCATCACAATCAATTTCCTTGTCGTACGATCCCATAGTGCCAATCATATCTAGATACTTTTTCGGCACTTCATAATTGTGGCAGCATTTGTTTGACCGACGCAAACTGTATCTATAAATATATACATTTCATTATTAACTTTATAATATAAGTTTTTAATATACATTTACCTGACGCATAAAATTGAGTTAAGCATTTGAATGTTTATTTTGTTTCGTAATTTGGTTTTTACGAGATTGACTTGGCTGAAAATTTTCTCCACTCCTGCGTTCGACCATGGCAGTGAAAGCAATGCCATTGCAAAAGTGGCCAAGTCCCCAAATTTATTGTTTCCACCCGAATCCTTGTATGATCGTACTTCAACCCAAAACTTTGTAGTGTCCTCAGTATTGTGCCACTTAATTAGGTGAATGTTTTTGTATTGGTGTTCAATACAGGCAATATTCTGTGAGTCAAAAAGCTCTAGTATTGGAACTATATTTTTTTTGCTTGCTCGCAAAATATTTTGGCAAGAAAATAAATTATCGCTAAAATATTATAAATTTCTTAGAAAATTAAAAAGCGGAAAACGGCAGAGCCCACCACTGGCTTGAATCGAACCCGGTATGAGCAAACGATATGATTGTGTTCGACCTGTATATATGTACACAGTGCTGCAAAATCTACGTATTTTTACGTAGATCTACGTATTTTCAGCCCCGATCTACGTATCTACGTATAGAGCTCCCAAATCTACGTTTTTTTTTTAAATTGTACAAAAAAAAATTTTTAGCAAATTTTTTTTAGATATAAACAAGAATTTAAATGTTTAATTTAAAAGTAAACGAGTAATTTTCAATTTACCAACACTAACAGTGTGCTAGCAGCAGGCTTTAGTCAAGATGTTGCCTAATGTTGCCAGAAAGAACAGGCTGGCAACGATATTCATTATTCTCAGCTGTGCAGCACATGTACATTTTTGTCGCGATAAAAAGTTACTAAAGTTTGGTTGTTTTTATATTGATCTCAAATGGAAAACTACTCTTCTATAAGCAGTGAAAGCGATAAGGAGCAATCCACCACTCCCACAAAGAAACGGAAACGCCACTATGACATGAAATATTCGGATAGTTGGGAGCACGACAAAAAATATTGCGGCTGGCTGAAAAGAAGCGTCAAAGGTAGCAATTTTTTCTTTTGCAAAATTTGCAAAATAGACTTAAAATGTGGTGCAGGTACAAGAGTTCTAGATAATCACGTAAATTGTACAAAACATAAGAACAACGAGAGAAGTATGTATTTTGTTTATTCATTTGTGTCTGTTGTCTTCGAGTTTGTTTTGTCTGTATCTTAATTTATGTTTTTATGTGTTTTTAACAACTTGTCCTTGTGCAGGAGGAACTAAACCCAGTGTTTATTCAACAAACGTTATACATATTTTTAATGCATATATATAAATATTTTTAATACATTAATTTCAAGGCGTCCATCAACCAACAATTTTATCTATGTTGCCTGACACAGCTTAAACTACTTTTAAAAACAACATAAAGAGCGCCGAAATAAAAATGTCTTTATTTTTGGCAAAGCATAATTTGCCATTTTCCTTGGCCACCGTTTTACAAGATCTAATTCAAAGTATCGACAAGGACTCAAAAATAGCTGCAAAATTACAATTCGGACGTGGTAAAGCTCATGATATTATAACACATGTTACTGTACAAGTGGCAGAAGATCATGTAATTAACCGTTTAAAAAACAACAAATTCTCGTTAATCGTTGACGAGAGCACCGACAGGTCTACCACAAAACATTTGGCGCTTATTGCAAGAACTGCAATCAACTTTAAAGTTAAAGATAGTTTTTTAGGCCTCTTAAAAGTCTCCAGCAGCACTGCCTCTGATTTGCACAATGACTTAGTATCATTTTTCGAAGAAAAAAACATTCCATTTAAAGAAAACATGATTGGCTTTGCAGCAGATGGGACGAATTCAATGTTTGGTCAACACCATTCTCTGTCAAAATTGCTATCAGACGATATTCCTGATTTATTTCTTATGAAGTGCATTTGCCACTCCTTTCATCTTTGTGCCTCATATGCTTGTAAGGAGCTTCCACGCAATATTGAGGACTTCGCTCGCGAAGTGTATACATTTATACAAAACAGTCCGAAACGTATTGCGGCCTTTCAAGAATTCCAAGCTTTTGTGAACGTAAAGCCACACAAATTATTAAAACCGTGTCAAACAAGGTGGCTTTCTTTGATGCAAGTAGTAAAAAGACTGTTGGAACAACTACCGGCATTAAAGTTATATTTTCAAGAAGCTGTGTTGAACGACCGATTACGTTCCGACGAACCTAAAAATGTGCATCGAGCCAACCACTGAATTTTATTTAGAATTTCTGAATTTTGTGTTGCCAATTTTTAACGAACTGAATTTGGAGATGCAATCAGAAAGCCCCAAGCTGTATTTGCTTTACGAGAACGTTTTTCGTGCCTATAAAACAATAATGGAATGTTTCATAAAACCAGAACACATAGAATTGTCTGAGGAGGAACCCGAACAAAATAGCAACGAGAAAGCGGCTTTGGAATTAAAAATTTTGAATTGCGAATTTGAAAATTTTCATGACAGGACTGTGCACGCGAAATTTAAATGAGCTCGACAGGGAGTGGCGTATCTTACGGAATACAGATCTGCCCTTTACTGGGGAAGATGCTAAGGAAGTAGAGATTTGGGCGTATACTGCAAATATTAAAAAAGGCGATGGTTCCCTTCTTTTTCCTTTTTTGTCAGAGTTTGCTCAAAGTATTTTAACATTGCCGCATAGCAGCGCAAATGTTGAAAGAATTTTTTCTGAGATAACTTTAATTAAAACGAATAAAAGGAATTGTTTAGGCACAGAAACCCTAAAAGGATTATTATTCACAAACGACCATTTAAAGCAAATGTCTTCTGAGCCATCGAAAGAGCACCTAAGCTATTTTAATAAAAATATTCACTCCTAAATATTAAAAAAAAAGTTAATTTTATTAATAAAAAATTATATGTAAACAAATATGGCATATATATAATTAAAATACCCTTTATAATTGGCTTTGTTTGACTTTAAAAAAAAATACGTAGATCTACGTATTTGACCAAATTTTGGCTACGTAAAAATACGTAGATTTTTAGTTCAAGCTACGTATAAAAAAAATTTCATTTTGCAGCACTGTATGTACATATCAGAGAGCTGCAGTGCTGCCAGTTTAGCAATTTAGTTGCTAGATCTGGCAAGTTTTAAAAAAATTTGCAACTTTTCTTTATAAAATGTAATTAGCCACAAATCTAGCAACTTTTTATTTTTTCTTAGCAATTTTAGCAATTTTGTTATAAAAAACGCAAATTTTATATTTTTCTTCAGAGTTTTTTCATTTTTTATACCTTTTTGTCATCGATTGCACAAATTACGATGAAAGCGGTTCGCAAAGATATCGGAACATGTATTTATTTCAGTGGTTCGTTTATATGAACAACTTTATTGTGTATGGTAACTCTTTGAATTTGTTTGGTGATAGCAAAGCGATCAAAATGCCAAAAGTCTACAAACAAATTTTCGTGATGCCTGGCTTCAAGACGAGGAGTTTAAGCAATGGATTCGCAAGGATTGCACTGATCCAACGCGAGCATATTGTGCCTACTGCAAATCCTCAATAGGCGCAAAGCTTTTTGACATTCGCCACCACGCTGCCTCAAAAAAACATGTACATAGCTGTGATGGGCGCATGTACCCAGAAAAATAAGTTGCATTTCCTTCCAAAGTCGACCAAAACGCAGGAGCAGGAAGCAGCACTATGTCTGCATATTGCCAAACACTCAGCGATTGCGACAAGTGATCATTTGTCAAAGTTGTGTGTTGAGCAGTTTTCAGCTTGCAAAGCTGCTGCAAATATAAAACTAGGCAGAACGAAGTGCACCTACATCATTAAAAATGTACTGGCAATGCATTTTATTAGCGATTTAAGAAGCGACATCGCAGACTCAGGCTTTAGTCTTCTATTGGACGAGTCTACTGACATCAGCGTCGAAAAAATTCTTGGTAAGCTTTTTGTCTAAGTAAATATTAGCTTATATATACATGTATTTATGTTAATTAATATGTAATTGTATATTGTTAAATCTTCAGGAGTTGCTATTTGTTACTTCAGTAAGAGTAAATGGGATGTAGTATCAACGTTTCTAGGACTCGAGCAAATCGATGCTGGAGACGCCATTTCCATAGCAGATGCTGTAAAAAGCTTGCTTTTATCAAATAATTTAAAAATATCCAATTTAATTGGCATAGGCACTGACAACGCTAATGTAATGACTGGCTCCAAAAAGAGTGTATACACAGAGTTGAGGAAATCAGTTCCCTCTCTGAAACTTTTAAAATGTGTATGTCATTCAGTTCAACTAGCTGTTACAAAGTCGTGCACAAAAGTTTTACAGGACAACCTGGAATTTCTTGTGCATGAGACTTACTCCTGGTTTTCGAAAAGTTGTAGTCGCCAATTAAATTATAAAAAGATGTATCAATGCATAAATGATAACAAGGTACACATACAAATATATGTATTAACCAAAAATAATCCGAATTGTGATTGTCTATAACTAATGTATTAAAAATGGATAGATACAGTAAAACTTTGTTGTTTTGTGTGTGTAATTGTTAAATGTCTGTTTTCTTCGATTTACATATTTTAAACTAATCGCCTTCTTTTATTTAATACAATAGAATCCCTTAAAAATACCGAGAGTATGTGACCCAAGATGGTAGTCGATAGAGAGTGCGGTTTCTCGTATCGTGGATCAGTGGACGGAGCTGAAGCTGCATTTCGAGTTAGCAGCTACTACTGAAAAGTGTCACAAAGCTAACATTCTAAACGGATTGTATAAAGACGACACAAATTATCTGTATTTGGTATTTTTAAAGCCAATTCTAAAAGAGATGCAAAGTCTTAATAAAAACTTCCAAGCTCGGAATGGAAACCCAACCCAATTACTTTCCGATGTAATTGTGGCCATAAATTCGCTTAAATCTAAAATAATACCACCAGATCATGAAATTAACATTTGAAGAAAATGCAGTAGTGCCTAATATGTATTTGGGCTATGCTTTTGAGCAAAAAATTAAAGAGGCTCAATTTCTATCACAGGAGCTGGAAATTAGAAAAATTTGCATGGAATTTGTTCAAGAATTAATAATCCAACTACGTGAAAGGTAATATGGGAATTTTGGTTTAAGTTCATATCTTACAATAATTTTTTTACCATTTCTAGGTTGCCATATATAATATAGAAATAATGCAACTGGTAAATTTATTTTCTGTACAAAGCATGCTAAAAATTTCAAAAAGTAAAGAAATTTTAAAAGTATTAGAATATTTTGAATGTAAAAACATTGAAAATATTCAATTGCAAATTGAAAAAATTAATTTTATAAAATGGGAGTTTGTAGAGGACATCAGCAAATTTTGGACGGAAGTTATTAAGTACAATGACGCTGGAAATAATAATCCGTTTAGCGACTTAGCGGAATTCGCCTTAAAAATTCTTTCTCTACCGTGGTCGAATGCAGAAGTTGAGCGGATATTCTCACAAATGAACATCGTTAAGAGCAAATTACGCAACGCCATGAGCCTTAAAACATTAAATGCAATAATGTATATAAGATCAGACTTAATTTTGAATATTTTTCACCAAAATACAAATGGAACATATTTTATTTCGAATATTATTACAGATATGGACTAGAAAGACATGGCAAATGTTGCCATAATTATGTCCTGCCAAATGAATATTTGAGTTAAATAACAAGCAGTGAAAAATATTCTGATGTATGTGAAGCTGACGAGCTAGACAATATTTTAAGTATCCTTTAGTTAAAGACTGATTTAGTTTATAAATTGATTAAGTAATGAATTTTAAATGTAAATTGTTTGGTTTTTTATTTTATTTTTAAGTGTTTTCAGTAATAATTTCTACGTTTCATTAAATAAATATGAACATTTGTTGAAAATTAAGATTTTAATTTTTAGAAAATTTTTAGCAACTTTTAGCAATTTTTCTTCAAAAAGCAAGCAATTTTAGCTTGGAAGATTCTGGCAGCACTGGAGAGCTGCAACAATCACATTTCTTGATTCATACACGAAGCAAAAAATCAACGATTTGATCGTTTCATTTCGGCGATCGTACCGGATCGAGCCTGTTTGATGTTGAGGCCTGATTTGACTCGATTGAAATTTGTTCCTTCGTGATCGATCATACCCAATCACACCGGTTGCAGCTCTCTGGTGCATGTACATGACACATATTGACCATTTGTATTAGCTAAAGCAATGAAAATAAGACCGCGAGAACCAATTTAATAAAACTAAGTATTTAGTTATTGAAGAACTGATTTGGAAACAATTTAAAATTGGGAAGAAATGATAAAATTTAATGAAAACAGTGGTTTTAAAATTATTTGCAGATTACTTTTAAATAAATAAAAATGTATGTAAAAGAGAAAGAGTTTAAAGTAATTGTGTATATCAAAACTGTTAGGTAAAATGATGTCTGCACAGTGAAATTGTAAATAAGAACACAAGACAAATTAATATGTACAAGTCAAACGTTTTATTCAGAGCAAGCGGAAAAAGGAAGTGAGGACAAAATCGTAGTAGTTAGAGTTGGAACAAAGCTAGAGATGGATAATCATAAAGCTATAAATCGATAAAATGTAATTTGCATATTAAACTATTTCCACAAATGTAAATAACATATTTCCATAATTTCAACACTTCTTCTCAAATTAAATTTTAATACAAAAATAGAAAAAATTCAGTTATTCAATCATTCCAAGATGCTTTACAAACTCTACATGTTTTTCTTTCTGTAAATTTTTAGTAAGTATATCAGCTACATTATCATCTGTTTGAACATAGTTAATTGATATTATTTTCATTGCTACAATTTCTCTAATGTGATGGTGCTTAAAATCAATATGTTAAGTTCGCTTATGGTGCACTGGATTCGTTGCTATATGTTGTGCGCTCAAATTGTCACATTTTAGGACAATTGGTTGTGATGAAGAATGACAGCGAATTTCTTCTAAAAGCCTGCGTAGATACATACATAGGTTGCTTCCTTTGCTGCTGTAGACAGGGCGACGTATTCAGCTTCTGTACTGCTAAGGGCAACCAAACCCTGTTTCTTCGATTCCCACGAAAACGCTGCTCCACCAAAATAAAATCCGTAACCAGTATAGGATTTTCTGTCCAGGCTGTCGTTCGCCCAGTCTGCATCAACATATCCATACAATGTTTCTCCAGTTTTGTAATAGTGCAGCTTCAAATCTATTGTTTTGGACAAGTAACGCAAAATATGCGTCAACGCTGCATCATGCTCGCTATGTGGATCGTTGTTTCGCTGCGCCAGTTTACTAATTGAGTGAGCAATATCGGGACGTGTAGATATAGCGAGATACATTAAAGAGCCAACCAGGGATTGATAATGGGTCACATCTACCCTCTTACATTTCTTATCGTTGCAGCTAATCTTAAAACCAGGATCTAAAGGTGTTGATACTGAACGACATAAAATCATATTGTACTTTTTTAACAAGGACTTTATATATTGCTTCTGACAAATTGAAATAGAACCAACTTCTCCTTGACGCTGAATTTCTATACCAAGAAAATTATTTAACTCAGAATCTTTAATATCAAATAAACTCTTCAATGTTTTTACTATGTGAGCAATATGATTTTTCTTTGAACAGGCAATAATTAAATCATCTACATAAACAGCTATTAAACTGTACGAACTTTGATCAATCTTCTTATATAAACATGGCTCATTTTTTGTAGCTTCAAATCCTAGATTCAGTAATACTTCATTAAGTGTGCTATTCCAAGCCCTACCCGATTGCTTAAGGCCATATAAGGCTTTCTGTAATTTAATTACACGATGTGGATGATCTTTACTAACAAAATGTTCTGGCTGCCTCATATATACTGTTTCAGTTAAATTACTGTTTAAATAAACATGTGAAACATCTACCTGATGTAAGTACAACTCTTTTTCGGCAGCAACAGCTAAAACAAGTCTAATATTCTCATATCGTATAACTGGCGAAAAGGTTTCTTGATAATTTATTCCATATTGCTGATTACAGCCTACAGCTACCAGTCTTGACTTAAAATTTGTTATGTTGCCTTGATTATTTCTCTTAATTCGAAATACCCACATGGAACCGATTGCTTTCTCTCCAGGCGGTAGGTTGACCAATGACCAGGTTTTGTTGGCAATGAGAGCATCATACTCTCGCTTCATAGACTTCTCCCACTCAAACGAATGTTTGCTTTGTAAGGCTTGCTTGACAGTATTGGGGGTTTCGACATCATGATAGGCGACCATATTGTGAAGCATATTGTATTGTTTTTTAGGTCTACCTGGCTGTCCGGTGCGAATAAGAATAAGACTTGGCCTTCCAGGTCCACGACGTTCAGGCTCATTTTCTTCCTCAGAGTCGTTGGATGCTGCAGAACCGTCGAAACTCACGTACTGCTCGTTCTCGTTGAAAATATCCATGTCGATTTCTTCTTCTTGAGACGAATGTTGAGTTGCTTCTTCTGGCGTAAAGTCTTCTCTTTCTCCAGTTGCCAAAACTTGAGCTTCATTTGGGAACAAATCATCGTCAAATCATTCATTACTATTGTCCATAACAAACGATGTGAAATTGTTAGTACTCGATTCATCTGTATAACACACATTTTTAGGAATTTCGTCTTCAACAAATTTCACGTCACGCCGCTCGATGAATTGCTTCTTATCTCTGTCATAGAGTCGATAGGCCTTTGCAGTTAGAGAATATCCAACAAAAACATACAGTTTACCCTTAGGCCGAAATTTGTGATGATGCATTTTATCAAGCGCATAAGCACTAGACCCAAATATACGAAGGTGAGACACCGAAGGCCTGTGTCCACTCCAAATTTCAAGAGGCGTTGTACCTTTTAGCGCCTGCGAAGGAGATCTGTTACGTAAATAAGCGGCAGTCGCTATAGCCTCCGCCCATAATGATTCTTCCACCTTTGATTAAACCATCATTGATCGCGCCATTTCTACTAGGGTGCGATTCGCTCTTTCTGCCACGCCGTTTTGTTGGGGGTATACGGTTCAGTTAGTTGTCGCTTTATGCCGTGAGCTTTTAGAAAAATATCAAAATTTTTGTTAACGTATTCTCCGCCATCATCACTACGTATGGCTTTTATCTTTCTTTCTGTCTGACACTCGACTAAGTTTTTGAATATTTTAAATTTTTCTAATGCTTCACATCCTCAGATGTGGCCATAACCATTGAGGATGTCACGCACATAATGCGAATTTTGCGGCGAAAGTCAGGATGGCGATGAACCCAAAGATTTCATTTCGATGATTTCAGATTTTGTTCATTTTATTTTTTGGCGCCTAGCAGCTGTTTGCTATTTTGCTAGACATGGGCTTCGTTGCCCACCCCAATTCCTAAATAGAAGTGAAAGAATAAAAACACCTTCGTGGTCTCTAATCCTAACAAAAAAAAGTAAATAAACGGGTGCTAAAAACATGGTGGCGGAAGCGTTATGGTTTGGGCAGCCATAGCAGCATCCGGAGTAGGAAATACTGTGTTTAATGAAGGCGTTATGGTCCATTTTAAATACAAGGACAGGCAATGGTGCCAATGGTGGCCCAGCAAATTGTGAGGAATACAATCGTTAAAATTATAAAGATAAACCATGCTGCACGCATGGGCAGCAAGCTTGCACTAAATCAACGCTGAGCCAGAAAGGGCAATGCGAGCGTGATAATTCTCGAGAGCGAGCAAAAGCTTGAAGTTGCCAAATTAGCCATGGCGGCCATCGCGGTGGATCACGATGGCATGAGAGCAGGGGAATTGGTGAGAGCAAAGCTTTCACCCATGCAAGGGAACATTCCGACGCTATTCGTGTGAGCAAGACAGAAAAGTAGGGGAATGAAATGTGGAATTTGTGGAATGCATTACACACGGGAGGAATGGTCTTAGGCAAGGTAAGCACAAGCCGAAGCAAAGGGGAAGGGCAATGTTCGTATGGGCGAAATCAACAAGTAATTGTTTCTTGTTTTCGGTTACAAATTTGAATCAAATTAAATGTGTAGAAAGTTTTTTTTAAGTAAATAAAGCCGGCGGGATTAGTAAGTTACTAAGTTGTTTGATACATAGTAGATACACTAAGTTTATAAGCAATCATAAGACACGAAATGTATAGATATAAAAGCAAGGGTGAAAGAGTAAAAGGCGGGTGATAATAAGCGGAAAAATGAAGGCGCAAAAGAAAGGAGAGGGTGGACGTGCTGCTTAAAGCATTAGAAAGCGTTATGCGTGCAACAGAGATAGAGAAAGCAGAGTGGTGGGCGCGTAGAATCATATGCAAGGAAATGTCAGCTCAAATGAAATGTATTGCTGAACCTTTCTGACTCAGATGAGGCATATGCGAGGGACAAGGAGAAAGGTTGACTGCAATGAAGGGAATGTCGCTGGACTTAATCACCCATGGCAACAGAGAAAGTGCGTGGGTGGGGAGAAAAAGCGATGGAAAAGTACTGGCCAGCACATTAAAGAATCAATAAAATTAATCTTTCGTATTGTCAACCCTACAAAAATCAGTTTTTTCACTTACACCGTGGCACAAAATAAATTTTGTTGTGCGGAATCCCCCTGAAAGTTGTCTTCACGACTAGAAGGAGCAAAAAGGATCGTTAAAAAATACTAACATTATTATTAACGGGCCTTTTGAAGCGCCAAAATTAAATAAACATAATTCGTATGTCGACTTTTGTCATGGTCTTTTTTAGTTTTTTTACCCTGTACTCCAAGGGCAAAAGGGTAAATTAAAGTCACCCCAATGTATGTAACAGGCAGAAGGAAGCATTTCCGAACCTATAAAATATATATATTCCTGATCAGCATCAACAGTCGAGTCGATATAGCCATGTCCTTTCGTTCGTCCTAGATCTCGGAGACTATAAGAGCTAGAGTCACCAAAGTTGGCATGCAGACTCGTATAGTCTGTTTATTTAAAATTTTTTCTCCCACCACCGAAGTTTAGATTTTAATTGTTTGCTAGGTGCTTGGTGCTAGGCCAAGTGAATGGCTCCCGAGAGAACCACTCATCTTTTATTGTTTCTCGCCCGCTAAGGGCATATACAATTACAATTAAATTTTTTTACATTAGATCTTAAGCCTAAAAAATACAATATATTGAAAATTACATGGCACAGAAAATTATACATAATAAGATAAAAAGATGACAATAAGAATTTTTCAAATTTAACATAGTGGCGGGCGGTTAACATTATTTAACATAGCGTTGTGGGTGAAACAAGAGGGTCTATCGATACATTTTTATCGATGACAATATATAGAAAACAGCTGTGTAGAGAAGAAAAGATGCAGAAATAAACTGTCAAAAAAATAATTGGTTTTCTTTTTTGTAATTCTAGATCCCAAGTCCATGGAAAGGAAAGGTCCTCAACTGAGCTGACGATCAGTCCACGAGGGGTTGGGCTGTTTTCTGAGAGGCCAAGCGGGAAGATGCAATGCAACCACCAGGGAAGCAGAGTCTGGCACGCTGGGCACTTTTTATGTATGTATATCCCATAGGCCTGGGCAACGGGCAAAGAGCGGCAGGTAAGTGTTGGAGTTCTTTCTGGGTGTGGACTAACTCTTCGTTTTTTCATTGCAGTTTGACAGGGTGAGAGGGCCAGTTCCTTGGCACCACCCTGAAATGACGTATCTGATGAAGGCGGGAGGGCCAAACCCTTTACCACCAAGAGCATGGCAGGCTGAGCAAGTGGATGCGGCTTGGGAGGGCCAATCCCTTCACCAAATGCAGTTTGAAATGAGCGTAAGGAGCATAACAGGTAAGTACATAATATTATTAGTTTTTTTGTTTGAGCTGTAGAATTAGTGTCACGCTTTTGTTGCTTTAGTTTAAATTTTTAAACCGTAGGGTAATTTAGTGTGCATGGAGTTTAAGGTTAGTTTGATTAAGTAGTTTTTTTGTAACATTAATTGAGTCGCGTCGTTGTGTGTAGATTTAGTATGATTTATTATATTGTAAAGTATGCGAAATGGCATGACATTATAATGTTAATTGGTTTTAAAAGTGTTTTTTGTAGTTGTTTAAATTGAAACATGGCTTGTAGTTTGATATTTGTATGTAGCGTATCTCTGTAGAATTAGTTGTTATTTTACGTTGCATTAGAAATTTGTTAAGATAAGGTTTTTTCATGGCTTGTTTTAGGAAAGAAAATGTGTATATTTTCAGATGGTAATATTCATAGCAAGGAATGGCGCTGGCGTTTTCGGATGCAGATCAATCGTTTCAATTGCGGTCGGGTTTTTTTGCGGCGGCCAATTGGAACTTTCCAAGAGTTGGACTGCCAGTTGCCGAGATGTTGAGCCTCATGTCAGGATGGATAGCTTCAAGAAGGGAAATTCCGCGATTGCATGACTTCGGATTTCCCCACCATCCAGATGCAGTTCGTGATGAGCGTAAGGAGCATAGCAGGTGAGTACATAATTTGATTCGTTATTGATTGCAAAAACTGTAATTAATTGTTTTAAGGCTTTTAGAATTGTAAGATTGAGTGTATATTAGCATTAGATTAGTCGTTGCGTAGCTTGACTAATTCTAAAAGCCTTAAAACAATTAATCCAATGCAATCACTTAAGAACAGAGTTGTTTTTGTCATATATTAATTAGTGATTCATTGTCGGCGCGCTATTATTGCTTTAGTTAATAGTAGAATGTTAAAGTGGGCATGGCATTAAGAGTTATCATTATTATGCGCTTGTTTTAACTGTGGCATTTTACGATCGTAGTTTTAGAATAGTTTTCATTATATCTTTAGTGTATGACGGCATCTTGTAATGCAAAGGTGGCAGTGAGTAGCTTGCAGATCGGGATGCCGTATAACTTGGGTCCACTTTATTAAGCTTTGTTGAAAACGGGCTGTTTGTCACGTAGCGTTGGTTGGTAATGGACTGATTGCATATCAGATTATGGTTTAAGACAAACTGAGCAGCAGTTTCAGAGTTTGGATCAATCTCCATTTCAAAAACATTCATGGGGTTTCCAGTCCTATATCGTCGAAGGCATCGGATGAACCTGACTATAAAGCCACGTTTGGCCAGTTCACTACGAATTAGGTCGCATTGCGACCTACGCTCGTCTTTGGGTTGGTGAGTGTAGAGATCGTAGTTAACAGATATTAAGTAGTTAAGGATCATTGTATGGGTACTGATGGTTGTAAGGCGCACTGTTCCATCAGCCCTGCTTTTGGTAAAAAAGGGCAGGAATTCCCCAAATGTATTTTCAGGAAATCAATAAACAGATTTATGACAGTAACTTTTCTAAGAGTAATGGCAGGAGGTTTAATTTCCCTGTTGCGTTGAGAGAAAGAGCGTACGCAGCTGGCAGGGTCCATGGCAGTATCAAGTTGAGATAAGTGGCTTTTAGCCCTACCATTAGTTGGTTGGTGAAAGCTAAATCGCCTGTTACCTTGCTCATTCATTCGGAGAATTAAGTCTCTTGAGTCATTTAACTCATTATCAAGAGAGTTGCTGTTGCTGCTTAACATTTTGCTTTGTTAACTTATATATTTTCTCTTTCGTATACTTGCTTGGCTGTGAGGCAGTATAAGAGTCAGTATAGACAGGCAATTTTTCTTGGATGTAAAGATGCTTTATACGTTTAACATAATGGCTGCCACTTAACAGAGTAGGGTTCACACACATATACGCGCACGTTTCTTACATATTAAAGACGGAGTATACATACATAAGAGGGGAACGAACACGAAGACTGTTATACAGATTAAAAGAGGAGATGGAAAAGTTAAAAAATGGCTGCTTTTTCCATCTCTTCTGTAAAACTTTTTAGATTTAACTTTTTTTGCTTTAAACATTAGCGGCGGGTCAATTTAAATTTTTACATATAATTAGGTTTTGTCTTTTACTCACTTAATTTATTTCATGACTTTTAGTAAGACAAAATGTATTAACTTTTTAGGTTTTAATATATAGTATTATTTAACAAAAATATTTTTCACAAGTAATTCAGTTTATTCCATAGCAGTAGAGAGTTTAGCACGACAAAGCACCAGTACATACAATTAATTAATAGACGGGTTTTTATTTGTTAATACCTTTATTTTAGTTTTTCACGGCAAAGATTTTTATTTTTTCATAACTTTAGATTTTAACGATTTTTTATTTTTTTTTTATTTATTTTAATTGTATGGCTAGACGGCGCTAGGCCAAGTGAATGACGCCAAAGTTTGGAAAAAATTTTAATTTTTGATTTTCGATCGCAATATTTAAAATATCGCAATGGAATTTGGTAAACAAATATTTGCTAATAATACATATGTATCGTCTCACCAAATTTCATGAAAATGGAATAGCCCAATAAATTGGTATGAGTTCGCTTTTCGCATGCGAGAGAAAGAGATAGAATTAAATATCGAAACATAATGAAGAGTGATTATGGCCGCATTTCAAACTAGTACACGGTATATCCAAGTCGGTGTAGTGACATGCTTACTTCACGTAGAGCAAGGGTAAATATTTTTCATACTTTGTCCTTACTTGTTCCTTCTCGTGGGTGTTGTAGCTTTTTGTAGCCTGTGTTTGTTGGGATTTTGGGTCAACGATCGCACAAAAAAAATTTAGTTTATGATGGGTCATAAAACTCGGGCGCACAAAGTTGTGTGCTCGAGATCGACCTTTTTCTGCCGGAAATTTTTTGTTGGGAGCCAAAAAAATGTTGTAAGCTATTGGAGCCAGAGGAGCTACTACGTGCCCTTCGGTCATGTAGAGTGTCCTCGATGTTGTGGTTTCTTTTATGCACGCCTTCGCTTGAGTTGTTTTTTACGTACTTGTTGCTGCAAAGGCGTGCATAGTAGGAAAAAAAATAAACGATTTTTTTTAATATACAAAGTAATCATTATAGTGCTTGAGTGCATTCATTAAATATAAAAAAGAAATTAAAAATATGTAAGCTAACCCCTCTACTGCATGAGTAACAAAAATTAAAGAAAAACAATTTTTTATGTAAATATGCGTTTATTTAGGTAAAGATAACGAATATTTGGACTCTTTGTTTTAGGGCTTAATTTGGAGAAAAAATATTAGCCCATATATGGCTTTCTATGCATTTAGCGCTTTTTATAGTTTGCCATATATGGCTTTTTATGCAATTATGTTAAAGTTTGTAAAACAGTTTCATTTGAAACAAAAACAAAAAGTGTATGAGTGGAAAGAACAATTGTTTTGGCAGAATTGCCTTTGCTTTTTCCATGTGAATGGTCGATAAAAAAAAAAAAGTTAAAAAAGTCTGTCAGTGTCTCTAGTTCATTGTACATTGTACTCTAGTACAAGTTGGAAGATTGATATTTCTTTTAAATGGATAGTTCTCATCCGGATATGGTGGCTAGTGACCAGTTTTCCGTATCGGAAATTTAGGAATTTTGTATTTTAAACAACTTTGTCTTCGGAATCGGGTGTGATATCGTCTTTACTTAGAAGCGGATTATCGATTTCGTCAACGTATTGCAAATTACCGTAAAATTACCTACATTCTAATTATTTATTTTTATTCTTTAAAAATAAAAAATACTTCTCAGCAGAGCTAATTAAATTTTAAATTCAGCAAAATTCAGTTTCGTTCATCTACTTGAGACGCTTCCACAAAACTAAATGAAACTTGCAATAAGGCAACACAAAAAAACCTATGAACATCAAATACTAACAGAAAATAGTGCAAAGAGAATAACTGATAACAAGCAGTAAACAGTAAAGTAAGTACCGTTTTACACAAAAAAACAATTATTGAAAGTGAGTAGCCAGTACCAGTTTAATATCCGACCTTTATTACTCTTCGTTATGTTTTGTTAGATGTCCACTTATATATGTTTCTTCAATCGCATGCCATCTTACTCACTCACCCGGCTGCCGCCACCCCTTGGAACTCCCTTTAAAAAGTTTACGTGTGTAACTTGGCTATTTATCGTCCCATTTTCATGAAATTTAGTGAGCCGATACATATTATTAGCAAATATATGTTTACCAAATTCCATAACGATAAAAAAAAGTTTTTCCGAATTTCAGGGGCGGGAGGGAGCGTGGCATAATTCGAAATAAACTTGAGTTGCGTACACGAGCCTGCATGCCAACTTTGGGGACATAGGGTCTAGGTGTTGACATGGCTATATCGACTCGACTGTTGATGCTGATCAAGAACATCTATTTTCTATAGGGTCGGAAACGCTTCCTTCTGCCTGTTACATACATTGGGGTGACTTTAATTTACCCTTTTACCACCTTTTACGTTTAATTAATTTTGGCGTTTCAAAAGGCCCGTTAATAATAATTTTAGTATTTTTTAACGATCCTTTTTGCTCCTTCTAGTCGTGAAGACAACTTTCAGGGGGATTCGGCACAACAAAATTTATTTTGTGCCACGGTGTAAGTGATAAAACTGATTTTTGTAGGGTTGACAATACGAATAAGTGATTTTATTGATTCTTTCTCCCCACCCATGCACTTTCTCTGTTGCCATGAGTGATTAAGTCCAGCGACAGTCCCCTCAGTGCAGTCAGCCTTCCTCCTTGTCCCTCGCATATGCCTCATCTGAGTCAGAAAGGTTCAGCAATACATTTCATTTGAGCTGACATTTCCTTGCATATGATCCTACGCGCCCACCACTCTGCTTTCTCTATCTCTGTTGCACGCATAACGCTTTCTAATGCTTCAAGCAGCACAGCCACCCTCTCCTTTCTTTTGCGCCTTCATTTTTCCGCTTATTATCACCCGCCTTTTACTCTTTCACCCTTGCTCTTATATCTATAGATTTTGTGTCTTATAATTGCTTATAAACTAAGTATATCTACTATGTATCAAACAACTTAGTAACTCACTAATCCCGCCGGCTTTATTTACTAAAAAAAAACTTTCTACACATTTAATTTGATTCAAATTTGTAACCGAAAACAAGAAACACTTACTTGTTCGCTTATGCGAACATTGCCCCTCCCCTTTGCTTCGGCTTGCGCTTACCATGCCTAAGACCATTCCTCCCGTGTGTAATGCATTCCACAAATTCCACATTTCATTCCCCTACTTTTCTGTCTTGCTTTTGATCACACGAATAGCGTCGGAATGTTCCCTTGCATGTGTGAAAGCTTTGCTCTCACCAATTCCCCTGCTCTCATGCCATCGCGATCCACCGCGATGGCCGCCATGGCTAATTTGGCAACTTCAAGCTTTTTCTCGCTCTCGAGAACTATCACGCTCGCATTGCACTTTCTGGCTCAGCGTTGATTTAGTGCAAGCTTGCTGCCCATGCGTGCAGCATGGTTTATCTTTTTAATTTTAACGATTGTATTCCTCACAATTTGCTGGGCCACCATTGGCACCATTTCCTGTCCTTGTATTTAAAATGGACCATAACGCCTTCATTAAACACAGTATTTCCTACTCCGGATGCTGCTATGGCTGCCCAAACCATAACGCTTCCGCCACCATGTTTTTAGCACCCGTTTATTTACTTTTTGTTTTGTTAGGATTAGAGACAACGAACATGTTTTTATTCTTTCATTTCTATTGAGGAATTGGGGTGGGCAACGAAGCCCATGTCTAGCAAAATAGCAAACAGCTACTAGGCGCCAAAACATAAAATGAACAAAATCTGAAATCATCGAAAGGAAATCTTTGTGTTCATCGCCATCCTGACTTTCGCCGCTGGTAAAAATTCGCATTATGTGCGTGACATCCTCAATGGTTATGGCCACATCTGATGATTTTATTTGAACCGATGTACTTGTTTTATCATCTTCCTCTCATTTTTCTTTTCTTTTCAAATTGCGTGTTTGCTAGAACACCTGATTATTCCAATCGGCATAAAGGTGCTATCAGCATCGTTGACCAGCTCCTTAGAGGCATTATAGGGAGTCATTTACAAACGCTGGCCCATCTTGACTAGATCCTCAATATCCATAATGCTAGGACCCCGAAAGTCTGTATGATCCCTTTTTGAGTCGACACGCCATTACAATGAACAGTTGTTGTCTAAATATGAATAATAGATTCCTTACTATCTTTTTCTGGGTGACTGCGATGATGGTTTTGATATACACAATTACTTTAAACTCTTTCTCTATTACATACATTTTTATCTATTTATAGGTAATCTGCAAATAATTTTAAAACCACTGTTCTCATTAAATTTTATTATTCCCCATTTTAAATTGGTTCCGAATCAGCTCTTCAATAACTAAATAGTTTTATTAAATTGGTTCTCGCGGTCTTATTTTCATTGCTTTAGCTAATGCAAATGGTCAATATGTGTCATGTACATGTACATGTACATGTCACGCATTTATGAATCTCTCAACTCGGAGTTAAAGCAAGTATCAGGCGTACCTCTTGCTCAGCCCTTGAAAAATTTTGCAAGCACCTTTTTATACCCTGTACCCATAGAGTGAAGGGTATATTAAAGTCGCCACAATGTATGTAACAGGCAGAAGGAAGCGTTTCCGACCCTATAGAGTATAGATGTTCTTGATCAGCATCAACAGTCGAGTCGATATAGCCATGTCAACACCTAGACCCTATGTCACCAAAGTTGGCATGCAGGCTCGTGTACGCAAATCAAGTTTATTTCAAATTGCACGTACATATGCAATTTTTTCAGAAATGAATGCACAATCATTTTCCGGTAATTTGCAATACGTCGACGAAATCGTTAATCCGTTTCTAAGTAAAGACAACAACATACCCGATTCCGAAGGCGAAGTTAGTTGTTGAAAATAAAAAATTCCTAAATTACCGATATGGAAAAATGGTCACTTGCCACCATATCCGGATGAGAACTATCCATTTGAAGGAAATATCAATCTTTTAACTTGCACTAGAGTACAATGTACAATGAACTAGAGACACTGACAGACTTTTTTAACTGTTTTTTTTTTATCGACGATTCACCTGGAAAAAGCAAAGGCAACTCTGCCAAAACAAATGTTCTTTCCACTCATACACTTTTTGTTAGGAATGCAATGTATTTCTATGCTATAATGTCAAAGGAAACTGTTTTACCAACTTTAACATAATTGCATAAAATGCCATATATGGCAAACTATAAAAAGCGTTAAATGCATAGAAAGCCATTTATGGGTTAATATTTTTTCCCCAAATTAAGCCCTAAAACAAAGAGTCCAAATATATGTTATCTTTCACTCCACTTCAACCTTCCTGGTGTCAAGACGTTCTATAATTGTGCCGCTACGCAAACGCAACGCGACTAACGAACATCAAACACAAAAAGAAAAAAAAAAACAAAAAAAAAGAAAACAACAACAACAAACCTTAAAAACCAATAAACATTAACAGCTGCACTGGGCCCTAGCCCAAAAACAACAATCATGCAAGAGCCACCCGATATACAGCAACAGAAACGACAACAACTCATTCGAAAACGTATCACCGTTTATTATCAAAAAACCATAGACTATACGTGTGGAGGAGAAGTCGAAACATGTAAAAAAAACAAGAGACGGATGCCTTCTCATCAAAACCAAAAACAAATTGCAAGCTTTAAAACTACTTAAGCTTACTCAAATGGCAAACATGGAAATTACAGCAACAGAACACAAAACACTTAACTTTACTAAAGGAGTCATATATTGCAATGAACTGCGTAACATAAGTGAAGCCGAAATAACACAAGAACTCAAAGCACAGAACGTAGGCGAAGTAAGGAAAATCTTGAAACGCCAATCAAACAACAACACAACAAACAACGACAGTAGCACCAAAACATTAATAGAAACTGGACTTATCACACTAACGTTTGCAACACACAAACTACCAGAGTCAATTAAAATTGGCTACGAATCTGTTCGCGTTCGGCCCTATGTTCCACTGCTGCTACGATGCAAAAAATGCCTTCGCTTTGGACACCCGACAACCATCTGCAAGAATATCACTGAAACGTGCAAAAACTGCTCAGGACAAAAGCATACCATCGAAGGTGAACTTTCCCAAAACCCACCAAATTGTATGAACTGCAGCAACAATCCTGAAATCAGCCATCAACACAGCCCACTCGATCGCAGATGCCCCACATTCCTCAAACAGCAAGAACTAACGGCCATAAAAACTACAACAGACATACCCAACAGGCGAGAAACACATACGCCAGCACACTTGCACATTCAACACCAAATATAGAACAAAACAACGCCCCACTGCAACAACGGAGTTCTACGGCTAGGCAAAACGCAACTAAACCACCTCCATCATCAGAGGCAACTGCGATACCACAACCAGAAAAACAACAACAAAAAACTGCATCAAAAGACATGGAAATCGATGGTAACATCTATACAGATCACAAACTTTATGCATCACAACCCACTGAAGACCTGAAAATACAAATTTTTGTCCAAAGACAAATCTAACAACCTTTCCACTAACTTTAAACCCACCAAATTAACAAGCAAAACCAAACCCAACAAGAAACCACGAACAAACAACAGCGATAGCGAATCTACTTAATTAAAATCACATATCTAACACATATTCTAATTTAAAATTTAAAGTAACACTTAATCCCTTTCCCTAATGCTAAATATAATCCAATGGAACATAAAAGGTTATATAAACATCTATAATGAACTATGTATCATAACTAAAAAATATTCCCCACAAATCATATGCCTCCAAGAAACACACCACAATAACACACACATCCCAATCCCCGTCCAAATAAACTACCAAATTTATACCAATTTAGCTCATAGCAGATTTGGCGGTGTAGCCATACTGATTCACAAATCCATCCAACACACTTTAATAAACCAAGCCGCCCATTTCGAAACACTTGCGGTAGAAATCATATCAAAAACAAAGATTAACATTTCATCAATATATATCCCTCCTAATAAGACCTTTTCACTTAAATGCCTACACGACAAAATTGAAACCTTAAATACCAACCAAATTATCCTAGGTGACTTTAAAAGCTGGCATCACAGCTGGGGATCACCTCAAGATAACAGAAGAGGCAGAATTCTAGCCAAATTTTTCCAAAACGCAAGCCTTACAATACTCAACGACGGCTTCCCAACACACTTCTCCACTCACAACACATTTATCCACAAAGACCTATCTGTTTGCTCTCCCCAACTCACTCCCTTTACCAATTGGAAAACAATCGACGACCTTCATGGGAGCGATCATTTCCCAATCCTAATCTCTTTGTTCTCAGAACAACAACCAACCAATTTTTCTCGAACATTTTTTAAAATAAAAGAAGCTGACTGGACATTATTCACTAATCTTACTGACAGTACAAATCAGCGCATTCCTAAGAGCCCAAACATCAATAAAGAATCAGCAAACATAAGAAAAATAATTTTACAATCTGCCCATCACACTATACCACAAACATCCCCACAGCATTTCAGCAAGAACACTCCTTGGTGGAACAAAACCTTGAGTAAGCTTCGGGCACAGAAATTCAAAACTTGGCAGGAATTCAAACGCTATAGCAATGTCGACAATCTGTTAAAATACAAACGCGCTCTTTCGAAGGGAGCTCAAAATTTCAAAAATCAACTCGACAACAGATTTCACCTCGACAATTAATCCCAACACGCCCCCCGAAAAAATTTGGTCTAACATACGTCGCTTTTGTAGACTTAACCCAACAAAAAGTATTCACTGCATCGCAGACACAAACATACTAACGACAGATACAACCTCTATAGCCCACGCCTTCGCTCAACATTGGTCCAACCAATCGAAGGACGAAAGCTTTAACGTAAACTTTACTCGAAATAAATATTCATAAAAATCAATAAACTACACACCCATCCCTTCAGCCCAAACAATTGAATCAGATATTACACAGATAGAACTTCTATCTGCACTACACTTCCTCAAAGGAACAACGCCAGGCCTAAACCGTATATCTTACCCTATGATTAAAAACACCTCTTACTCAGTAAAAATCAGAATCACAGACCATTTCAACAATATTTTCAACAACTTTATTCCTCAATCTTACAAGACTAGCCTAGTCATTCCTATCTTAAAACCTAACTCAAACAAAACGGTAATAACCAATTATAGACCAATCTCACTGAACTGCTGTTTATCAAAAACATTGGAAAAAATCATAGCCAAACGTCTTTGATTGTTTGTAGCAAAAAACAATCTTATTCACCACAACCAATCAGGGTTTAAACAAGGCAAATCGGTTTCAGACGGTCTGCTTCTTGCAGATCATTTGATAACCAAATCCTTGAGAACCAAAAAGGACACCTCTATCATCGCCCTTGATTTTTCAAAGGCTTTCGATAGAGTAGGAGTGCACTCTATTGTCGACCAGCTAATTAACTGGAAAGTAGGCCCAAAAATTATAAACTTCGTCCGTAACTTCATGTCCAAGAGGAAAATTCAAACCAAAATTAAAAACGTAATTAGTTGTCCTTACCCACTCCTTAACGGCATTCCCCAAGGATCACCAATTTCGGTCATCCTTTTTCTTATTGCTTATAATAAACTAGCAAATACCATCAGTCTGCAAAAAGAAATAGAATTCAGTGCCTATGCAGATGATTTTTTCCTAATTATCCCCCTCAATAAACAAAAAAACCTAACGCTCAATCTGGACAACCTCTTCTTAAATATTCAGGAATGGTGCTTATACTCAGGAGCAGTATTATCACTAGAAAAATGCCAACATCTTCATATTTGCCGAAAACAACACTGTGTCTGCAGCATATCATGCAACGGCATCCAAATCCCCCTAGTCTTCGAACTTAAAATCTTAGGACTAACAATTAACAATTAACAGTGCCTATGCAGATGATTTTTTCCTAATTATCCCCCTCAATAAACAAAAAAACCTAACGCTCAATCTGGACAACCTCTTCTTAAATATTCAGGAATGGTGCTTATACTCAGGAGCAGTATTATCACTAGAAAAATGCCAACATCTTCATATTTGCCGAAAACAACACTGTGTCTGCAGCATATCATGCAACGGCATCCAAATCCCCCTAGTCTTCGAACTTAAAATCTTAGGACTAACAATTAACAACAAATACAGATGGGACTCACACATAAAGCATATCCTACCAACACTACATAATAAATTCAATATCATAAAATGCCTAGCAAGTCCCAAATTTAACTGCAACACACACACACTGATCAACATAACAAAATCTATATTGATATCTAAAATAGACTACGCAATATTTATCTACGGGCACGCACCAAAATCAACGGTCAACAAGCTTAAATCTTTGTTTAACACAGCAATACGCACATCACTTGGCGCCCTACGATCAACATCTATATCAAACTTACTTTTCGAATCAAATATACCCACAATAGAACAACAGAGAGACCTTATTACAGCCAAAACATACAAAACACTACTTAACAGTTCAAATTCACCACTCTACAAACATATTAAGCAAAGTAACAAAACTAAAATATATAAAATATCATCGACATTAAGAAAAATCATACTGTTATGCAAAGAAAACCATATCCCCTACCTTCCGCTCCCAAACAGAGCAATAACCGCAAAAACCATGGACTTTCCCTACTGTTATTAACACTACACTACAAAAATACAGCAAACCCAATACACCAACGAGTATTTATAGGCGGCACTTTCTTGATCTCAAGGCTAAATACAAGAATCACACATTTATATATACAGTCGGCTCGTTGCAACACAACACTGCTACCTTTGCCATCACCACCGAAAAGGAAACCTTACAAAGAGGTATACTACCGCACTTCACATCAATACTATCAGCCGAAACTATAGCCATTCTTGACGCAATTAAACTAATTCAAAGTAGAAAAGGTAACTTTGTAATTTGCTCGGATTCTCTCTCATTTATAAAATCTATCGGGAACATTGACAACAACAACTTTTATCCAACATTAATTAGGTATCTGCTTACCAAATCTGCACCCAAAATAAAACTTCTTCTTCTTCCCCAGCCATTGTGGCATTGAAGGGAACGAACTTGCCGATTCGGTAGCCAAGTCTACAATCTTTAGTCCGTTACACTGCACCCCTAACTTCAACACTAAAGACATCAACAAATTTCTTAGAAGCAAAAATATTCAACAACTTAGGAATAACATTGAACACTGCAATAGATGGTACCAACAAGTCAACACTAGCCTAACGAACTCAAGACTCTATCTAAAATCATTTAGCCAAAGCACAGCAACACGTAGAGACCAAATAAAAATAGTAAGGCTTAGACTAGGACACACACGTCTCACTCAACAAGTATATATTGACCCCAACATCACCCCATGCCCAAACTGTTAATGTGTAAGTAACATCCACATCCTTAAAGAATGCCCAGCAACCCAGCACCTTAGGAACCAAATTTTCAGAAATACCTGCCCCCTTTCCACCCTTTCAAATCCCACACCAGAAAATACATCCCAAATAATCCA
Organism: Drosophila nebulosa; assembly: GCA_024703675.1. Lineage (NCBI taxonomy): Eukaryota > Metazoa > Arthropoda > Insecta > Diptera > Drosophilidae > Drosophila > Drosophila nebulosa. The sequence goes on along the minus strand of JANFPS010000019.1, from coordinate 819,730 downwards.
ATTCCTTACCCTTACAAAAATATACCACTTCTTGTAATTATAAGTATGTTAATATTAAATATGTAAATTTGTAAATATGTAAATACCAAGCCGAAGGCCTTAGCTGCCATCGCTTTAGTTAATAAGTTAGCAATAATTTTAATTATTATTAACTTTATTATAAATAAATAAATAAATAAATAAATAAATAAATATGTTATCTTTACCTAAATAAACGCATACTTACATAAAAACTTGTTTTTCTTTATTCTTTTTTTGCTCATGCAGTAGAGGGGTAAGCTTACATATTTTTAGTTTCTTTTTTATATTTAATGAATGCACTGAAGCACTGTAATGATTACTTTATATATTAAATGAATAAAAAAAGTAATTTTTGAGTTAAATATCTCCTTTGTTTTGCGCCTTCATTTTGCCGCTTATCACCCGCCTTTCACTCTTTCACCCTTGCTTTTATATTTATACATTTCGTGTCTTATAATTGCTTATAAACTAAGTGTATCTACTATGTATCAAACAACTTAGTAACTTACTAAAAAAAACTTTCTACACATTTAATTTGATTCAAATTTGTAACCGAAAACAAGAAACACTTACTTGTTCGCTCATGCGAACATTGCCCCTCCCCTTTGCTTCGGCTTGCGCTTACCATGCCTAAGACCATTCCTCCCGTGTGTAATGCATTCCACAAATTCCACATTTCATTCCCCTACTTTTCTGTCTTGCTTTTGATCACACGAATAGCGTCGGAATGTTCCCTTGCATGTGTGAAAGCTTTGCTCTCACCAATTCCCCTGCTCTCATGCCATGCCAATGTTTACATTTTTTTCTTTTAGTCGGGTTCGCCTCTCCGAAACAATTTGGCCCGCCTTGCTGAAGGCCCATTTAGATGCAGATTGTCCTTTGCTCAAAAATGGATATGCGCTTTTTAATTGATTCCATTAATATTTTTTCCATAGCTTTTCCTTGCAAGGTTTGAATCAGAGGTAAAGCACTGTCAACAATGTCAATTTCCCGGGAAAGTCCATATGCCATGGGTATAATAAGCGAAATGGTTACGTACTTTCTTCCTGAAATTTTTTCGCTTGCTTGCTGAAAGAAAGCTAAAAATATTTCTGTAAGAACAAGCATTTCTTCAGCAGTAAATGGCTGCGGTGCATTATTGTTGACAATAATACTTTGGAAATAGCATCTTTTGCTTTTAAAATTCGCTCAATCATAGAGTAGAAACTGTTCCATCTGGTGGGTGTTTCCTGTAGCAAGGTATACCCTTCTTGAGCTGCTTTAAATTTTTCGTTAGCTATCGTGGTTTGCTTGAAAAATGATTTATTTTCATTTCTATGTTTTAATACACAGTCTAATTTCTTCTAATTCTAATTTCTACAGGAATTCCCCTAGGGGGAGTCATTTTGGAGTGTTTACTGGTCGCAGATTTCCAACAAATGCAGTTTTTACAAAACTGAACGCATAAGAAGAGTAATAAAACTAAATTAGGGGATTCCAGTGTTAGCAGTGTTACCCAATAAATAAATGGCCGATTTTTTGCCCGTATGTTGATTTTTGTCAGTTTTGACTTCTTAGCTATTATTGTTATTATTTTAGTTATTACTAGTTTTTTTATTTTATTCAATGTATTTCAACAAAAATTCAAATAATTACTCAAAACGCTTGTGGTTTTTGTACACAAATTCCTTTTTTTAAATACATACATATGTATTTTTTAGAACAAAATATAGCAAATGCATGATTATGCATTAGCAAGCAATCTTTCAACCATTACCCTCATTAAATTAAATCGTTCATTTCTCAATTTCAATTTGTTTCCCAATCAGCTCTTCAATAACCAGTTACATATATTAAATTACATAACTTTCATCTTCTAAGAAATACGTGAGTCCAACACTAATTTCGTTGGTTTACGCGATCTTCTTTTTATTGCTTCAGCTGATGCTAATACTCTACCTAATACGTGTACACTTTACAGTCATTGCGTGCTGTCACTCTCACACTTATTGCTCTCACACACTTATGACTCTCTCAATTCTGAGTTGAAGCAAGTATCAGGCGTACAGAAAATTAAACGGCAAATAAAAACAATAATCTCCAGAAATGCAAGACAAAGATAAATTTCTTATTAGTGAATGAGCAGATCAAGCCACATAAAGCCGCACTCAACTGAGTCGACTCAGTTTGTTACAAAATTACATAGAGATTTAACAGAGTTGTTTTAGCAAAATAAATATTTCAAAAATCTGTGTTGTAATGTAAAACTTGTTTTAAGAGTGACAATAAGAGTTAACGGTAGATCGTCATATAATCTAAAAGATTTTAACATAGATGACAGCATTTAAACATTGTTAGGAATAGGAATTTAAAAACAAAACTAAATTTTATCTTAATTTTAAAATTGCAGGGAAACCAGTCGCCATTTGCACAGTAAGCCAGTCCCCAAAACATAAAAGCGGAGGTGGATGTGGATACAGATTTAATCCTGGAATAGCACAGCAAACCCCGGTAAAAGGTCAGCAGCAGTAAACTCAAGAAAACAAGTCCCTACGATATGGATGAGGATGAGGACGAGGACGATCCCAGATGCAACGCATGCCCCGGAAGAAGGTAAGTAACCATAAATTAAAAAAAAAGTTTTAAATTATTTTTTTTTATTAATAACTGGATTAGTGGAGTTTTAATGGGCTTGTGTTATGTATTTTTGTTATTATTTTTATTTTAAAAATTAAATATTAATGGATTACCTCATCTGCGTAATTAATTTCTTTGTTTATAGTTTTTGATTAGGAGTTGAATTATTAAAATGTTGTATGTATATATTATGCATTTATATTTTTTTTAAATAGTAAATATTTTATATTTTGTATAGTTTAGTATTTGTGCAGTTTAGTGTATGTGTTGTTTAGTATTTGTGTAATTATAGATTTTTTTAGTCTATATTACGTAATTGTATTTATTAATAATGCGTATTTTAATATATTTTTTTTCAGCACTGGAGAAATGAGGGCGTGAGATAGACAGAGAGACAGACTCAGAATGGAACACTGTTTGATGGCCCAGAAGATATTTTACAGCATTTGTGTAATTAGTTTCTTTAATTTTTATTTGTGTAGATTAGTTTTTCTGATCATTTAGAGTTGAATTTATGTAGATTTATTACGTATTTGTATTTCTAAGATATGGAATTTTTTATGTTTTACAGCGATTGTGTAATTATGTAGTTTCTTTGCCTTTTTTGATTTTTGATTTGGAGTTGGTTTTTTGTGGATTTATATTGTATATATTAATTAATTGTATTTTTCTTTTCATAATGTTCAGCTGTGTTCAGATAAATAGGAATGTAGTTGTCTTGCACAGAAAGAAACGAAAAAAATGCAAAAAATATGCAAAAATGAATAAAAATAAGAATTTGTATATATTCCTCACAATAACTACAAATTTTTTGAATAAAACTTCATATTTGCTTGCCAGTCGCGATCCTACTCTCGTTATGAGCAGACGTGCCTAAATATTATGCGGACAATTCGCGTTTTGTCAATTCACTGAATAACGAAATTCCTCCTACTCTCCTCGTTCTGATTGGCCGGTGAAATCACGCCACGTGATAAGCTTAACCTGATTGGTTGAGCTTATATAGTCATCTCGCTGACTCCTACAGAGTACTGCTGCAAACAAGTAACGGAGCCTGCTCTCCCCTAGCTGGCAACAGCGCCCCGGGCCAGCTTGATACTAAGAATTTGAAAAGACCCACTTGACAAGCAGCAAAAATTGCTGTGAAAGAACCTGCCAAGCGTAAAGGAGACTCTTCTCCCAAGTCCGATAGGAAAAAGGTGAGGACCAAAAATCCAACGAGCTGTGGAACCATCTGAAGAATCATCGAGTGACTCTGACATGTCGATAGCTGGCTCTTCTTGCACTGAAGAAGGCGAGCTTAAGAAAATGGGGGTTACTCCCAGAAAGAAAGCCACAGCCAGCAAGGCACTGATTGAAAGTGGGGAACATGCAGGGACTTCCAGTGGCGCCAACTGGTTTGGATTGCTTGCAAACCTGGATAACAACAACATTACAAGCGGAACCAACCAACCAAAGAAGCTGTAAGCTCATCAATGACATCCAAGTCGGAGCCCCCTCCAATAATTCTTCCCTAGCTATTAGGTATAAAAGCAATGACCGACGACCTTGAAGCGGTTGCCGGAGATGGTAGCTTCACGTATAAGGCAGATCGTGACGGCAAAGTACGTATTATGGCCAACGATATAGCGACTTTCAGAAGTTTTCAAAAATTCCTTGATGAACGCAACATGTTTTATCGAACATACCAACCAAAGGAGAAAGGGCTTACAGCATTGTCATCAAAGAAATACACCATTCAACTCCTTGTGCTGATTTAGCTGACGAACTCAATGCTGATGGACATGCTGTGTGAAATATTATAAACGCTAAGAGCAAAACAAGCAAAAAGCCAATGTCGATTTTCTTTGCCAACCTTGAGCCACAAGTAAATAACAAGGAGGTATTCAAAATACGCTATCTATGCCAGTTAGAGGTGGCGAAATATCTATAGTGGACGCCATCGATAGTGGATGATAGTTTTTTCGAAACTATCGACAGTGACGATCGATAGTAGATCGATAGTCAAAAAACAAAACAGTGCAACAGTTGTTTAATTTGATGTTAAAAAAATCGAATATTTTGTTAGAATATTTTATTAATTTTTTGTTAATAACAAGACAATTTGCTTTGGAATCTTTTTTAAGTTTTCATACATATTTTCATGTACATATATACATATAAAGATTGTTTCATTTAAGAAAACATATTACTTAATCCAAAGATTTTGATTTAAAATTTAAAGAACGTTTATGTTTTCTTCCTTAAGTCGCGTTCTTCTGTCACAAACAATTTGTCCCGCCTTGCTAAACGCGTTTTTGGGCTTGACAGGGATGCATAAATATCTTGAAATTAATTTATTCATACATGGAAAGTCCAACTGGTTAAGCTGCAATAAAATTTAATGGTAATAATTAGATGTTGTTTATCAATAATTAATTATTTAATTTTACCTTAATCCATAATAGGGGATCCATATCTTGAGGAGCTAGAGCTCTCTCCAAATACGGCCACTTGACGATTATGGCATTATAGCGCGCATTTCCACGTTTATCGTTGGCACGGTGATCTAAGTAAAGACTTAGTATTTTTCGGTACAGGCCATATGCCAAAGGTATAATTAATGAAATTGTCACATATGTTCCGCCACAAATCCTTTCACTAATTTGATAGAAAAATTACAATATTTTTTCAATATCTTTTAGAATATTTATTTCTTCAGCCGTAAATGGAAGAGGTGCATGCTTAGTGGACAGTAAAACCGTTGCAATAGCTTCGTGCGTTGCCAGGATTCGTTGTATCATGTAATAGAAAATGTTCCACCTTGTAGGCATTTCTTGTCAAAGGGTGTAAGAAAATTTATCTTGAACCATTGTGAATTTTTCATTTACTATGGAACTTTTCTTAAAAGTTTCACTATCACCTTACATTTTATAAACAAAGCCTTTAATGCTTCGCCTTTATCCAATTTGAGTCCATCTTGGACAACCAAATTTAAGGTATGAGCAAAGCATGGAAGATTCGGTATATTTAATAATTCGCACGCTTTTAGCATTGCACTGGTATTGTCTGTAACGATGCAAACAGTTTTTTCGTAAACATTCCAAAAGTTTAGTATTTCTCGCAAGGTGTTTGCAATATTTTGAGCCGAGTGATTAGTTGGGTCAATTAACTTGCGTGTGACTAACGATGCTGTTTTCATGGTATACTCATCATACAGCACATCTCTTAATTGCGTTCGACTTGAAAGCTTGTACCTTGGATCCAAGACTTGCGTGTACTCTATAAAGCCTTAATTTTTTATGACACTGTATGGCTGCACATCTTGGCTATCATCTCGGTTAGGGCTCTGTCAATATCATTCTTTCGCTTACTGTTTGCATCATAATATACGGTTCTTTTCAAATACGAGTCCATAGAGTGCATACTGGACCTGCAACTGCTGCTTGTAGATGCTGAGTTGTCGTTATCAGCAAGTGTAGCTGTTGTTCTAGAATCCGGTGCGTGGTATTTTAAATCTGGATGAAATCTTTTTAAATGGTCCCGCAAACTGGAAGTGTTTCCGCTTGTTTTATATTCTTTTGCGCAGTTTAGGCACTTTGCAAATTTTTTGTCGTCGGACTGCTTAAAATATTTCCAAACTTCAGATATTTTATTTTTCATCTTTTGTGTTTGTTTCTCGGACACAACATCCTTTTCGAAGTCTGAGGGAGTGCAGTCCTAAACCGGAGTAGAGCCTCGACGTTTACCTTGTATTTGACAAAAATTTGGTTAAAATACTTTCTAATGGCTTAAAAATACGTGATGATAATTACCTTTCTGAATGAAGCGATCCATTTCTTTGAAATGTATCAAGTTTTAAATTTAATTACTTTAAAATTCACAAAGAAAATGTATATTTATAGTATAAGTGCAAACGACGCCACATATAAATGCGGCAAATTGTATTGCAGTGATGTGAAACCAACCTATCGATGGCACTATCGTTGCGCACCGTTTTACATGCCAAAAAAAATCCTACACCGCGAACTTGAGGTGGAGACGGTACTTAAAGTCATACAGAACAGAGCGAAAAACCATATTAAGGGACTAAGCAACCACGAGAATAACCTAGCGATCAATCTTTGGACAACAGCTTACACATCAGAAGGCCTAAACGACACCAAGGTCCCACGCTGTCATTGTCTTACTTAATTACTCCGTACTAATTGTCTTCCAAATGTTAATGTCTAATCAAATTTATTAATTGTTCATGTATTATCAAGTTTATTATTTTTTCCCTTATGTTAGGGTTCAATCAAATTTAATAATTGTCCCCTGGACAGATCTTAAATACAGAATAAAGAACTGAAAAAAAAACATATATATATTTTGCCTTTCATGACTCACATAAAAAATTAATTCCCAAATTCATCTGTTCAGAAAAATAGGAATGCCTACTTAAAAGTTAAAAAAAAAAAACAGGAAATTCATTTATATTAATATTATTATTATTGGTTATGGTTAGTATTTCGTTATATAACTCCTATTATTTAATACTGCGCGGCAACGACATGGCATAAAGTCGACAAAGTCCTGATAACGTTGCACAGATATTTTGCCTTATTCTTCTTGAACTGCCAGCCAAAGTTGGGCTCTGTTCTATGGATTGACATTTACCACATGTCTCTTGATATCTCCCCACAGGTTTTCAATGAAGTTAAGGTCCGGCGATTATGCAGGCCACCCTTAAACATCTATTGTCTCAGATAAGAAATAATTTTTTGACACCTAGTACGTTTTGGGGTCATTATCCTACTGAAATGGTAAAATTAATGAAATTGTCACATATGTTCCGCCACAAATCCTTTCACTAATTTGATAGAAAAATTACAATATTTTTTCAATATCTTTTAGAATATTTATTTCTTCAGCCGTAAATGGAAGAGGTGCATGCTTAGTGGACAGTAAAACCGTTGCAATAGCTTCGTGCGTTGCCAGGATTCGTTGTATCATGTAATAGAAAATGTTCCACCTTGTAGGCATTTCTTGTCAAAGGGTGTAAGCAAATTTATCTTGAACCATTGTGAATTTTTCATTTACTATGGAACTTTTCTTAAAAGTTTCACTATCACCTTACATTTTATAAACAAAGCCTTAAATGCTTCGCCTTTATCCAATTTGAGTCCATCTTGGACAACCAAATTTAAGGTATGAGCAAAGCATGGAAGATTCGGTATATTTAATAATTCGCACGCTTTTAGCATTGCACTGGTATTGTCTGTAACGATGCAAACAGTTTTTTCGTAAACATTCCAAAAGTTTAGTATTTCTCGCAAGGTGTTTGCAATATTTTGAGCCGAGTGATTAGTTGGGTCAATTAACTTGCGTGTGACTAACGATGCTGTTTTCATGGTATACTCATCATACAGCACATCTCTTAATTGCGTTCGACTTGAAAGCTTGTACCTTGGATCCAAGACTTGCGTGTACTCTATAAAGCCTTCATTTTTTATGACACTGTATGGCTGCACATCTTGGCTATCATCTCGGTTAGGGCTCTGTCAATATCATTCTTTCGCTTACTGTTTGCATCATAATATACGGTTCTTTTCAAATACGAGTCCATAGAGTGCATACTGGACCTGCAACTGCTGCTTGTAGATGCTGAGTTGTCGTTATCAGCAAGTGTAGCTGTTGTTCTAGAATCCGGTGCGTGGTATTTTAAATCTGGATGAAATCTTTTTAAATGGTCCCGCAAACTGGAAGTGTTTCCGCTTGTTTTATATTCTTTTGCGCAGTTTAGGCACTTTGCAAATTTTTTGTCGTCGGACTGCTTAAAATATTTCCAAACTTCAGATATTTTATTTTTCATCTTTTGTGTTTGTTTCTCGGACACAACATCCTTTTCGAAGTCTGAGGGAGTGCAGTCCTAAACCGGAGTAGAGCCTCGACGTTTACCTTGTATTTGACAAAAATTTGGTTAAAATACTTTCTAATGGCTTAAAAATACGTGATGATAATTACCTTTCTGAATGAAGCGATCCATTTCTTTGAAATGTATCAAGTTTTAAATTTAATTACTTTAAAATTCACAAAGAAAATGTATATTTATAGTATAAGTGCAAACGACGCCACATATAAATGCGGCAAATTGTATTGCAGTGATGTGAAACCAACCTATCGATGGCACTATCGTTGCGCACCGTTTTACATGCCAAAAAAAATCCTACACCGCGAACTTGAGGTGGAGACGGTACTTAAAGTCATACAGAACAGAGCGAAAAACCATATTAAGGGACTAAGCAACCACGAGAATAACCTAGCGATCAATCTTTGGACAACAGCTTACACATCAGAAGGCCTAAACGACACCAAGGTCCCACGCTGTCATTGTCTTACTTAATTACTCCGTACTAATTGTCTTCCAAATGTTAATGTCTAATCAAATTTATTAATTGTTCATGTATTATCAAGTTTATTATTTTTTCCCTTATGTTAGGGTTCAATCAAATTTAATAATTGTCCCCTGGACAGATCTTAAATACAGAATAAAGAACTGAAAAAAAAACATATATATATTTTGCCTTTCATGACTCACATAAAAAATTAATTCCCAAATTCATCTGTTCAGAAAAATAGGAATGCCTACTTAAAAGTTAAAAAAAAAAAACAGGAAATTCATTTATATTAATATTATTATTATTGGTTATGGTTAGTATTTCGTTATATAACTCCTATTATTTAATACTGCGCGGCAACGACATGGCATAAAGTCGACAAAGTCCTGATAACGTTGCACAGATATTTTGCCTTATTCTTCTTGAACTGCCAGCCAAAGTTGGGCTCTGTTCTATGGATTGACATTTACCACATGTCTCTTGATATCTCCCCACAGGTTTTCAATGAAGTTAAGGTCCGGCGATTATGCAGGCCACCCTTAAACATCTATTGTCTCAGATAAGAAATAATTTTTGACACCTAGTACGTTTTGGGGTCATTATCCTACTGAAATGGTAAAATTAATGAAATTGTCACATATGTTCCGCCACAAATCCTTTCACTAATTTGATAGAAAAATTACAATATTTTTTCAATATCTTTTAGAATATTTATTTCTTCAGCCGTAAATGGAAGAGGTGCATGCTTAGTGGACAGTAAAACCGTTGCAATAGCTTCGTGCGTTGCCAGGATTCGTTGTATCATGTAATAGAAAATGTTCCACCTTGTAGGCATTTCTTGTCAAAGGGTGTAAGCAAATTTATCTTGAACCATTGTGAATTTTTCATTTACTATGGAACTTTTCTTAAAAGTTTCACTATCACCTTACATTTTATAAACAAAGCCTTAAATGCTTCGCCTTTATCCAATTTGAGTCCATCTTGGACAACCAAATTTAAGGTATGAGCAAAGCATGGAAGATTCGGTATATTTAATAATTCGCACGCTTTTAGCATTGCACTGGTATTGTCTGTAACGATGCAAACAGTTTTTTCGTAAACATTCCAAAAGTTTAGTATTTCTCGCAAGGTGTTTGCAATATTTTGAGCCGAGTGATTAGTTGGGTCAATTAACTTGCGTGTGACTAACGATGCTGTTTTCATGGTATACTCATCATACAGCACATCTCTTAATTGCGTTCGACTTGAAAGCTTGTACCTTGGATCCAAGACTTGCGTGTACTCTATAAAGCCTTCATTTTTTATGACACTGTATGGCTGCACATCTTGGCTATCATCTCGGTTAGGGCTCTGTCAATATCATTCTTTCGCTTACTGTTTGCATCATAATATACGGTTCTTTTCAAATACGAGTCCATAGAGTGCATACTGGACCTGCAACTGCTGCTTGTAGATGCTGAGTTGTCGTTATCAGCAAGTGTAGCTGTTGTTCTAGAATCCGGTGCGTGGTATTTTAAATCTGGATGAAATCTTTTTAAATGGTCCCGCAAACTGGAAGTGTTTCCGCTTGTTTTATATTCTTTTGCGCAGTTTAGGCACTTTGCAAATTTTTTGTCGTCGGACTGCTTAAAATATTTCCAAACTTCAGATATTTTATTTTTCATCTTTTGTGTTTGTTTCTCGGACACAACATCCTTTTCGAAGTCTGAGGGAGTGCAGTCCTAAACCGGAGTAGAGCCTCGACGTTTACCTTGTATTTGACAAAAATTTGGTTAAAATACTTTCTAATGGCTTAAAAATACGTGATGATAATTACCTTTCTGAATGAAGCGATCCATTTCTTTGAAATGTATCAAGTTTTAAATTTAATTACTTTAAAATTCACAAAGAAAATGTATATTTATAGTATAAGTGCAAACGACGCCACATATAAATGCGGCAAATTGTATTGCAGTGATGTGAAACCAACCTATCGATGGCACTATCGTTGCGCACCGTTTTACATGCCAAAAAAAATCCTACACCGCGAACTTGAGGTGGAGACGGTACTTAAAGTCATACAGAACAGAGCGAAAAACCATATTAAGGGACTAAGCAACCACGAGAATAACCTAGCGATCAATCTTTGGACAACAGCTTACACATCAGAAGGCCTAAACGACACCAAGGTCCCACGCTGTCATTGTCTTACTTAATTACTCCGTACTAATTGTCTTCCAAATGTTAATGTCTAATCAAATTTATTAATTGTTCATGTATTATCAAGTTTATTATTTTTTCCCTTATGTTAGGGTTCAATCAAATTTAATAATTGTCCCCTGGACAGATCTTAAATACAGAATAAAGAACTGAAAAAAAACATATATATATTTTGCCTTTCATGACTCACATAAAAAATTAATTCCCAAATTCATCTGTTCAGAAAAATAGGAATGCCTACTTAAAAGTTAAAAAAAAAAAACAGGAAATTCATTTATATTAATATTATTATTATTGGTTATGGTTAGTATTTCGTTATATAACTCCTATTATTTAATACTGCGCGGCAACGACATGGCATAAAGTCGACAAAGTCCTGATAACGTTGCACAGATATTTTGCCTTATTCTTCTTGAACTGCCAGCCAAAGTTGGGCTCTGTTCTATGGATTGACATTTACCACATGTCTCTTGATATCTCCCCACAGGTTTTCAATGAAGTTAAGGTCCGGCGATTATGCAGGCCACCCTTAAACATCTATTGTCTCAGATAAGAAATAATTTTTTGACACCTAGTACGTTTTGGGGTCATTATCCTACTGAAATGTCCATTTCGGCGGCATCTCCCAAGAGGCATATGGTAGCTTAATATATTTACATACACATTTTTGTCCTTTATGCCGTCTATCGGATAAATAGGTTCAACACCATTGTAGGAAAAACAATCCCAAATCATTATTTTAAGGCCTCCATGCTTAGCAGCTTTCCGTGTATATTATGAATTGCATTCTTCATCTCTAGAGCCTGTTCCACCAAATAGAACCATTTTGCTCTCATCAGTCCACAGAATATTGTGCCACTGCTCAGCCTGCCAGTTCACATGCGACTTAGCAAATAAAATTGTCGCACCCAGGTGCTTAAGGGTAAGTAGAAGTACCTTTTTGAAACAGTTTTGACCAAATTTGAGTATGCTGAAGGCTTTTTTTTTACTAAGTCGAACAATTAGTCTATCCTCATTTGGTGTCGTTTTACGTTTTATAACGCGATTTTCCGGCTTTTTTTAAAATGAACAGCGTTAAATGCCATTTTGCTGCTACATCCAGCAATATGTTTTATTTTCTTATAGGTTTTACCCTGATTCTTAAGGCGAATTATTAGATTCCTCATCTCTAACGAGCAATGTTTTTTTCTACCCACTGAAAACGATAATTTATTACTTTTGTAATAAATTTGATTATATACGCGATTACCAACAAATGAAACTTACTAATGATAACTTTTTATACCTTATACCCATAGGGTAAAAGGGTATATTAAAGTCGCTACAATGTATGCAACAGTCAGAAGGAAGCGTTTTCGTCCATATAAAGTATATACATATATTCATGATCAGCATTAACAGCCGAGTCCAAATGGCCATGTCCGTCTGTCCTTCTGTCCGTCCGTCTGTATGAACACCTAGATCTCGGACACGGCATGCAGACTCGTATGGTGTGTACGCAGAATCAAGCTTATTTCAAATTTTTGCCACGCCCCCTCCCGCCGCTGCAATTCAGCAAAAAGTGAATTTCTCCCGCAATGTTTAAAACATCGTAATAAAATTTGGTACACATGTATTTGCTCATATTATGTATCGGCTCACCATGATCTTGACCAATTTCATGAAAATCGGATAGAAAGAAACCACGTTATACGCACAAACTTTTTACTGGTAATGTCAAGGGGGCGGCAGCCGGGTGTGTGAGTGAGATGGCACACGATTGGTATGTGTTTGGTCTTTGTATGCGAAAGAGAGAAAGACAAACAAACATGACAAAGAGTGAATAAAATGCACATTGGTACAGGGTATATCCAGTGCTGCTAATTTAGCTATTTTCCCACTAGATCTAGTGGGTTGCAACAAGGAAATGCGGGATAAATTGTGAAATAGCGGCTAGCGGAAATTATGGCTAATTTTCAAGAAAAACTAGCTTACTTTATATATTTGAAACATCTGGTAACATGGTGTATTTTGATGCTCTATGATGCCACATTTTTATACGAAGTTAATAATGCCAAAAAATGTATAACTAAAAACCGCGTATTATATGGATGCAAGATCCTGCACTTAAAGATTGGTTAACGAGGGCAAATGTTAATGCAAATACTGCAAATCCAGCATTAATGCCAAGCATTCAGACTTGCACGCACACGCCAAGACTGCTAAACATCAATCAACTTCAGCGGCTCTTGCACAGCCTAACAACCTACCAAAGAAGTGGTATTTCAATCTCATTGAAAACTTGCGATCAAGAAGCGGAATTTTTTTTTGTATACTGCAACACATTGTTCAATTAAACCTGTGGACCATTTAGGATTGCTGTGCAAAGAAAAGATTCAGGATGCCAATCTTTTAAAGTTCCACAGGACAAAGTGCACGAGCATAATCAAAAACGTTTTAGTTCCCCACTTCTTAGAGCTACTGAGGGAGGACATCAGTGATGCGAAGTATGGTTTATTGATTGATGAGAGAACCGATATAAGTTTGAGAACGATAGGTACCAATGAAACCTACATAAACCTAGAGGATGAAGATAAAGTCATTAATGAAATTGTATACAATATTGAAATAAAACAAAAAAAAAAAATAATCTAACGTTTTTTTTTTAGCTACGAAGAAGCATTTCTAGCTATTTCTAGCTTTTTCCAAAGGCTGACTTAGCGTTTTCATGCACGTCGGTGAGGTGACTTGGTTTCTTTATTTATATTTGAGCTCAGTTATTTTTGTAACTTTTGTAAAGGTTCAAACTTTGCGTTCCTATTTTACTGAACAGGCAACTTTTGATGCTCGTGTTGAAAATCATTGAAAAAAGAAAAGGAAACGCTAAAATGTCAAAATTTGTTCGCTATTTTGTCGATAAAACTTCATCCCTTAAATTATGTAAATGGTCATGCTTTGTCAAATAAGTGCTATAAGTATTAAAGAGCTGCATGGCTTCACTCACAACGTACGCTAAAATGAATTCATTCCAATTAAATTGAATTGAGTGAGTGAGACGCACACAATGAATTGAATGTGCTAGAATGTTCTTGTGAGCTGGAACTCATAACCAAGGTCACTCACTCGAGTGAATTCGATGAAATGAAGCGTAAAGCCGAGTGAAGACTTTGGAAATGCCGAAGACACTCAAATTATTCTATTTATAGCAGACACATTTTGAGCATCGTTTATTTCGTTGGAGACAATTGTGACAGGCATAATTGAAAATAGTCAAGCGGACGAATTTGTATGTATTTGGCAAACTAATTTTGATGCTTCTGTTTTTATTGTTGTTGCTTATTGTTATATATATGTATGTATGTATTTAGGTAATGTAGGTTGATATGTATATGTATTAATATGGTTTTTTTTGTTTGATAAATTATTATGTTTGTGCTTAGTTAATCAACTTGTATTTGTGACCTGTCCATAAATATTTCTTGTGCGTTATTTTTCAGATTTAATTTAATGATTTTAAAATATATAGGTTATTGATAATGCAATTGATGTTAAAGAAAAGCTTCAGAGTGGCCTGTATTCTTTGATTGAAAAAAGAGGCCGAAGCGAGGTGTAGCAATTTTTTTCTAAAATAAGAAATAATGTGGGAGACGAATTGCAGAATTTTGTAGCTTGTAAGATATGCTTTATGGTATATAAGTTTACAGGAAGCACATCAAACCTTGTGAAACATAAATGCTACTTAGTCAACGCGAGTAAATTTAATGAAGCCGCCCCAATTGATGTTAACCCTGAAACGAAGCAGCAAGGTGTAGCAGTCGTAACAGAATGGGTTGTGACGAACTGTCGTCCTCTAAAAATCGTTGATGATTCAGGATTGAAAAAATTTGCAACCTTCTTAATTAACGTGGGAGCAACTTATGGAAAAAACGTGGACATAAAAAGGTTATTGCCCCACCCCACAACAATATAGAGAAACATTAAAACGCTTTATGAGTGCCATATCGGTCCTATAAAGATCGAGATTCAAAAGTTTCAAGAATTGGGTTACGCCATAACGAGTGACATATGGACTGACAATTATTCGAAAACGTCTTACTTGTCGTGTACTATCCATTATGTGAAGGAAGGTGTGCTGGCTGACCGCCTAATCGCCATGAAGTCTATGAAAGACACGTCGTGCACAGGATTGTTTATCTACACTTCTAATAGAAAGGTTTAATCTAATTTTCTTGTCCATGTTTAGGCCTAAATATTCGTGCAAAAATTGATGAAATACACGAAGACTTCGGCTGTAAAATTGATGTGGGCAATCCCGTAGTTGTGACAGACCGTGGATCAAATATGGTGAAGGCCTTCCAGGATGTTCACAAAATGCATTGCGTTGATCACCTAATTAACAACGCCATTGAAAAAGCCATCAATGCTGTGCCCGAGATGGGGAGTATTATTACAATTTGCAGCAAGTTGGTTAAATATTTCAAAAAATCAGGAATGAATTGAGCATTAGGTTTATCTTTAAAAAGCTATTGCCCCACTCGATGGAATACCGTTTATTACTTGCTGAAATCTATTGAAGTGAATCGGATAGACATTAATCATTTAAGATCTATTGTAACCCTTTAAGAAGTTTTTGAGAGTGTGTCAAAAAAGCTCGAGGCCAGTAAACGACCAACTATACATACATTTAGTTTTGCCGAATATAAATAAACTAAAAAAAACATGTCAGTCCGATAGTAATGGCATTGAAGTAATACAGTCCTTTAAGTCCGCTCTACATAGCCAAATTCTGACTACAGTTATTCCTAATTTATCTAAGTTTCACAACATTGCCCTTTTCTTTTCCCACCGACAAACAAATTAATTCAATTTTCACCCACTGAGAAAAAATCTATTTTTGGCGAGTGCATAAAAATTATACAAACTTTTGATAAACATAACCCAAAACCAACAGAAATTGATTCGCCTAGTGATGAGTTTGCTGACTTCGCTGAGCCACACCATAACGACACAAATAGGGACCCAATTGAAGAAGAATTAAAAGGGTACTCTTATCTTAATGTACCATATACAACCAATTTTGATGTTTTAGCTTGGTGGAATACGAACAATTTTTCCAGCAAGCAGCGCTGCATCTGAGCGTGCATTTTCTGCAGCTAAAAAATTTAATATCAGATTAACGTTCACTAATCACCACAAATCCATAAAACATTAATAAGATTATGTTTTTACACTCTAACATAGATTAATTTAATTATAATTATAATTTGAGTATAATGTATACATATGTCAATTAAGTGACTAATAAGTCAAAGCCTACTAGATAGTTGACAGGCATGTCAATTGTAGCCCTGGCATTACATTTGCAACGGCTGCAGACTGACGGCTGGAATGTTGCTGGGAATGTTGACTTTGCAGGATGACAATCATCTTTGCCTTGGCAACATGTTTAGAAACAAATTGGTCAATCTGTCATCAGGTCAGGTCCTATATAAAGGGGAGCCTCGGGCTAGAGAGCTCAGTGAAGAAACCCCCCTGGGAACTAGCCGTACAGAAAAAGGTATAAATGAAAAGTAAAAAGTCTAAAGTGAAAAGTAAAAGTCTAAGTGAAATAAAAAGTACTAAGTGAACGTTTCCAGTTGAAAATATGAGCGAGACGAGCAAGAATCCTGACGTCCCGACAAGCGAGGTGAGCAAGAATCCTGACGTCCCGACATCAGAAGTGGGATCTAACTCAAGACCAACAATAAATGAGGAGCAGTTTCGCATTTTATTGGAACAACAAAATCGAAGCTTCTGGGAGCTAGCAAAAACTTTTCGTGCATCACCTAGTGAGTCTCGACAAGATGGTGAAATTGTTCTACCGAAATTTTAACTCCGACGCTGCTGGAGACAACGCCACGCAATGGTGTGCTACGGTGGACATCGTTCTAAAAGAAAAACCATTGCAAGGTAGTGCGTTAATTTTGGCCTTGACGAAGTCATTGGAAGGAAGCTCTTCGCAATGGGTTTCACAGATTTGCTCTCCAGGCGTCACATGCGAACAATTTAGACATCTTTTCGAGCAAAGATACGAAAACTCAGAGACACCTGCCGCAACTATTTTGAATTTGCTGAACAGTCACCCAAATTATGGCTAGTGTCTTGCCTTGTGCGAGTCGGCTACTGACGTCACTTTTAACAAAATGGCGTGTCATGGACCATGAGCAAATGGCTGCATCGATTGTTCTTGGTCATTTAGCAAACTATGACCGTAGACTACAACGAATTGCGTACACAGAGACTATTCGCAGCAGACGAGACTTACAGTCGAGGTACAAGTCTTTTCGTTTGACAATAAGCGGTCCAGCTCTTCAGACGATTATTCAATTGCAAAGCCTGCTAAAACATTGCCAATCAAATGTTACTCGTGTGGGAAGCTTGGACACAGGAAGTCAGAATGCAGAGTGCAGAAACCTTTACATCTGGAGAAGACCATCGAGCTTCGTCAGTGCGTGCTAAAGTCGTGACATGCTATCGATGTCACGAGCCGGGACACATCTCTACTCAATGCCCCAAGAGTTCGGATGGTGACGCAGGATCACGTGTGCATAAGAGGGTTAACCTATGTGTCGTTGATGAACCAAAAGCAATTATGTTGCACCGAGGTGAGAATTTTCCGATTACATTTGATTCAGGCGTGTGAGATTCGTCCAAAAAATTTAATTGAAGCATTAAGCGCATTGCCACCACCCAGGTCAATTACAACATTGAGGCAATTTATAGGATTGGCTTCGTATTTTCGTCAATTTGTACCAGGATTCTCCCAGCTATTGAAACCACTTTACTCTCTTACATCTAATAAAATTAATTTTGATTGGGCGAATGAACATGAGAAGGTTCGCAAACAGATTATTGATATCCTTACAAGCAAACCAGTCTTGGTAATATTTGATCCTAAATACTCCATAGAACTGCATACAGATGCAAGTGCCATGACTATGGAGCCATACTTTTGCATCGAATTGAAAATAAACCGTATGTGGTTGAATATTTCAGTAAAACTACTAGTGTGTGTGAATCGAAATACACGTCTTATGAGTTAAAAACACTCGCGGTAGTTAATGCAGTAGAACACTTTAGACATTATCTACATGATAATAGGTTTGTCATTTTTACTGATTGTAACTTGTTAAAGGCTTCTAGAACAAAAATTGAGCTATCACCTAGAGTGTACCGCTGGTGGGCATTCCTTCTAGCATTCGATTTTGATATTCAATATCGCGAAGGCAAACGTGTGTAGATTTTCTGTCAAGGAATCCTTTGCCTGATAAGAAAAAAAAGAATAAATATAAAGTTGTAGAAAAACATGTACAGTTGATGGAAATTTCTGAAAATTGGATTCAAGCCGAACAACAACGTGATCAGGATATTTTGAAAACAATTAACAAATTGAGCTCTAAAGATTTAGAGCTAATGTGCTATACAGAAAAATTCGAAGAATATGTAGGACTCGTTGTTTGCCAGTCATTTCTAATACCTTTAGATGGTCTGTAATAAACCAAGTACATGAATCGATCTTACACTTAGGTTGGGAAAAACCCTAGATAAAGTGTACGTGCATTGCTGGTTTACGGGAATGGCGAAGTACGTTCGAAAGTTTGTAGAGAATTGCATCACTTGTAGGGCGACAAAATCAGCGTCCGGAAAAGTTCAAGTGGAACTGCATTCGATTCCGAAGATTAGCACACATTGCATTTAGATATCATTGGAAAACTAAGTGGGAAGAACGATCGTAAAGAGTATGTCATTGTTCAAATCGATGGTTTTACAAAATACGTTTATTTGTACCACACTTATAAGATTGACGCAGTTAGTTGTATTGACGCATTAAAGTCATCGATTGGCAGAAGTTTTACGGGATCGAAATTTGTCGAATTCTGGGCTTCTCAGAAAATTCAGCTTCACCTGGTAGCGACAGGTGCTAGCCGGGCAAATGGAAAGAGTGGTCGAAAGAGTGATGAGCACTTTAAAAATCTATTAACTATCGTTGAATCCAGTGAGCGTTCATGGCAAGATGCTATAGGAGACATTCAATTAGCATTAAACTGTACAGTTAATCGAGTTACAAAAGCGAGCCCGTTGGAAATGTTGATAGGAAAAGAGGCTCGACCGATAGGGTTAATTCCACCAGTGGACACAGAAATTGAGATTGATTTGAACAGTGTTCGGACTCGTGCCAGTGATAAGATGAAGAGTTTGGCTGAGTATGATAAACAACGCTTTGACAAAACTAAGGCCACGGTTGTAAGGCATGATGTTGGTGACTATGTTCTGCTAAGAAACGAGGAGAGACACCAAACGAAATTAGACCCGAAATTCAAGGGCCCATTTTTGGTTACTGAAGTCCTGGAAGGGGACAGATATATGTTAAAATCGCTAACAAATAAACGGCTTTACAAATACTGTCATGAAGACACTAGAAGAATTCCAGATGGTAAAATTCCTGATGAATTGGATATTGATAATGAAAATCAGAGCTTATCAGAGAATATAATTGAGACTGAGAGTGTCCCGTCCAAGTGAGACGATGAATTAAATTTATTATTTTGTTTTATTTGTATTTTTTATAAATTGGACATTCATTTTCTGGCGCACGTTCATTTGAAAGTTAAGCAAATACTTTGTTATTTTGTTGAAATCGCATAGTGCAAGCACAATGATTAATTGTTTTGTTAAAATTTAAGTAAATTTTTGAATTTTGTTAAAAAAAAAATAAGAAGAAGAAGATACTCTGTATGGTATGGTTAAGAATAAAACTTAAGTTCAGTTTATGTTATGAAACTCAAAATGTGTCTCTGAACTTGATATTTGGTCATTACACGAGGATGTGTGAATGGAAGAATGGTTATCCGTCTAGGAGAGACGATGTTTTGTTATCCGTCTAGGAGAGACGATGTTTTGTTATCCGTCTAGGAGAGACGATGGTTATCCGTCTAGGAAAGACGATGTTTGGTTATCCGTCTAGGAAAGACGATGTTTTGTTATCCGTCTAGGAAAGACGATGTTTTGTTATCCGTCTAGGAGAGACGATGTTTGGTTATCCGTCTAGGAGAGACGATGTTTGGTTATCCGTCTAAGAGACGATGATCGAGTTCCGTTTGGTAAGTTTGAAGTTAAAAATTAAAATATTACACGAGGACGTGTAAAGGTCAGGATGGCCGTGTCAATTAAGTGACTAATAAGCCAAAGCCTACTAGATAGTTGACAGGCATGTCAATTGTAGCCCTGGCATTACCTTTGCAGCGGCTGCAGACTGACGTCTGGAATGTTGCTGGGAATGTTGACTTTGCAGGATGACAATCATCTTTGCCTTGGCAACATGTTTAGAAACAAATTGGTCAATCTGTCATCAGGTCAGGTCCTATATAAAGGGGAGCCTCGGGCTAGAGAGCTCAGTGAAGAAACCCCCCTGGGAACTAGCCGTACAGAAAAAGGTATAAGTGAAAAGTAAAAGTGAAAAGTAAAAAGTCTAAAGTGAAAAGTAAAAGTCTAAGTGAAATAAAAAGTACTAAGTGAACGTTTCCAGTTGAAAATATGAGCGAGACGAGCAAGAATCCTGACGTTCCGACAAGCGAGGTGAGCAAGAATCCTGACGTTCCGACACATATATAATAAAATAATAAATATAAAAACATAAATCTTGTTTTGCATTTTTCCCTTCTTCTTCTTCTGCTTCAAGCATGACAGAGAAAAAAAAATGTTTTTGGCATCCGAATGAATTCATTCGGCGTTGAAAATTTCTCGGCATTCTCACTCATTCAATTCGTCTATTGTCGGTTAAATGTTGTGCGACCGAGTCTTTCGCGAGCGCATTCACTCACTGAAATTCATGACGTTTTGCATTCAATTCAACTCAACTCGTTTTGAGCGTCGTTAATTCGAATGTGCCTTTTTTGCCATTCATGCAGTGCGATTTAAAGATATTATCAAAAACTACAATATAATAAAAAACCAAATCTGTTTTGTTCTTAATTTTTTTAAGCTGAAATAAGCAACATGAAATTTAAAATGAGCTAGATTTCAAGCTATAAGCATTTCAATTATTTTTTAAGCTATTTGATTTTAAAATAAGCTAAATCTAGCTTAAAATAAGCTAATATGGCAACACTTCCGCAAGGTGCACCGCTTGATAACCAATTTCCAATGGTCCGTGCTTTGCCGAGATCTGGACAATGAAGCCCCAGTTCGTCTAACTCGCTTGGTCAAGCTGCTCATCTGTGAGCGGCATTATTATTTTCGCCGCTTTCTGTTGCTCACTTGGGTGCAGCGTGGCCACTTAAATGGCCCACTTGCGCCACTGTTTATTTGTGCGCCACGTTGCAATATGCTTTCTAGTTGCTCGTTCGGAGCCTACCCAATCAATGAAGCGTCTTATTTTGGACCAATAAGATTGATTCTCCGGCCAAATGCATGGCGTCTACCTTCCGCCATTAGGTATTAAAAAAAAAATGGTAGCGCAGCGCTCTCTATTGGTTGGACGGAAACCTCAATAGACGGATATTTTTGTTTTTGATTTTTAATGTATGTATAACTCACAAATAATATTCATTAATTAACATTAAATTGTTGGTTTGACGGCTTGAAGTCAACAAATAAAACGCAAGGTGTTGTAGGTAAGCAAAAACACTTACAAAACATGGATAATTTTTTTTTTAACATCGATCATAACTAAGATCATATTACATAAAATTTTTTCGCATTTGACGTTTGTACTGTGTGTGTCTATGTGAGTCAAGAATATGTCTATACATGTGAGCGCAGTTTTCTGTGTCCGTTTTATAGTTTAGTCGAATATTTGTTGTTGAGGCAGGAGATTCGAAGACCAGCTAACAGCCTCCGTCAAGAGATAAAAAGATTAGGACTTAATATTTTAAACTTAATGGTTGGCTCAAATCAAAGCGTATTTACTGAATTGAAGAAGGTCGTACCGTCCTTAACATTAATCAAATGCGTATGCCATTCAGTTCAATTAGCAGTGAATTCGGTCTGTACAAAGTTTTTGCCTAAATCGTTGGAATATATTGTGTACGAAACCTTTATTTGGTTCTCGAAAAGCAGTAAGCGCCAATCAGATTATCAAAAAATGTATGAGTTGATTAATAGTGATAAGGTAAATTAGAATATATGTTTGATGTGTTTGAGTACTCAATACATAGTTCCTTAAAATTTGTATATGTCTTTTCAAATATAAATAATCTGTATTGTGTTTGTCCAGTCTTGTTTTTAGTATTGTCTTACTTTGCAGTCTCGTTTCTCTATTTTCTAACACTTTTCATCATATTTAAGTCAATAAATTCCACAAGTCTACGAAACACGATGGCTATCCATTGAATCTGCAGTTGCCAGAATTTTGCATCAGTGGATTGAACTTAAGCTATATTTTAGTCTTGCAGCAACAAAAGGAAAATGTTTCAAAGCGTAAAGCTTGCATTAATTGTACAGCGATGAAATTAATTTGTTATATTTGACGTTTTTAAAGCCAGTATTAAGCGAAATGCAGGCTATAAACACGGCTTAGGTACACGGAATAGGCTAACAATTCTTTTCTTTTTTAGATTACCAGAAAACTACCAAATATTAAAGCAAATCGACAATTTTTCTGTTGACAAAATTTTGAATGCCAAAAAGGGCTCTGTTATTGAAATCCTAAGCCATTTCAAATTACCTGTCACTCAGTTTGAAGAGCTTGATCTGCAGTACAACAACATACATACATCTTTTGAAATGGGAAAAAGCGGATTGTACCTTGAAATTTTGGGCTGAAGCAAATAATTATGTGGATTCGGGAGGTAATCACCGATTTAAATCATTAGCTACTTTTGTCTTGAGCTTACTAGCACTACCGTGGTCAAACGCGGAAGTCGAACGAGTGTTTAGTCAAATAAACATTGTAAAATCAAAGCTGAGGAAATCAATGAACAAACCCACACTTAATTCGATTTTACACATATCGTAATTAATAATTTTAACACAATATTAAAAATGTTGACTTCTTATTAAACGTAAATTAATATATATTTACAGTTATGGATTGCGTAAATCAAATAAATGTTGCCTCAACTTTGATGTGCCTTCAAACTTTATTGAGCTTGATAATTGTTGATCAATTCTCAAATAAAAAAATATTTTACTAAAACAAAAAAATGGCCATTTTTATGGATGTTTTTAACTTTGATCTAGCCGTTTCTAGCAGGCTTACGCAGCACTGTCTGATGCATGACCGACGGCGGCCACGTGGGCCGATAACAGCGTTTACCCATAGGGAAGAAGGGTAAACAAAAATACATATTCTTTATCAGCATCAACGGCCGAGTCGATAGCCATGTCTGTCTGTCCGTGCGTTCATTCATCCGTCCGTCTATATAAACACATAGATCTCGGAGACTATAAGAGCTAGGGTCACCAAATTTGGTATGCAGACGTATGTATGTACATATGTATAGTGTGTACGCAGATTAAGGTTTTTTTTTTTTATTTTTTTTCACGAAAATCGAAAAAAAAAAGTGATACTCTCCAGTAATATTTAAAATATAATGAAATTTGGTAAACATATATTTGCTAATAATATCTATTGGTTCACCGAATTTCATAAAAATCGGGCAGCCGGGTGAGTGAGTGAGGTGGCATGTGATTAGAAGAAGATAGAAATAAACATGCAACAAAACATCATGCAGAATGTTAAAAGGCCGGTTTGTAGGTTGAGAGTAAGAAACAAAAAAGAACTGCAGCATAAGTAGATCAACAAGAGAGGCGGGAAAAGAGAAGAGAGAGAAAAAAGAGAGAGACCAAAGCGCAACAAATAAGATTGGGGCGCGCAAAGAATGAGGGGAAAATAGGAAGAGGATTAAGAGGTTTTGGCTCATGGGACTACATCAAAACTCAAAACTCAAATTAAAAAATCTATTCGTGTTAACATTAACTAAAAACAGATATTAACGAAATGTCTTTAGCATTTTGCTCGCAAAGAATCTTTATTTTCGCTATTGAGGGCAAAACATAGCACAATGAAGGAGAGCTACATGTTTGTAATTCTTTAAAGATTCCCTCAAAATCTTCTAGAAGTACTAATATTATTTTTAAAGTCGATATATTTACGTTTTTGGTCTCCCTCTGTCTTACTTAATATATTATTTACTGTTGTCCAGTTTTTTACTATTGTATAAACTATGTTGTAATTGGAATTCTATCGAGTAAGATATGAGTTTTTTAACATTGTAATCTCTGCCGCAAACTTGCTTTTTTGAAATATTTAACCATTTTTTTACAGGCGTATGATATGTCCTTAAGCTCACTTGCTTCGTCAAATGATTTTTCTAGGACATTTGAAAATAAATGACTACTACAATTTAATTTAATATTGTTTTCCAAAGCTGTTTACATTGATGCCCCGATCTGTAACAAATTTTATGTTGGTTATGTATTCGACATTGAATTGTGTAAAAATGGATTTACATTTTTTTAAAATATTTTCCCCTGTCGATGTTCAAAGTCCATCGATTTTAGGCCCAAAATTATGTCATTCAATTTAAATTCTTTTAAATAATGTAGAGTGACACCTAAAAAATTTCTGTTTACGTATTGATCAGTCCACATATCCATGGTAGCCGATACTGCATTATTTTCCACAGCTTCTTTAATATCATTAGATACTATCGCCCGCTTCTCTTCTGCATTATTTTCCGCATTCCAACTCAATGTTGTTGCATCCGGCAGTAGGTCGTCAATGTCAACGTTCGCTCCATAAGTAGCACCGACTGTCACAAAGAATTCTACAAGGCTGCGAAAACCAATCCCGTTTACTGCGAAAAAAGGCCGACAATCCAGAACCACCCACTCAAGACACTTCTTTGTTACTGTATTTTTGTCCAAGCTTGAAACTTTTTTTGCTTCAGCTGGCTGTCGTAATGAAAGACAACATTTGTGCCGCGACAAATATAATGTCTTGTTGAAAACAAATTTGCAAAAAACCCAACCTTCGAGAACGCTTTCATTTTTTTATATATGTCATAAAATATCGACCAAATTACGCTCTTGCCTTTGTGTTTTGCGTCTACTTTATAAGTACCACGATCGATCAAACTTTTAACTTCTTCTGCTGCCATTGTTTTCGATGGCAAAATCAAACACGCATTGATCAAAGCAAAGAAGTGATTTAGTTCAGAAGCAAATAGACCACACTTTGACACACTTACAATGGCATGATGGAATAAGTACAAGTACTTATACATAAGTATAAGTACAAGGTCCCGTCGGCAGCAGCGCTGCTCACGAACGCCCAAAGAACGGGCGCCCGTTGAAAAGGCAAAGATTAGAAAGTAGTGCAGAACCGTATCGAGATCCGACTAATGTTAAAGAAGGCTACGCTAATTCGGGCAAGCAAACAGAGTAAGTAAATTTATTGCTACATATATGTGGAAAGGAACAAATTGATAATCGCAAGGTACATTTTTCTTAAAGAAATAATGGCGTGTTAATAGAAATTGAGAGTCTAAAGCAGAAGATTTGTGCTATGCAGGAGGAAATAGACGACTATAAGCAGCAGCTTAAGGAGTGTCGCCACTTAAAAGAGAGCTTGTCAAAAATGTTCACGGAAACCCAAATAGAAATATTAAAAAGTGGTGGAAAAAGATGCAACTTCAATTGCGATGACATTTCTGCAGCTATTTTTCTACATGCTGCAGGGCCTCGAGCGTACAACCATCTGTATAAAAAAGGATTTCCGTTACCAAGTTGTCACCGCCGTTTAGATGGTTAGCAGACGTGGAAATAAATACGGGTAGCCTGGATATTTGCATTGACCTCATGAAAAATTAAGAAATGGATGAGGCCGATAAAGTTTGTGTCTTGGCGTTTGACGAGATAAAGGTTTCAGCTGCTTTTGAATATGACAGCTCATCGGACATGGTGTATGAGCCAAGTGACCAAGTCCAAGTGGCTTTTGTTCGTGGCTTGAAAAAATCTTGGAAGCAACCAGTTTTCTTTGACTTCAACTCTCGAATGGACGCGGATACTTCATATATAATAATTATAAAGCTCCACACACAAGGATATCCTGTTGTAGCAATGGTGTGTGATTTGGGTCCTGGAAACCAGAGACTCTGGAGAGAGCTTGGTATGACTGAAAGTGAGTGTGCTACCAGAGGTTAATGAAACATATGTCATATTTTTATTCTTTCTAGCAAAAACGTGGTTAAGTCATCCAGCGGATGACCAACTTCAAATTTTCGTTTTTGCCGTTACAATGCATTTTATAAAGCTGGTTCGCAACCACTACATCTGTTCCGGATTAACTATCAACGGAAAGAAATTAACCTAGACTACTGTCCAGCAAACAATCAACCATTGTTCGAAATCAGATGTGTCAATAACGTTTAAAATTAACGAAAACCACATTAATGTTCGTTCGTTGGCAAAGCAGAAAGTGTTTTTGGCAACGCAATTGTTCTCTAATACAACTGCCAGCTCCATAAGACGCTGCTATTCGCTGGGCTATGACGTTGAGAATGCATTTGAAACTTCTAATCTTTTCAAAACTCTAAATGATTGATTTGATGTATTTAATTCAAAATTACCAACATCGAATCCCATTAAATCATCCCAGCCTTATGGGAGACAACTTGACTTTCAGCAAAACATGTTTTTGTTTAATTTGTTTGACAAAACCCACAGATTGCCTTTTCAAAAAGGTATTATCGTTCATAATGCCTCCCTGGATGAACTACACGTTTATTTAAGTGACAAATACGTATAAAATGCAATATATTTTAAGTCGGCTCAATCAAGACATTGTTGAAAATTTTTTGGCAACATGTGGTCAATGGGTGGGCAGTATGACCATCCAACCCCACTCCAATTTAGATATAGGCTAAGAAAATATATTACAGGTATGATCAAATTTCAGAAATTACATTAAAAACTCAAATTAATAATAATAATTGTCTCATGTGCAGCTTCATGTTTTAGCAGTGTTTTAATCGTGATTGTTGGTAGCTATGTTCTGCGTTTTATGTT
The DNA here is from genome assembly GCA_024703675.1 of Drosophila nebulosa. Taxonomy (NCBI): domain Eukaryota; kingdom Metazoa; phylum Arthropoda; class Insecta; order Diptera; family Drosophilidae; genus Drosophila; species Drosophila nebulosa. The sequence continues at coordinate 792,506 of JANFPS010000019.1, read as the reverse complement.
TTTCTTTAACCGTTATAATTTATAACTAAACCTTAATTTGATTCAGCTAAAAATACAGATCTGTTAAATGACAGTGGAAATGTGAAACATGAAAATGCTGACCATTGGTTGAATTTAGACTACTCTTCGGTGGCTTATAAAGAAAATAAAGAGCCTGAAGACATAGCATTTGATGTCGCCAGTAATATTCTAGAATTTCCAGCAGTCAATGATGTCGATGAGCTGACGGAGGATGCCATTGAAGATGTCGCTGGCTATATAATTAAAAAACTTAATCTTTCCCATGAGTTTCGCGAAGAGTCTTCGTCATTTACATATGTCGATGAAGTCTCGCATGGCGGACTGATAAAAGCGTCACTAGAATTTCAAAACACATTGAAAAAATTGAAACAAACATAAAATATGTATTAAAATGCAAAAACAACGTTTAGTTGGCAGTTCTTTATTATTTAAAATATTACTTTAAAAATAGAACGTGTTTCTATTTCGCTGTGCTAATTTAAGCCCCTTAGGCCACGTACAGGTTAAGCAACACACAATATTGACATCTCTCTTACACTTCCTGAGCTACGTTCCTCTCACTTGCACTTATTGTTAACATACATAGGACCGTACGATTTGCCGACGGGACCACTTTGTACTTATTCCATCATGCACCATGGTGCCTTCGGTGATATACATGTATTTTGTCCACTTGCATTTATAGCGTGTTGTTCTTTTTACACTTTCGCTTGTTGTCTACGTTCACTTTAAGTGTGACTGCAACCGGCACGCGTTGCCGAAAAATACTTGGTTGCCATGCAAAAAGATAACGGTGTATTGTTGTGAGCGACAGATGGTATTGTCTTCATGCGCAGCACTCACATAATTTTGCGTAAGCGAGTGTTTATGAACCGGTGTTGAGTGGCATCGGCACACAAATTTCATTGAGTGTGAGTACGGTGGCAAAAATTGACACACTTGCAGTTCTCTGGTATCAATCATACAATTTCATGTAAAGCTCGAAAGTGTGGGCGCAGAAGTCTTTGAATTTTTCAACATTCATTTTAAATTCGAAAGATATTGTAATTAATATTATATAAAAATTCTATATAATTTTATAATAAATTTTTAAAATATCTTAAAACAGTTTGGTATTAGAAAAAGCTCTCCTAGCAGTGTTGTTATTATGGCTACTACCACTGCCGTTCTGTTTTAGCTTACTTACATTAAGACCTAATTCTGACCACAAGTTTTCTTGAATGTGCGTAGCTGCACAAGCTCTTTGTCCATACCTTTGACGTGCCACTTTTTTATATGAATTCCATAGGATACATTTAAAACAAATTAAAAAATCTAGTTCACGCATGAAGTGGGCTGATTCCATATTGTAAATTCTCGCTTTTAACATTAAAGATTGACGAATTAATATTTTTTGTATGCAATACTTGAGTCGTCTTGTCTCCACACAAAGAACAGGACTGGCATGAGTTGGTGCCAGTCAAAATGTTTAAGACTTTCCCATCAATAAGCGTGCAATGCATATCGTATTTGGTATGCACTATTTTGTTTTTGTAAATATACAAATGATCTTCAAGATTTGTAATGACCTTTCCTTGGCAAATTCCAGTTTTAACGCCCGACAGAATCTAACAGACTAGGGTGTCCTATTAATCCATATTACTTGTTCCAATTCATCAATGAGTTTCAACGGAATGATTGTTGTTACAAACAAAGAATGGTCCAAAAAAGGGGTTCATGAAATTGAAATTTTTGTTTGTAGCAGCTTTGGCCTGTTGAAGCATCAAATCCATAGCTAACTATTAATTTACAATACGATATGTCCAATAAAGTCTCGAGAACCTCCTCTTGCATATTAAAACTACGGTCCGTAGTATGATCCAGTAAGTGTTGTAAAGAAACTTCCGCTTTTGTTTCGCAAATACGGATTCCGGATGGTCTGCATTTTAGCTTGGCTTTCGCAACTTCTACATACGGAGGATAAATATCAGAACCATGCTGTTTATTAAACGATTTTTTGTTCATGTATTGCTGTTTCGTCAACCCATTTTCTATGAGCAACGCCAACGCTCTTTTTGGGCTTATTGGGTTCAGCGGATTTGCTTCAAGTTTTTTTTTTTGCTAATTTTAAGTCCTTTATCAGCCGTAGTTTTGTTTAATAAGAAAGCAACATCTTTTAATTTTTTCAAGATCTTCGTTCACATTGTTGTTCAAAGATTTGGCAATAAACGATATTACAGCATCTTCTTGGCGGTTGTTGCAGCTCCAAATTTCCAGCAGCAGTGAGCGTCTAAACTTAAGCGCAACTACAACATGTCAATTTTCGGAAAAAGGGGCAAAAGTTATTATTTGGATCTTATAGTATAAGGTTTAGTTAATTACCCTTAAGTAAAACTGCCGAGGCCTAGCGAGGACAGTTAAAGTAATACTCCGCAGAACACAAACATATTTGTTAGGGTTAAGCTAAAAATACACATGAGCAACTCATTGCACAGTTACACAAAAACACAGAAGTGTACAAAATCACTGTATTTTCCATATTAAGTTTTAATTTATGCGATTAACAAACAACTTTAACAAATCTGTGATCTGTTTGGCGCGCTCTTTCATATTGCAACGCAACTCTGAACCAGCTGACTTTGTAAAATTATCAAATAATATGGGTAGCACCCAAAAAATAAAAAAAAATTTGATTTTATCTAATGAATTTAGAATTGGAAAAAAATATTTGTTTGGCGATTTGGGACAATAAAAATAACGTACTTTTTTCCCATAGTGCACCCATTGAATATGTTAACGCGGGTCACCGTCAGAAGCGAAAAATTGGCATCCGATGAAAAATGCTAAAATGGACTCACCAAAATTTAAGCCAAGACACGAAGCATTAAAACATGGCTTAAGTCCGCTACATGGTTGGATTCGATTTTTTGAATTCGTTCTTAAAATCGCATATAGACTGAACCTTAAAAAATGGCAGGTGAGTGACGAAAATGGAAAAAAAGAAATGGCAAAACAAAAAAACACGATTCAGAAGCAGATGTGGAATGCTTAGTGGATAAGCCTAAGCATGTTGATATGCCTAAGCAGAATGGCAATGGAAATACCAACGACGGCAAGACAGCAAGGAGGGCGTTTGCACAACCTAAGCTACAAGCTGAAATCTTAGGTCTTGACGAATTTCTCATTGCCTATTTTACCAACATTTTAATTGCTATTTCTTGCCACCTACTAATTGATTCAACACAATTTAATAAATATTGTCAAAAAGCCATAACACTATATATGTCCTTGTATCCATAGTTTCCAATGTCAGCAACCGTCCATAAAGTATTAAGGCACGGCTACCAAATACTAGAAGCATCAATTCTTTCCTTAGGTGTTCTTGGCGAGACCGCCTCAGAGGCTCGCAACAAGTACTTTAAGAGTGACATGAGGTTAGACGCTCAAGGAGAACAACAAAAGAACAACATGGCAAACGTTTTTCACAGAGCAATGGGCTCCTCAGAACCTCTTGTGTGGAACATCTACACATCTAGCAAAAAGATTGGCTCAGCAAAATAAACTACCCCTACCAGCAGACGTAATCGAACTTTTGGAATCACCAAACTTGCCATATTTTTGTACAATGAACAATAATAACAATGTTTCCATTTTTGATGCTAACAATATTGATAGTGATTCAGATTCGAACTCCGAAAATCCGTTTTTAATAGAAATTGATGTAGAAGACGACTTTCAGACTCATTTTTAATGTAGAATACTTATTTACAGTCATTTTGAATGCATTGTAATTTTTGTCCTTAATATTATTAAGGTTTTGTGTAAAAATAATGAATTAAAAACATTTTGTTGAGTTTTACATGTAATAGTACCGTAAAATTTTTAATAAGAGGCATCCTATCTCATATGGGCGGCTAGGGAAGGCGTGGTCAGATCGGTCTGAAACTTTGATATATTTTCATGTACATCTACACTATTATATCTACTAGACATCTGCATGGCTCCATTCACTCAATACGCAAAATTGAGTACGTTCGAATGGAATAGAATTGAGTGAGTGAGAAGCACACAATGAATGAATGTGTATAGAGTAGTGGTATTTTTTGACAGTCATGCTAAGCGAATTGAGTGAGAATGTACCAAATTTGAAAAAACCTATCTTTAAAACTTGAATTTTCGTCGAAAAATCGGCTCGCTGGCGCAATGGGCTATCGAAAAATAAAACGCTTCGTTGATTGGTTGCGCTCCAAACGAACAAATTGAAAACATATGGCAACATTACGCACAACTGAGTAGTGGCGCTGGTGGGCTATTTGATTGGCAACGATAACAGTGAGCGGCAAAAATACCAATACCGCTCACAAATGAGCAGCTTATGGGTTTTACATCGAGGTTTGCGCGGTATATTCAAAATTATTGATTTGTGTCAATATTTTCATATTCAGGATACAAATAATAAAAAAAGTTTTTATTGGCATCTGCTTTTACTTTATAAGCAGGCTTACAGAAAAATGGCATGCCATTACAACAAATTAGTCTTCGAAAAAAAATATCAGAAATGGCTTGATGATTCGCTTTTTTTGTAGATTATGACGCCTAGTTCACACATGGACATTATTGGAGTTAGCGAAGCTCTAATATATAGGTTTAGTGTTATACTAAGGGTAATGGCTTGTGAATATCAAGTCAATACTGATTTATTCAGCTCATATGCCATGGCAACAGCTGAAATGTATGTCGACAAATATCCATATCCAAAGTTTTAATACATGGAGTGGACATCATCAACAATGTGGGACTTCCTATTGGTCTGTTGTCCGAGGAAGCACTTAAAGCCAGGAATAAGGATTTTAGGAATATACGATTAAACTATTCCCGTAAGGACAAGAGGAGCAATACAATGGAAGATGTTATGAATGGATTACTTGTTTCTTCGGATCCTCTTATAACGACTGTCTCCAAAACAAAAAAAAAATTAATTTGGACAAAACCGGTTTAGGATTGCTTAATAGCTGTAACGAATTTATTAGTGACTCGGATTCATCTGATTCCGATTAATTTTTTTTTAAATATTTTATAAATATGTTAAATATCTTAAATTAAAACTTTCAATGGAATATGTCTTCATTTACGCAAGTTGCTAATAAAGTTCCGCTAGATGGGCAGCCTGACCCACTGCCAGCTGTAGCGATTACCACAAAAACAAATTATGCGCTATGCTCTGCCGTAGCTGTAGCTGAAAACGGAGAGCGAGATGAAATCATAGCAAGATGAGAACAGAGCCAGATGATAACAGAGCGAGATAATAACAGAGCGAGATGAGAGTAAACCAAATGTGCAAGAGCGAAATTAGCAGCAGCAGATCTTTTTGTGTTTGTTTTTACTGCAATTCTTGGTCGATGTTATATTAACGTAGGCATAAATTGTGTAGTTACAGAAATTAAATAATACAATAAATTTTATTCAGTTATTAAAAAAAGCATGGATGACAGCAGCACTATTTCAAAACTAGGTTTCGACTTGTGCCATTCCAGAAATTAAAGCTTATTGCAAAAAAGAAAACCTAAACTTCAAGGCGCTCCTGGCCACCCAGTTTATGTTGATGAGTTGTCAGAAAATGTGAAATTTGTATTTTTGTCGCCTAATACGACAGCAGTTATTCAGCCAATTTATGTACATATATCAGGGAGTAATATCGATATTTAAAAGCTATTACCTTCGACGAACATTTAATTTTTTTTTAAGTGAGACTGATGAGCAAGATAAGCTAACCATACAAGAGTTTTGGGAAAAGTTTAACATTTTAAAAGCCATAGAAATTATTTCCGATTCGGGGGAGGAGGTTAAAACCTCTTGTATGAATGGTGTTTGGCGAATAATATGGCCTGAATGTGTTTACCGAAAATGCGCTGCAGAAGTTGATGGTACAGCAGCTGTTTGCCGTGATGCCGTATGGAGGAGACTGACATAAAAGAATTGCTAACCTCGTAAAATCAAGAATTCTCGAATAAAGAACTTTTGGAACTGGATCTACCTGTTTTTAATGAAGATGATGACAGTGACGGTTTAGTAGAAATGTTCGAAGAACAGTGTTTAACCTCTGAACGAATTTCAAAAGCGATAGACTTGATTGACGAAGCAATGGAGATTTTTATAAAAAACGATTTTGACAATGACAGAAGTTTTAAGGTATCCCAGGCGGTAGCTACAAACATCAACTACTACCAAGAAATTTATTTAAATTAAAAAAAAAAACTGTTCAGCAAACTCTGGACAAATTTTTGGTGAACGAAGCCACTAAAAACTCATAAAGATAAACTAATTGAATAGGTTATTTTTATTTAATGGAAACAGTTTTTTTTTTCAATGAATGAATGCAATTAAATTGTTGTATTTAAATGTTTACTTTGTTCAATTTTCTTTTTAGAAATTAGCAGAGCTCGCAAATAACTGTTAACCGTTTCGTGCGGTCGCAATATAAGAGTTTTTTACTCAGACTTTGAGCAAAAAGTCCTATAGCAACCGATTGAGGTGTTCGTATAAGAATTTTGCTCGCTTTCAGCCGAAGACCGTTTTTTTTCGTTCTCTATTCTCGTCTCGTTCACAGACCTTTTGGTGCTAAACAACAATGCAAAAAGTCTTTTGCGGATGTACATATGTGTGTATGTGAAATTCTGTGAGTTTTACGCTTCACTTTTCGTTGTGACTCGAGTATGTAAGTAATTGAGAAAAATGGGACGTGACCTCAATAAAAAAGTGCATTAAGTTTTTAATTTTAATTCAGTGACACGTAAATCAGTGTGTAAGGTGTGCAGAGTGCAATTATCAGGCAATCAATCAACAAATTTGAAGCATTGTAAATTCAATTATTAAAATTGTAACAACTAACGAAAAGCCATTTATATTCTTGGAGAGCGAGCGATTTAAAGAGATTGTTAATCCAATTTATAATGCCTTTGGTATGAACCCTATAACATCTAGGAACATTATGAGTCTCGTAGCGAAAAGAGAAGAGTCCATCAAAAACGACATAAGCGCTTTAGTTCAGGGGAAGCTGTTATCGCTCAAAATTGACGTGGCGACTAGAATGGATAAAGCGATTCTTGGAGTGATTCTGTAAATGATAAGGAGTAATATGAGTAAGACAGAAATTGTTTTGAAGCCGTTAGGCATGATCCAGCTTATAATCCAGAGATCATATTAAAGAAAAAATTTTGGAAATTATTGACGAATATGGCATAAGAGTTGATCAAATAATTAGGTGAACATTTAATTTCACTTTATTCTTAACATGTTCGTTATTAATGAATATTAAATGTATGTTTACAGTGTTACCTCTGATAATGGGAGAAACATGGTGAAAGCCGTAGAAATATTAAATGACGATTCTTTTTGAAGATGACACCGAAGAGGAAAATTGGATGGGAAAGCTTGATGAAGTGAGTTTGGCAAACATTCATCTGGTACATTAACATTAAAAAAATTGGTATCTGTCGCAAATTATGCAATCCATTACGTACTGAAACTATGAGGTAAGTAAAGTACAAATAAAAATATATTTTTTTATACATGCTTAAAAGAAATATGTAACCTGCGCAGACGTATATTAATTGAGCACAACAAAAATATACCATCACTTGATGTAGTCACCTGGTGGAATTAAACGTACTTCATGTTAAAAAAACTAATGAGTTAAAAGAGTTCCTGGCCACAAAGTGCATTAATACCGACATGAAATGGGACTGGGTGGAGACATATGTATGTCGAAGCGTTCAAGGACGCATATGGTGCGACTATAAAGCTGCAGGAGAAACATTTACGGTACAGCGAACTTTTCATTATATGAATGGAACTGAAACTGCAGTGCCAGAACAGCAAAAATTTTCTTAAACAAAAATTATTGGCACAGATTAAACTTCGAGAAAGTAAGTTGCTTGAAAACGAAGCATTATTATCTGCTATTTCTATGGATCCACGAGTGAATCGGAGTTTAACAGATCACCAAAATATGTGGCAAAGCTAAATTTGGAAAAAAAGGCTTTTCGCCTGTTTGAGTTGAATAATGTAAGACGGAGTAGAATTGAAGTTTGGGTCCTGTTTTATTTATGTCATAGCTTGTAGACACGTGTTCTTTGTTTTACATAAGTAAAATTGTCCTTGTCACATAGTAACCGTATTTTAAGTTGTCATTACAAACAATAAATTACATAATTTTGCTTTATTAATATAGGTTCACTTCGAACAACCTGTTGCATCGCAGACAATTGATGAAGTCGATGGACTCCTCACCATCTTCATTACCAGAAGAAAAGTCGCTTTTCTCAGCTTTTTTGAACCTCGTGGAGATTGAATCAAGAATCAAGAGAAGAGCCTATTTCTGACAAACTGGTAAAAATATATTCTGAAGTGGATAATTTCGCCAAGATGTATAGTCGTTTACCATTAAATGACGATATATTGCACTTCTTTAGCAATGTAAAACTAATGTCACCACATTTGAGTGAGCTGACATATGTCGTACTGGCTACACCAGCTACTCAAGTGTCCGTTGAAAGAGCGTTTTCAGCTTTGCATTATATTTTAAGCGAACGACGGAGCTCAATAAGTTTGCACAACTTAAACTCGTTATTAATTGTTAAGCTCAATTCAAAATAAATAAATTATTTACAAAACTTTATTTTGTAAAACCAACATCGCAATATTATTTATTTATTCCAAGTTAAGGGGTTATTCTAATCTAGGATTTTGAAAAAATTGAAAATTTTCTTTTTCCACATTTTGATAGTTTAGGTATTTAAGATTATCTCCCTGAAAGGATATTTCAAAATTCGAATTCGATTTCTGTCAATCGGCCTTTTAATAAGTGTCTTTGTGCGAACTTCACTCGTAGCTCTCTTTGTGCGATGCTCAATAATAGAGCGTCTCACAAACAGCTCAACTGAATCGGTACTCGACAGAAACCGAAAACAAAAAGAAACGAAGTCTGATGTTCAGAGAGAGAGCGAGTGTACATACTTGTTTCGGTTATTCTCGCACACAGACTGCAAGGAAAAAACGGTTAACAGTTATTTGCGAGCTATGGAAATTAGTATTTTCATAGCCCTGGAACCTACACTGCCGCTCAACTGAATAGGTTCATATAATTATGCTTGCTTTTTTATGATTTTTTTTCATCACCTTTTGATCGAACGCATGTTCTTTAAAATTCAGTGCAACTCTATATTTGTGTTGATCAGTGTGCGCTAGTAAAGAACCGTTCGCTAAGTACCGTTAATTTGCATATTCTGTTTTATTATTTCTTTCGCAAATTAATGTGCAATTTTGTGGCTCAACTGAATAAGTTCAGCTAAAAGATTTTTAGTTTGCGACCCATTTTTGATGAAAGTTTTTAATTTAATATATTTTCATTAAATTTAATAAAAAATGGGACGCGTCAAAAGTCAAATCAAATTGCAAAATTCGTCAAAAAATTGGACGGAGCCAACATGTTGTGACACAGGAGGCATATTGTGCGAGCTGCGTCCATCTATCCCATCTATCAGCACCCAAAATTGAAGAAATTTGCTGTGTTAAAGCCAGTGTATCTACTGTTAGACGTGTAATTTCGTCGGCTTAACATTTAAAACAAATGAAATTAAAAAAAAAACACCGTTAAATGATGTACGTAAAGCTTTACGACTGCACTTTACGCGCAAGCACATGAGCTGGACGAACGAATGGCACAGGGTAGTTTTTTCGGACGAACAAAAATTTTATTTAGACGGCTCTATTATTATAATGATCTTCGAAAGGAAGAGCATTTCCTGAGCCGTCGCTATAGCTGTGTGTAATGGTGTGGGGGTCGGTGTTAGTTTTTGGCGCTTGCGAACTTTAGTTTGTTACCTCCAAAATGAACGCGAAAACCTACAAAAATGTATCATTCAGACTGCGTTTTCGCATTATTTTAATATTTTTCACACTCTGCAATGGACTTACCAGCACGATAACGCTCCCATTCATACTCGAATGGCCTCCATATTCACCTGACTTAAATATAATAAAAAAACGTATGGGGGTTGTTATCGCGCAAAGTATATGAAGGAGGCAGGCAATTTGATCTGCTTAATCTCTGTTGCGGGGCCAACAACTTTAAAAATGTCCCCCTGCCCTCCTTACTCACACCACAACACACAAGAGAAAATATCACCACCACCGTCATCGTCATTGAAATCATCTATCCTCATCTCCCCATCTGCATCATCTTCATTCCACCTAAACTCTGAACTCGGCGACATGTTGCCGGGAGTTGCTTCATAATAAGCCCACGACAATGTGGTCACCATGTGCGGTCCTTTTCTCGGATAATTCCTTTTTACAAGAACAAAACACAACAACTACAACAAGAACAACAAAAACAAAAGCTGAAGAGCAAAAACCAAGCTGACTTGACAAAAGGCACTCGTGAGAGGCAGGAGCAGAAGCAGAAAGCAGTCGGCTAAGTAACATGCCATGCAATAACAATAAACCGAATAATAGAGAGATAAAGAAGAAGAAGGCAACTTGATTCCGAAAAAACTTTAGTTGCGGCAATTAAAGCGGCCTGGACAACCATTACGCTGCAAATACTTCAAAATTTGTCCACTTCACTCCCCGATCGTGTAGTTGAAGTTATTTCTAACAACGGAGGATTCACGCATTATTAAACTTATTTAAAATTACTTTAAATTTTCCAAATATAAGCTAAGAGACAAAAATATGAAAATAATCCCACGCTTGTTACGTAATTTTTATTTTTATAGGCTGAACCTATTCAGTTGAACGAAAAAAAAAATGCACTAATTTTGACACTCTCTCAGAAGATAAAATAAATCAAATGTTTTTGAAAGTCTTACTTCCGCGTTTTATTCCAATATGATTTGAGAATTAAATTAAATTAAAGAATTAAAGAAAAAAAAAAATAATGTAAATCGGAATACTGGTTTACGAATTATGGACAAATTTCTACCTCTGAGATCATGAACCTATTCAGTTGAGCGGCAGTGTATCTTTGATCTTTCCATGGTTGGCTATAGAAAATCTTAATTCACTTTGCGTCGTTTCAGTGTGCGTGGTATTTTTTTGGAACGTAACCCCGACGCAAAGCGAGGTTTTGGTGTATATGTATATATATAAGTACATACCCTTCCTTGTTTGTTGAAAACTCAAACCTTATTGTTTTTAATTGACAAAAAATCTATTTCAGAATTTGTTTAAAATATCACAATTTTTTTATATTATGCGCTAACTGGGCCCATGACCTATGGAAAAATGATACTATTTAATTGTTATATACATATATACCCAACACCAACTTGAAATAATAAGACACTTTGTTATTAGTTTTCCAAATCAATTTATTTTAAGGCACCACACGCACTCGCAGTCAGAACTTAACTAACTTCTCGAACGTACATATACTGACGCTCACACGAGCGACAAAGTAGAAAGAGAGCATTTTCGGGAAAGTCTCGTTTTCAATATTGAATTCAGATTTATATATGTATATACATGTAACTTTTGCTTGTACCTTCATATGAAAAGCAGCATGTTTACATGCTGCGACTTAAGGCAACTCCTTTTTTCGTTAACGATGTGTCCAGATTTGCCTAACATTCGTTCATTCTCTGTGGACGTTGCTGGGACGCACAATAACTTTTTTACGCATCTTTTAAATACGTTGTCAGTTGAGATCTGTGAAGAATTGGTTTTAATTAAAAATGTTTTACTATTATGTTATATATTTTTACCTTCAAGTAGGACTACTTGGAGATGTATTCGGATCGACATTTTCCATTTTAAAATATTGTTTCTGTCCTAGTATTGAGTCAACTCGACTGTTTTTAATTTTTTCAGGTTTTTTCTCTTGAAGAAAAAAGTGAAAGTGAATTAGGTGGTGTTGGTCTATTGGTTTCGTACTTAAGTAATCTGTCTCACCCTCCCCTTTGAGATTTTGAGGATTATGAAGATGGCCACAGCATATAGAGATGACCATCGACACGGTGACCAAGTTGCTCGATGACGTGGTTACATTCGCATGTTCAAAAGGAGACAAAACCTTTTCCAGGTATTTCAGAATGATAATTTTATCAACAGATAAGGGCGATAATGCCTTTGGAGTTTTGAGTAACACCTTAAAAATGGCATCTTTTGTTTCCAAAAATCTTGGCATAATGTGTTACGCACGGTTGAATCTCGTTGGGCATTCTTGTTTTAAGATGAGTGGGTTATCCTTATGTTGAGCATCTCCGAATTCACCATAAGCAATGGTACTGCTCTTAAAATAAACACAATTTTTTTGAATTTTGCCAATAAAAGCCTTAAATATTCATTAGCCAAACAATCCTAAATAATTCGATCAAGAGTTTCATCGAAATGCCGAAACCCCTTGTTCTCAACTACACAATATGGGCAAAGATCTGATTTTTTTCTGGCTGATAAGGCATCATATTTTTGTCGAAAAAGCGTTAGGATAGGGCCTGCAGCCTTCGGTTCCTCAGTGGGGCTTAAATTTGGATGCTTTCGTTTTTAGTGAGCAGACACATTGAAGCAGCAGTTGAATAATATTTACTTTCGCTTTTGTTCCTGCCTTTTAAAATAATCGATATTTCGTTGTTAGATCGATGTTCTTCCCAGCACTACAGCAAAGGGAAGGAGAATCATACCGTATGGCTACCAGACAGTCTGAATGAAAAAAACGGACATTTCTCTAACGAATCAATCAGAAAGGAACCCACTAAAGTAATGTGACGACAGCAATCCATGCAATTACACATAAACGATATAGTTTTTCAGAGCAACTCTTCGTTGATATCTCAAACAACTGAACCCAAAACTTTATTACAACTATTTTGTTATTTTTTTAATTCGAAAATTATGAGTGTGATCAACAAGGAAACAATGCGGGCAGCCTTGAGGACAAAATATTGCCAGTAAGTTTAAAATCACAATGGACGATATTCATCATTGCATTGGTATTTTGATTTAAATGTCAATATATCGGTACCCCAATTTGAAAAACTACTGGGGAAAAAATGCCTTTACACCCAATCAAACCTGTATGAGCCGAAGCGAATTTGAAGCAATTAAGAAATAAACTCACTGTGCGATGAGAACGAACGGATCAAAAGGGTGATCCTGAGTACGATCCTCTGTTTCGCACGCGAATTTATTTAACGTTTTAAATTAAAGATTTGACTCAGTGCCTAAGCAAGCTAAACTTTTCGTTGACGAACAAATGTGCATCACAAAAATTAAGCACCATTTGCGTCAATATATGCCTAATAAACCACACAAATGGGGTATAAAGTTTTTCGTCATGTGTGATTCTTTTGGATATGCCTACCGATTTGAGATATACAGCGGAGCAGGTGATAATGCGATATGACCGGGTTACTTTGATCTCGGAGCATCAGCCAACATTGTTGTGCGTTTGACAAAAACTGTTAAAATTTTTAAACACCATACTATACATATATTGATATTTTTTATACATCGCTGCCTTTATTGGTACATCTACGTGCAAAAGGAAGTTACAGTCTTGTTACAGTCCAACCAAGAGGTTATTCAGTTGCTCGAATTGAGTAGAAATAAGCAATGTACTGTAGAAAGAAAGATAAGCCGTCCGTTTGTTGTCAATATATGTGGGTGTTAAACCGTTTAAAACATCAAACACCAGTGAATCAACACCGAAGGTGGTTCGTTACGACAGAAAGTCGAAGAGACATGTACACGTTGATTGCCCACAAATTATTTGGGAATATAATGCTCTTATGGGAGGCGTGGATATAATGGAAGGGCTAATTGGACGCTAACATATAAGAGGTAAAACTCGAGATGCTGCAACCCGATTTTTTTTACCATTTAGTAGTTATGGCAGCGACAAATGCATATACAGTCGACTCTGCGATAATTCGAACCTCTCTGTAATTCGAAGTTATCACGAGTCCCTTACAAAATCTCTTGATATTTCGAATTTTGTCCATACATTTTTATACACTCGGTAATTCGAACAAAAAAATCATTGCTACGTCGCGGTAATTCGAACTCATATGGTCAAACACTCGATAATTCGAATTTGCAAAGTCTCTTGGTGTGTTAGTAAAAACTTTGAACTTTGGGAATTCCCTGAAAATACCTTTACCGTGCGTGGTTGCGTGTACACATAAAACATGGGCACATTTTGACGCTCGTTTCCGCACGAATCGCTTTGTTGGTGTACAGAATAAAAATTTATATTAAATATGAATCCTAAAAAGTATAAATGTTTGACGATTGCAGAAAAAAAAATTAATTGAAAAAATAGAAGGAGGTGAAAAGAAAAGCGATGTTGCAAAAGAATTCAAGATTTCTCTCAGTACTCTCTCAACCATAATAAAGAACAAGGGTAAAGTTACTGCTGCTCAAACTGCTGCAGCACGGAAAGAAAGAAAGCCTGGTCATTGGGCTTAGACAGTGTAGAGGACAAAAAATATCTATTAGCGGAACTTTGTTAAAGGAAAAACCAAAAGAGTTCGCGTCCAGTCTAGACATACAAAACTTCACGGCAAGTGAAGGGTAGCTTTCCAATTTCAAAAAGAGAAATGGAGTCTTCTTTAAAAAAGTTTGTGGAGAAAGTGGAACTGTTAATGATGCTGTTTGCTTAGATTGGCATGGTAAATTAAAGAAACTTATTGAAAACTATGATGCTCGAGACATTTTCAATACTGATGAAACTGGCCTATTTTTTTAATGCTTACCGGACAAGACGCTTACTTTTAAAGATGAAAAGTGTCATGGGTGAAAACATAGTAAAGAGAGGTTGACAGTTCTACTTGCAGTAAATATGAATGGATCGGAAAAACTTAAGCCCTTAGTAATGGGAAAAGCAATAAAACCACGATGTTTTAAAGGAGTCAGATCGTTTCCTACTGATTACTGTGCTAACAACAAAGCTTGGATGACAGCAGTACTTTTTAATGGACAACTGCACTGTTCATTACAGTCCTCCTACTGCTTCTTTCCGCCAACTGCAACCATTGGACCAAGGGATCATCCATATTTTAAAGACGTTGTACCGCAAAGAAATTGTTAAGATCATTTTGGAATCTCTCGACAAGCAGCAAACTACGAATATTACTGTTCTAACAGCTATTTTACTGATTAACAAGGCATAGAGAGCTGTAACACCCCAAACGATTCTCAACTGCTTTAAAAAATCGGGGTTTGTAAAAGAAGATCAGGACAATTCGCAAATAATTATGGATATTGAAGAACCAACTATTGTACCAGTAGATGACTTTAGCGGTGTGAGTTTTTCTGAGTATGTTGAAGTGGATGAAGATGTTGCTGTCTCAGGATCACTTACTGATGGCGAAATTTTATCTCTGACCGATACAAATGAAACGAGCAACGATGAAGGCGAAGACGACATATCAGAACCTTTGGAAGAAGTATCAGTTAAGATAGCAAGAGCCTCGTTTGAGAATTTGCAAAGCTTTTGCCTACAAAACGAAACTGATGAAACAGCATATCAGGCACTTTTTGTACTTACAAAAATTATTGATAAGTCTGAGCACCAGCAATGTACTCCAAAACAAACACTTATTAATAAGCTCTTTTCAAAGATTAACTAATTGACATTATAAATATGTTAAACATTAGCAGTTAAATAAAAACTTGATAATTCGAAGTTTTATTTATTTTCACTCAAAAATTCGAACCATTTAATATTTCGAACTCTCGATAATTCGAAATATTTGAAAAGTCCCTTGAATTTCGAATTAACGAGAGTCGACTGTTTAGGCGTTTGCAAAAGAAGAACGTTAGCAGCGAGAAATTCATTGAGCTCCCGGACTTTCGCGAGTCTATTGCTGCGGGTCTAGTGGCGTTTCAATCTACAAACTTGCCAGGTCGTCCACTCAATAGTTACAATTTATCTTCATCTGGGCGAATAACACGATTGCCATCATCATCCATGCCGTCGCCAATTTCTCAGCGACCTTTGCAAACACATCTCAAGTTGTGCCAAAAATCCAGCCATCCAATAACTGGCTTGAGGTTTGACCTATTAAATCATTTCCTGGACACTTGGATCGCGATAGTGGAAAAAGATCGTGTAAGCATTGCAAGACTTCGCTAACCCAGTGCATTTGCACAAAATGCAAACTGCATTTATGCTGTTCAGCTAACAAAAACTGTTTTGCTGAGTAACATTTCAAACATTGAAAGAAATAAAATGGAATAAAAATTAAGAAAATAAATTTATTTGGAAAAGAGTGCCTCGAAGTACTTATTCACATTTTCTCACCTTATAAGCAAACGAAAGCTTCTACAATATTTTTTGGGTACATATTTGATGTCACGAGCCTCATTTCACTTAGGAAATAATTATTCGATTAATTTTTTCTATTATTATGGAAAGTAGTCTTAGAGGGTAAAATGATAATACCTTCGAGTGATAATGAAACACAAGACTCCATGCGAGTTAGCTTAAGTTAAATGACTTCGACTGGACACCTTGACGATTGGACAACTGAACCCTCTGTGACTTCGACGAATTGAATCTTCGATGACAAAACAACTTGATTTCAACAACTTGACCACTTTTTTCCGACGTTTGCCGACTGCAACTTGACGACTAAAACTTGATTTCTCATAATTTTCTTCTCTGACTTACTTTTTTCTTCTTCTTGCGGCAATTTATTCTGCCCCTATTTCCGATCAACCCTGCCTCATCTGGTCGCACATAGTGTGACCATTCTCTATACATACATTCATAAGTTTCTATTTGTTTGCAAATGTACAAAGTGTTATTGTCAAAATGTTATTTGTCGTATAAATTTTCAGTCAAAATATTTTTATTTTCATCTGGATAAGGAAGTATCTTAAAGATAGGGGTTTTATTATTTGATTATTTATATTTTGAAAAATGTTTAAAATGATAAATATCTTAATTAAATTTGGTTTAAGCCAGGTGGATGTTTTTGTATTCAATAATTTTTCAGAATTTATTGATTAAAATTGTGTTTTAATAGTTTTGGAATGAAAGTTTCCAGTCTAGTGAGCTGCATGTATTCAATGTATTCTGTGAAATGCTCGAAATTAAAGATTAGAACTTCTAATTTAACTGACTTTTTCTTTTTTTCTTTGAGGTTGTTTAGTACTTCTAAGCCTTTATTAATAGTATCTATCAACCTTTTAAGATTAATAATTTCATCTTCTAATTCGTCTTTATCGTTGTGATCAAGAGTGCCAAAAAGATAGTTGTATATTGAGTCAATGCCGTTAATAAGTCCTTCGTTTGTTACGTTTTACATTTTGAATTCCATTAATTCTTTATTTTCATACTCTGCACCTATAGGGTAAAAGGGTAGATTAAAGTCGCCACAATGTATGTAACAGGCAGAAGGAAGCGTTTCCGACCCTAGAAAGTATATATATTCTTGATCAGCATCAACAGCCGAGTCCATATAGCTATGTACGTCTGTCCGCCCATCCGTCCGTCTGTATGAACACCTAAATCTCGGACACGGCATGTAGACTCGTATAGTGTGTACGCAGATCAAGTTTATTTAAAATTTTTGCCACGCCGCCTCCCGCCTTTGCATACTCTACATCTTCCTCTTGTTCTCCATTCCGGACAATGATTATTACCATCAAATCGTAGTGATTTTGGTGGGTCTGCAACATAAGCTCTTTTTTTTTGGGGTTTGATTCAGAGCCCGTAGAAGGAGCTGGTGATAATGGAGATGACTTCATTGTCAAAAGGAGTGATGATGGACGACCTCTCTTTTTAACGACAAATGTACTTTGACTTGCTTTCAAAAGCTCGGAAGCAACATCCAATTGTCTCTACGGTGCAACAACCAACTGTTTACTAAATTTAAATTTATGCACCATGCACTATGCGTATGTACCACTTATTTGAGCGGTGCTTCATTTTGTACAATTTAAGCAGCATGTCTGCAAGATCAACACCTCCCATGTGTTTGTTGTAGCATTCAACTATCCCTAGAAGAGGTATAGTTATAAACTTCTTCTCTTTGCCGCACCATCTGTTGCATTCATTCATGGGGTACCTGCATAATTTGAAACTAATTGTACGCTCTTGTTATCATACCAACGACAAGCAATCAAGTTGTGCGTTGCTTAATATTTGAAATCGCTTGATCCTCGTCCACGTTTTTGAAGGTCTTTTTCACTAATTAGAGCACAATTTTTCAGTCGGTTGCTTCTAATTGTACCAACGGCCAATATGCCTTTTTCTTTCAGAGCAATCATCAAGTTTATTCACGAAAACCAATTGTCAAAAAACAATTTGAAATTTTGGTTTACTGGTAAAATAGATGATAAAAATAGCACGATATCTGATGAAATGCCCAAGCCATAAGTCTTGCACGTTCCTTCTTCAATGTACAGTGTAAAATCGTATAAAATCCCAAATACACTAGCTCTAGCTAGCTAGCACTAGCTAGTAAACATTTTAAAACCCCACTTGTGGGGTTTCATTGGAAGGTATTGTTTCAAACTATGTTGATCTTAGAAAAGAATGTACTATTGTGTTATTCAGAAATGTATTCATAAATAATAAGTTACCTTTATATGCCTTTATATTGCTCATCTATACTTTGAAATTCTTCTTGCGAAATTTCATTGAATTTTTTTTTATGGCGTCCAACAAAGGGCGAACCTTGTACAACTTGTCATATTCAGGTGTTCCCTTTTGAGGATGTTTAAAATTATCATTCAAATGGAAAAACTGTTTAATTTTTTCAAATCTGTTTCTCGGTAATGTATGTGTAACGGCCGCTAGTTTGAAATCGGTCGCCCACGCCATTCTATAAACTTGTATTTCCACAACTGCAAAGTAAAGAAGTATCCCAACAAACCTTTTCAGTTCAGAAACAGTGCATTTCAATTCTATGCCATTCGTTTGCATGGCATACAAATTGGTTTCGTCACATATTTTCTGCCACAATTCATCCGCAAAGAAAGTACTAAAATATTCAATGGGGGTTTTCACCGCATTGCTGCATAATTCACTTTTCCAAGTGGTCTCGTTTTCCATACACTTTCCACTTCTCCACTTTAAACTCTTCAAATCAATTTTTTTCATCACCTCCTGTACCACGTTATCATTTTCATTTGAATCTCCATCATTTTCGCTATTAATAAATTGGTCAATCAAACAACTTTTACATTCACAGTTCTGTTATTCAAATTTTTCAAGGTTTCTTCTATAATTTCGTTTATATTTCGATCTTCTTCTTCTTCATTTTCCTCGCCAGCCGAATCGTCCCAATCAAAGTTGGCAAATTTTTAAATCTCAGCTTGAGTCAGACCTTTTGGGTGCACCTTAGAATCTGTATACATTAAAAATTATTTTTCAAAAATTACCACAATGGACCACAATGTTGCGTATACGCAACAGGACATTTAGAAAATTATTACAATTTTTTTAAATACTCACTGAAAGGTAAGTGAGTATTTTTATTAAGTTGTTGAACTTGGTTTTAGGATAAAGTAATTTTTAAAAGGTTTTTTTTCACTATTCTAAAACCACGTTTTTTTGCACAATAAATTTGTCAACTAAGCTTTCGGAAGAATAGCTACAAACTGAACGCTTGTGCAGCTGACTACCGAACAATTAGGTATAAGCTCACTCAACACATGCATCTATATTTCTGAGAAAAATTCAAGACGAAAAATGTAATGGTAACTTAACGCTAGTTAGAGGCTCATAAATACAATGATTCGTATATGCAACTGCGATATGCGACTGCGATATGCGGTTAAACTTCTTTTTCTTCTTGAATTTTGATTTATAATGTGTGACTTTTTGTCCTTCATTTCTTTTTTCAAAATCTTTTTTTGTTTTTCTGATTTATTTCTCCCGTCTTTTTGAAAGCATTCGGTGTTTTTGACATTTGACTTTTGTCTATCTTAATTCAAATTGTTTATTTAATGTATTTTGTTCGTTTGGGTATTTTAGTCAGGTGATCCTGCATAGATAACAATTTCCGGGGGCGTTCGGTTTGTTGATTAATGTCTTGTTTTATAGTTCTAAGTGTAAAGAATTATTTTAAATATGAATAATTTATCTTTGATTTCGCTATTTTTAATTTTAAGTTTTTCATTTACCGTTTACATTTTCTTCTTGTAAGCAATGGTTTAGTGCTATACACAGAAATGCTGAATCTTTGTGTGATTTTATCTCTATTGGTTTTCCCATTTCTGTAAATACTTTCATAATTGCTCTCTTTGCTTTTAACCAATCTTTAGACTTTACTTCCACAAGTGTTGCGAACTTGGAGTTAATGTCGATGCATGAAAAAAGTTGTAAATTATCGATAATGTAAAAGTCTTTAACGTATTTTTCTCTGATATTAAGAATCTCTGGTGTTATTTAAAAAGTTAGTTTTGTATTTCTAGTTTCTGTCTTTGCGATATTGCATACCGAGCATTCATTAATAACGTTTTGTATTAAGTTTTAATAAAAGGGGTAATAATATTTACCTTTAAACAAATTATTCGTTTTCTCAATTCCTGGATGTAATAATTGTGGGAACGTTTGTGTGTCTTCTAACTTAATGCTAGATTTTGAGGTTTGTGTGTTTGCGTTTAATCCTTAACCCGCAAATGACAGTTGATCGTTTTTTCTTATATGCTCTGCTTTGTATCATAACCGAAAAGATTGTCCAGAAACGATCTCGCTCTGAGCGGCTCTCTTTGTTTTGTTTTGAATTGGTTTTTGCATTGACTCATTCGTGTGACCCTCTCAAATTAGTGTCGCGTAAAGAGTAATACGATAAAACTCAACAGAAATGATCTGTTATGTAAATGCATACATACATACCTATACATAAATGTAAATAAGAATGAAAACAATGCAATGTTTTGATTTATTTTTTATTTTTTTTAATGAACAATATTTTTATTTTGTTTTTCATAATATTAATTTTTTTTTAAATGGATTTTAGCTTAGCAACTAATAACGCGTTAAGATTTTCAGAAGTTATAGAGCTTCGTCTTTCACTTAAAATAAAGTGAAGGGCTGAAAATGCTCGTTCTACACATACCTGAGTTGCCGGTGTTGCTAGAACAACCTGCGCGAGTGCACTTAAATGTGGCAACTTCAGTCTGAGATCATTAAAAAACTCCTAAACATTGGCATTTAATGGTAAACGACCATATACTGAGTCAAAACTTTCAATGTCAGCAAAATTTTTTGTAAGTTTTGCCGAGACATTATCTTTTTTGATTTCTCTCACTGTCTGGACATCATCTAATTATGCCGACAAGAGTGTTTTCTCTTCAGCTGAGGATGCAGTCGAAAAAGTTGAAAATAATGATACGTTCATATCTTGAGATGCAGGAAATTCAAGCGCTGGAACATTTTGTGCTGTCTATAATAATAGAGCGATAATAATTTTAACATCATTTTTTGATGTTAGTTTTCCACGAAGACAATTTTAATTGTTATTGAACTTGCTAATATACACCTTGTGAGATGTGCAGCACACACTCTGCAACTCTGTGTATTCGATGTGAACAAGACAAAGAAGATCGCCGATAAAATAAGTTCCTGTCGCACATTTTGCAAATCGCTGCGCACAGAAACATATAGGTAAGTAATAAATAGTTATTTATTGGAATTGGGATTGGATGGAGACGTGCATTTACGCTTGCAGTGACACATACCAGGCAACCCTAAAGCTACAAGACAAAAATTTAGTTTATAATGAGTTCTTCGTAGTATGGATGGAACTAAAATTGAAGTGCGAGAATAGCCACAATTTGATTAAAAAAAACTATCGGCACAGATAAAAATAAGGGAAAGCAAATTATTAGAAAGCTTTGTTGGCTTTGTTGGCAGCCATTTACTGGGATCTTCAGGTAAATTGCATGTTGACGAACTATCAGAAATCGTTAGCAAAGGTTAATTTAAAAGAAAATAGCTTTTCGCATATTTGAGTTGAAACAAGTAAGCTGCATGTCGTAGAATGTTTAAAATTGGGGTCCTGTTTTGTTTATGTTGTAATTTTGAGTATCTATGTTAATAATTAAAACTATCTTCGTCAAAACTAATACTTGTACTAAACTAAAATGTAAGAAACATTTATACTTATCATTGCTTTATTATTTAAGGCACAAACACAAAATGTTCCAGCGCTTGAAACTCCTGTGCGGGAAGAGATGTTTGAATCCTCATTTTCATCAATTTTATCGACAGCATTCTCATCTGAAAAGAAGTCGCTATTCTCGGCATTTTTGGACGATTTTCAGACAGTGTCAGAAAGCAAAAAAGACCCTGTTTCTGCAAAACTTGTCAAAATTTATGCTAACATCGAAATCTTTGACGTTACATATGGTCGCTTGCCATTAAATTCAAATGTATTGGAATTTTTTAACGACTTGCAGCTTAAGTTTTCTCACATAAGTGCACTAGCGCAGGTTGTGTTGGCTACACCTGCAACGCAAGTTTCCGTCGAACGGGCATTCTCAGCCCTACACTTTATATTAAGTGAACGAAGAAGTTCGATTCGCGCAGAAAATCTGAACGTCTTATTTGTCATTAAGCTGAACACAATGTATAAAAAATATTACTAAAAATAAATGTATGAATAGTTTAAACTCTTTTGTTAACTAACTTTAAGTAGTTCTAAATGGAATATGAAATCAAAATGGAATAAAAAATGGTTTTCAAAAAAGAATATGAAGAAAAGACAAAAAAATTTGAAAATAAATTTAAATTGAAAAAATCAAAAAATTATGTTTCTTTTTCACAACAAAAATAAATGTGAAGACCGTTTGCGTTGAGTTTTTCGGTGAATCGGTCTTTTGCTGACTCACATCGTGCGAGCGTTTCTCGATTCGCTCTTTACGCACTGCTCATTGAAAGACCGATATACGAAGCGCTCAACGAAAAGAGCTCAACAGAAAACATAAATCAAGACAGCAAGAGTCTCTTACTCAGAGCGAGAGCGAGAGAGTATAAACTTTTTCGGTTGTGCTCGCAACGAGAACGCAAGAGGAAAAACGGTCGACAGTTATTTGCGAGCTATGTTAAAAAGACAGCCCTCTGTAGCATCGTTTAAAACTTGAACTGCTTGTATGCATAAATGTAATATTATTTTAAAACATACATATATTTTCTGTAATTCAAACTCTACCTGAAAATTTTTTCCATTTGTATTTCATAATCCATTAAAATTTCTAAAATTTTCTGCTTTATGTATACACCTGTGTGGGACTCCCCGAGTTGGATCATTCCCAACGTTTTTACAACAATTTCCGTTGTATAAAGGCTCGCATCGATTAACTGCAAATTTACACCTAAAGTGGATTTATCCATTTTAGTGGAAACATCAATTTTCAGCGACACCAGTTTATTTTAAACTAAAGCTTTCATGTTTTCTTTAATTGACTGCTCTTTGACTTTCACAAAATTTATTACACTGCGCGAGGTTATTGGGTTCATGCCTAGTAAACTATAAATTGGATCCGTTATATCCTTAAAGCCTTCACTGTCCAGAAAAAGAAATGGTTTTCCATCCGTAGTCACTATTTTAATAATTGAAGAAACAATGAATTTTTCACTCGTGAGGTATAATATTTTTCTTTTTTTTACACTTTCTTGTGCTTGGGAGTCCCCGCTCTTGCTGCACTCATTAAAAATGTCACCATATTTTATTGTCAAATGCCGTCTTAAATTTGTTAAATACAGTGAAGGAAAAAAGTCAACATACACCACCAATTTTGCGATATTTCGGGTATTCGCAATGTAAATCAAAAAAGTTGGTATGTCATTATTTGAGGTCTTAATGGATAAGGTTATTAACAAAACCAAAAATTAAATTCATTGTACTTTTGACATCGTATAAACAAAAACATAAAAATAGACAACGGAAAAAAGTCTACATTCAGTGTTGCCTTGGTTTAGGGTTTGATAAACATCGAAATATAAGTTTAATTTTTATTTTTAGTAATTGGTTGGGCCATTGCCATCTATTACAGCCTGAAGTCGGCGGGGCATCGATGCCACCAAATTATTAGTTGTGGTGGGCAGAATTTCTTCCCAAGCTCGTAAAAGGGCTATTTTGAAGGTTTCGCGACTGCTAATGTCCTTTTTACGCACCAGTCGTTCCAAAATATCCCAAAGATGTTCAATCGGGTTTAAGTCTGGCGATTGGGGTGGTGAATTAAGTTGCCAGCCAGTCTCGCACAACATGAGCGGTGTGTTTTGGATCATTGTCCTGATGGAAGTTCCAGCTGCTTTCCAGGTTCAATGCATCCACCGACACTTTCGAATGGCCTTTCAAAATCTTTTTATTTTGGAAGCGAACCATGTTACCTTCCACAAACACCAACTCGCCGACTCCAGAAGACGCCATAGCGCCAAATCATTACACTACCGCCGCCATGCTTGACGGTGGGTATAATGTTTTGGGGGGCAAGAGCGGTGTTTGGCTTTCTTCAAACTTTGGAACGACCATCACTTCCGAAAATGTTGAATTTACTCTCATCAGAAAATAACGCTTTTTTTCAAAAGTTGGCGTCCTCATTTATGTGTGCTATGCAAATTCCACGACAATGACCCCTGAACACTTTTCAACGTGTTCCGCCAGTTTTGGAGCACTTATTTTCGGGTTTTTGTTTACTACTGTCACCAATAACACACACACGTGAAATGCAACGAAGCTAGGCGTCAAAATAGTCGGAAATTCCCCTTTTTTACTGTCTTTTTTTTGAGTTATTAAAGGGGATTTCACCGCTGTATGTAGACTTTTTTCCTGGTACATTTTTTGTTTTTTGCTATACATCATTTTTTATAAATTTTTTTCCGAAACAATGACATCTATTAGTGTCCTTAATAATGGCCAATACCAACTTTTTTAATTCTTTTTGCGAAAACCCGATATATTGTAAAACTGGTGGTGTATGTTGACTTTTTTCTTTCACTGTATGTCTCAGACATTTTAAAACCTCAAACATTACACATAGATTTATTTTCTTCGACAATAAATCTAAAAAAATTATGAACTTTTTTAATTTCGTCTTTTCCCATTTTGCAAAAAATATAATGCACACACTGACTTCAAAAACGCAATCAACATGTATAATGCAAAGAAAAAGAACGCATCAATCGCGTGTGTGTTCATTTAACTCAAACAATCGATCAGTGTTTGACTTGAGCGAACAAAAAATAGAAAATAACTGTCTCGATCAGAGCGCGAGCGAGCTACAGTCGCGACAAAAACAGTTTCTGTCTGAGTCTTTTTTATTGTGTAAGTGAAAGACACTTATTTGCAAACAATTGAAAAGTGTCAACAGTTATTTGCGAGCTATGGTTTAATCGTACTATTTCAATAAAGGCTTGTTGAAATATAAGAAAATCTTGTTCTTTATAAATATATAATACATTCTTCTTACTGCATAACTATCTTTTTATTATATCCCTTTGAATTGGTCTTTTCTTTGTATGTTATTTTTATACCCTGCACCCATAGGTTAAAAGGGTATATAAAAGTCGCCACAATGTATGTAACAGGCAGAAGAAAGCGTTTCCGACCCTATAAGGTAATATATATTCTTGATCAGCATCAATAGCAGAGTCGATATAGCCATGCCCGTCTGTCCGTCCGTCCGTCTGTATGAACACCTAGATCTCGGACACGGCATGCAGACTCGTATAGTGTGTACGCAGATCAAGTTTATTTCAAATTTTTGCCACGCCCCTCCCCTCACTAATTTTCTCCCGCATAATATTAAATATCGCTATGAAATTTGGTGCACATATATTTCCTAATAATATGTATCGGCTCACCAAATTTCAAAATTTAATTCATTCAAAAATTAAAATCTGATCAAAAACAGCCAAGTTATAATAAATGCATTAGCAGAGAAAAAAAGCACTTAAGAAAAAAAAGTGGAGTTAATTCTTGAACAATTTTTATATATATGTCGGGACAATTTTCGACAATTGGAGAATGCGCTTTGCTCCGTTATTCGCCAGATGGTCAGCGTAGTGATGTGCAGAAATGTTGCGTAAGGTTCTAAGTGGCGTACGTGATCAAATAATGTTTGAAAGAGGTTTGAAGAAACAGTTACGCATGAGTTAATTGTTGTGCGTGTAATCCCGAGTCACTGAGAGAGAGACAGAGAGAAATTGCTATATATTCTGTTGCAACTAGAGGCCGAAGAGGAACATTTTACCCGTACCCGAAAGCTTAAAAAATTTTGTAACCCAAACCTAACCCGCCCAACAAAATAAAATTTTTTATTTCCTTTGTTCTCTTCAAAACAGCACTCAAATTACATTTTTTTATAAATGAATAATAGGTATGAAAAAATCCAAATTTAAGTTACATATTTCTGTAAAGAAAAAGTAACATATCGGGATTTGCGCTTAACAATCTTGTGCGCTTTTCATTTAATATTTTCCCCGACGATGAAAAAACTCTCTCGCTTGTGGCAGAGCTTACAGGTATGCATAATATTTATTTGGCCACCACTTGCAATAATTTCAGGTCAGTTGCCTGTTTCCAAAAATCTAAAATTGGCATGTTTAAACGATTAGTTGTGGCAAAATATTTATCAATTTCTAAATCTATAGGATTTTTGTCAAGTTTTATTTTTTTTGGTTGATTTTTGTCGAAATACTCTTGAAATTCATTATTGCTATTTGGCGAAGTGTTTTCAATTTTTAAGCCGTCATCTGTGTCGCTTGTGATTTCATAAATTTCATTCATTATGCTTTTGACGGTCTCCAAAACATGATTTTTTTTCTTCAGGTAAAAAACTCAATTCATTGAATGAAGGGTTTAAAAATAATCCAACTAAATGTACTGAAGTTGGCTGAAAACGCAATCCCAAAGAATTTAAAGTTTTGTTTTTTAATTGTTCTATAACATTTGAATCGAATATTTCAATTTTACATTGTTTTTTTAGTTTTTCATACCATAAAGCATATATATGTATTGTTGGCTCTTTTTCAGATGATAATTTGTCAGAACAATCTTTAAATGGTTTTAAAAACGTAATTAGATTTTCAATTAAAGCGAAGTCAGTATTAGCTATACGTTTTATTTTATTTTTTGATAAAAGTAAAACATGTATTTCTTGCTGAACATCGCAAATGCTTTCAAGCATAATAAAGATAGAGTTCCAACGCGTTTTTATTTCTTGTTATAGAGATTTGCTTAATTTGTGATTAAGTTCGGAATGCTTGAAAAATTTTGCAAGATTTTTTGAATTGTCTATTAAAAATTTAATTTCATTAACGGGATTCTTTTCCATAACATCGTCCATAACTAAGTTTAAATTGTGGCACGCGCAAGAAAGCCTTTTGTAATTTTTGAACGCGGCCACCACGTTCGCCCCATTGTCAGTAACAATTACTGAATTTTTTGAAAATCAATATATGCTGAATTTGATCTAAAATATTAACGCCAGTTTTTTTTCCTCCAGGAATTCAATTTTTGAATCGATGTTTTTAAACAATACGACTCATCAATGTAATGTGCACTTAAGCACGCAAAGCTCTTTTGTGTATACTGGTCCGTCCACATATCCGTAGTAAATGCCATGTACTTGTCGGTTAAGGTAGTAGTAAGAAGTTCCATAATTCGGTTGCATTCGGCAACCATGACACTGCCGGTAAGTTTTTTCCTGGACACAATGATCTCATGGCAGTTTTGAGTTCCATATTGAGCGCCTATTTTCAACACAGCTTGAACATAGTCACGAAAGCCAGTTCCTATAAATTTAGCAAATATTAACATTGATAAATATATGAAATTTAACTAAGACTTACCCTCAGTGACATTTAATGGCAACAAGTCTTTTGCTACAAATGTTAGCTGCTTTGTAACTAGTTCATCAAAACCTTTTTTGGAACAGCCTTTGATGCAAAGTTTAACCACTAACCAAAGAACACATAGATGGGACAAACTCATGATTTTTTGATTGCAAACGCTAGCCTAGTCATGGAACCACAGAGAACTTCGGGAAAACCCGAAAGCTCGTACTCTCAATGAGAGTGTAAAGTGGGGAGAGGGCCAAGCAGCTACGAAAATAATTTAGTCTAGCACAGACTACAGAACGACGAATGCAGGCCTATGTCGCTTGTGATTTCGTTCTGTCTATGTATGTGTACACTCGTCGGTACATGCTCAGGCTTCGTAGTGTGTGTGTGACGTGAAGTTGTACAGCATCGCATTTCAATAGCTCCCTCGACCAAAATTTTTAATTTTCGATAAAACAGCGACAATGCGAATAGGATATGCCCCTGTCGAAAGAATATCAAGAAATAATGGCATCAGCTACGTATGTATTCCGGTGGCTGTACCGATAGAGTGCTCGCTTGGCGATCGGAGTACCCCTGGTTCACTCGATATCGTTAAAGAAGTTTTTTTTTGTCTTTTTTTTTATTTATATAAAAATAAAAAAATTAAAATAAACAAAAAGAAAAAAAAACAAAAGAAAAATAAAAAAAGAGAAAAATAGTAAAAAAGACAAAAAGAAACAAAATAAAAAAGAAAAAAAAACAAAAAGGAACAAAATAATAAATAAAACAAAATAAAAACAAAAAAACAACAACAAAAAACAAAAAGAAAAAAACAAAAAAACATTATTTATATTATTATTAGGTTAACCCCCTAAGACTTCAAAATTTCTATTTTCCGAACGCTTTTTTCAGAAATGTTCTTAATATCAGGAAAAACTCATGCTTACACTCGGCAGAAAAACTATGCGTACAAGCTCTATATGAAACTTTGTTTCTAAAAAAATTATATTTCTAACTAAGATATTGACGAAATTATATTTTTTAATCATAAACGCATTATTTATGAATAAGTTGGGAAATTTTTTTTTTTCAATATCTATTATAGTTTATTTTTTATAATTAAAAAACTAAAAAACAACGAATTTCAATGCAGAAAAAATATGCGTACAAACTAAAGAAACTAACAAAAAAGGCACTTTTTCAAACAAAAACAAAGAAAAAATAATAAGAGGTTGGATAACCTTTTCTTTTTATGGTCTCTGCCAATCGTTTTGACATTGAAATTATCAATTTTTTGGTTACATCTGGCAAAATTTGATGCCACTCCTCCATGATTACATTTTTAAACATCTTCCTGGATGTAATAGTTCGTAGGCGAATCCTACGCTCCAGAACATCCCAAAGATGTTCAATGGGGTTAAGATCTGGCGACTGGGGTGGCGAGTGCAGCTGGTTTTTGGTGTTATACAGCAACCAAAGCTTCACGTTATGGGCTGTATGTTTGGGGTCATTGTCTTGTTGGAACCGAAAGTCTTTACTCAGGACCAATTTTTCGGCACTTTCATGCAAATTGGCTTTTAAAATATCCATATAAGCCTTATGGTCCATTGTTGACTCGATAAAAACCAGGTTGCCCACCCCATTTGCTGCCATACACCCCCATACCATCACACCGCCACCACCGTGCTTAACTGTTGGAGCAAGATTTTGCACATCAAGGGCTGTGCCGGGTTTCCGCCATACAAGTTTGCGTCCTTTTATGCCAAAAATGCAAAATTTACTTTCGTCGCTAAAAATGACGTTATTCCAGAAGTTTGGAGACATTTTTTCATATTTTTTGGCAAAATCCATTCGCTTCACTTTGTTAGCCTCAGATATGAGAGGCTTCTTTCGTGCAACTCGAGCATGTAACCCCTCCTTTTTCAGTATTTTTCGGATTGTGTCGACATGTAGATCTTTGCCAAACTTCTCCCTTATGTCCTGACTAATCTTTGGAGCTGATATGCCAGGATTTAAATGCACAGTTTTTAGAATGTCTCTCTTCTCTCGTTCGGTCAGCAATGATGGCCTTCCAGTACGGGGCTGGGACTTGACAGAACCGGTCAAATTAAAGTTTTGCAATACTCTCTGGACAGAAGAGTGTGTTCTGCCAACAATACTGCCAATTTCCCGTAGAGTTTTCCCCTCATCCCGCAGTTTAAGGATGAGATTTTTTAAATCGGGATCTATTTCTTTAGACTTATTGCCCATTGCGAAATTTTCAAGAGAATGAAAAAATTTCTCAAAAAAAAAGCCATTTGAAATGTATTAAGGCTTTAAGTACAGTTATTTGTTATTAAACGGTATTATTTGTTATTAAAGCATAAAAACAGTGGCTTCTTAGTTTGTACGCATATTATTTCTGCATTGTTTTTTAGTTTTTTAATTATAAAAAATAAACTATAATAGATATTGAAAAGAAAATTTGCCCAACTTATTCATAAATAATGCGTTTATCATTAAAAAGTATAATTTCGTCAATATCTCAGTTAGAAATATAATTTTTTTAGAAACAAAGTTTCACATAGAGCTTGTATAGTTTTTCTGCCGAGTATGTATGTTTTTATGTCAGCGCTTAAGCGTCGAAAGAAGGTTGGATGAAAAGAGATTCACAAAAATTATAACATACAATGTGTAGAGCAAGGGTGGGCACCAAAATTTGACTTCGGAGCCAAACAACAAAAACCTATTACAACAGTTTTTCGGGCAGAACTTGGGCAGAAAAAAAGGTCACAAGCACACAAGCGAAGGAACATACATATGTATAATAGACAAATATGAAAAAGGGTCGATCTTTGCAGCTCGAGCTCTTCGGGCTCCATGCTTCCTATTGCCTTTCGCTTGTGTGCTCGAGCTCGCAAAACCGACCATTTGTCAACGATCGCAAGAAAAAAATGCCGTTTATAATGGGTCATAAAACTCGGGAGCACCAATTTGTGTGAGCCCCGGGAGCCAGAAGAGCCACTTCGTGCCCGAGTTACCGTTAGCAGTTCCACGACACCCCCACCTAAACCCCCTCGGTCAAAACCCCATCAGCAGTAATTGCAACTATTTGGCCACTTCAGCAAGACCAACGGATGAGGTCGTCAAAATTTGTTAACACAACATTCCACACTCGCCGCGACGGCAAAATGCCAACACAGCAACTTGAATATATAAACATGCCTATATATGTACATTATACATAGATTTTAAGAAGGCAGCCTCTGCGAAGGTTTGATACGTTTTTGAATCGAAATAAAACTTCACCTCAAATTTCGAATCGAAAGAGAAAAGTTGTATTTAATTAAATCGAAGGACAAAAAACCCAATCACAACCCAACACGGCAAACATATTGGGAGATAACTGGCTCAGCTGGAAAACAAAGGACAAAGGATCGCGAGGAAAATGAGGACAACGCTTCTTTTATTAACAACCATGTTAATGTACAGGTGGGAACCTAATGGCAAGATGACATAGTGAAAATTGGGTTGGGCAATTAATCTAATTAAATACATAAATATAATATAAAAGAAAATATTTAAAGTGTGCGATAAAATAATAATGTCTCAAAGAATTTATTTATGGAAAACTATGCGCAAATCAAGTGCTGATTACCGTAAGTTGTGCAAAAAAAAGGATAAAAGTAAACATTTAAAAAAATAAGAAATTCAAATAAAGAACGAGTCTAATCATAATAAAATAAAACCAATTTATACAAGGAGAAAATCAAGTGCTGATCAATGTCATGTGTATTAAATTTGGGAAAAAAAAAAGAAAAGCAAAAATTTATACAAATACAAAATAATAATTTATACCATGAGGAAATCAAGTGCTGATCAATGCCATGTGTATTAAATTAAATATTAATTCAATTATATCACGACTTAGACATCAAGTGCTGATAACTGATAGTGTAAAAAAGAAAAAATATAAAAGGTTTAAAGGAAAAAAAAAAATTTAAAAGAAATTTGATTTAAAAAAAAATGTTTTAATTTTCAAAAAGAAAAATATATACATATCTCCTTAACATAAAAGCAACAAGTAGTTTAATCGCACAGTTCCAAGAAAAAAAAAGAAAAATTACTACATATTTCACATTACCATTGGGCTGGGGCTGAATTGCCAAATAAGTGGCATAAAGTCGAATAACGCAGATATCGAGCTGAAACTTGGTATGTTTGATAAGAATAGCACTCTCACTATTGAAACCAAATTTGAAGTTCATTTGAACACGCCTACCCCAACAGCCCATATAAGGCAACAATGCGTATACGTGATCACAAAGGAAAGTGTGAGAACTATATATAAAGATATATAAAGTACAAAAATTTTAATATTTTTTATGTTTTAGTGATAGTAATATAATATTTATTATGATTAAATTTTTACTTAAAGACAGGTCTTAGTTACTAACAATTTTAGAAAAATTCATATTTTAATTGTTTTCCACATCTAATTCAAACGCATATGGATTTATATCATCTATTTCTGAGTCGGAGTCATCATGAAAACTGTAATCATTACTTAAAGACTGAACATTTATTGAAAAATTATAATGTGGTGTTTCTAAAAGTTCAATGACATTTCGCGGAAAGGGTTTTTTTTTATGTCGAGCTGCCCTTTTCTTAATGGATATACTTGAGATGAGGGGATCTGAAGTGTCCATAGATCTTTGAAATACATCCATCATATTATTTACCCGCGAATTGTGTCGAGCGTGCAGTAGCCAGACACCCCACCGGCATTACTGATGCAGTTATTATTTGTGATCCAAGAACTAAAATTTTATGGAGAGTTGGTGACATAGGATACCATGAATAATGTAACATGTATGAGAAATTTTGAAATTTTAAAGCCTCGATTGCAAATTCGCAGTTAATAGCTATTAGAATAGTATGCAGACTCTCAAGTAACTCTAAGTCGAGTTCTAAAATTGATGCAAACAACTTCGTATTTAAAAATGCTTTTCTCGCAGTATTGCCATCGTTCGTGTTTCCACTTCCATTCGGCTTTGGCTTATCTACATGCAAACCCATTTCTTCTCGCAATCTTCTTTGTATATGTTTTTTCTTTCAATCATTTATAATTTTTCTTATTCGTTTCTTACTTGCAATTTTTTTCACCCCAATCTGTGATATTTTGAGCAGCAATTCAATAATGCGTATCCAAGCGTAAAGTCGACTTATTCCATATTAAAGATGCCGAGGGTTTGGTTTAAAAGAATTTGTGTCATAGGTTTCCATAATTTGTTTTGGGCCTGCACCACAAATTGAACACAACTGGCTAGATTTTGTGCCCGTTAAAACGTTTAAAACTTTCCCATCTATTAAATTCATATAAAGGTCGTACGAGACAATGATCTTCCTTTCATTTGATATTGGTACTACACAAGGAGTCAAGTATTTTATTTGAGTGTCCAAATCGTTTTTTTCTTCAAGAACATGATCTCTTGTTTTCTTTGCGAATTCCATTTTGAGGGGTCGGCAAAATCTTACAGACTGTGGAGTTCTATAAGCTTCAGAGGTATCACGGTAGGAACAAATAAAGATTGATCAACAGTATCAGGTTCGTTCGTTTCAAATCTTATTTTGTACATACTTTGTCCAGTTGATCCATCGTATCCGTAACTCGCAATTAATTTGAAACCTGGGACGATTTCTAAGTTAGCAAATAACTCCTGCTGTAACAATACGATTCGGCTAGCAGTGTGATTTAACAAATCTTGCAAGGTAACTTTTGCCATAGTTTCTGTAACTGTTATACCCGTAGGTCTCAATTGCAATTTAGCTTCCTGGACATTTCGGTAGCTTGGATATATGTCAAAATTATGCTGTTTGCTTATTTGACGAATTTCATTGTATAATTTTTTGCTTATCGAGTTTTCCAGTAAGAATTCCAAAGCTTCATTTATTGTTAAAGGTATTGGTTCTGCAATACCGAATTTTCTTTTAGCTTCAGTAGCATCACATTCAGAATTGCTAAAATTTTTAAGCACAAATGCAGTGTCACTTTCATTTGATTTTCTGGCTGCCATTGTAGCAGCATGAATCAAAGGTTTGCTGTCGTTCTTATTGTTCATTGCAACATCGGCAGCTAGTTTTCTTTTAAGACGGGGCCCAGCTTCATCATAATTTAGTTTTGGTCTACCCAATTGAAGACTGTCCGTATCTTCTTTATTGTCCAATCCAATTTTAAAGCTCATTGATAGCCACTAAGAATGTTTTATACGGAATGTGCGCATATTTCTGCTGCACTTTTGTAAATTCGAAGTAATGTACATATATTTCAAAGCTTTTAACTTTCTTTTTAATTTCACTAATGCTTTCATTGGTTAGCGAACATTCCGTCAATTGGCCAAATATCCAGTTTGCAAGAACGGCAGAGTTGCGGCCGCTGTCGATCCATACGTCCAGCAGCATTGAATGCAGAACTCAATGTGATCTACAAGTTCAAAAACAGATTATTACTAACTTTTTATACACACTCTCTACTTTGTTTTCACATACATTACATATCGCAAAAACACGCAGAAGGTTAGTTTTTACTCCACAGAAGACGAACACATATGTTTAGTTTTCTGTATTTTTGGATAATACAAAACAGTACACATATATAAAATATAATGAATTTGAACACCAAATTGTTTTGTTTTATCCATTCTACATACCTTGGCCTCCAAAATCCATTTTTTACAGTATCTTATTTTTCTTTTGTGTAAATTTGCCAAGCGCTCAAAGTAAATAAAAATTTCCCGCCAATTTTGTCGCAGGCATCAGCTGACTAATCACCTGACTTTGAAGCTTGATCAGAATGACAGGGTTGCTTGTTTGGTAAAAGCGATAATCGATTTTTCCTATTTAGGAACTCTAGTTTGAATATATGTACATAATTATAATTATTATTTGCTTCCACAAAATTTTCGACTTTATGCCACTTATTTGGCAATTCAGCCCAGTGTGCATTGCCCACATTGGGTCCACGTAAAATTAATATATATCTGACTAAATAATTTAAAACTAATAATGGTATATATTTCTTACAGACGGCAGCAGTCGTAAATTGCCTACCAAAAATAAAGGTCACAAACAGACAAGATAATCAAAACAAGATAAGAAAAAATTAATTATACCACATATATACATATAAAAAAACAAAAATCTACACATTATTCACCCCATATTATTAAGTTGCACACACTCACACAAATCCACACACAAATTATTTCTATTTGTTCCATTATAAGAACACAAAAACAAACAAAAAATTAGGGAAATTTAATATTAAAATCCGTTTCTTGTGCATATGTCCAAAATCAATTTAGTGAGCAGGACCAAGTCTAGGTTAGGTCTTAAAAATAGCTCGAGTTTACCAGAGACTAGGGAAGAAGAACCTGGCATAAGAATGGCAGACTCCGGACATGTCTCAAACACTCCTAGGAACGTTAGCCCCATAATTCCTGCAGCTCCTGCTTTGGAAACTGCAAGTACTTCACTCAACACTTCAATTAGCATGACCTCAAACCCAGCTGACATCCAGGCTTTTGTTAAACAACTGCCTACTTTCGATGGGTCTTCAGATAACCTAGATAGGTTCATTGTGAGCGATGAAGAAATCATAATGCTCATTAGGGGAACGGACCAGACACCGTATAGTCAATTATTGTTACGCACAATTCGTAACAAAATAATAGGTAGAGCAGACCAGGCATTGAGTAATCTCAATACCAGGCTAGAATGGGACAGTATAAAAGAAAACTTAAATCGCATGTACGCATGCAAAAAGACCGAGCAGATACTAATTCGCGAAATCCAGACTCTGCCAAGCAATTTTCCCTTGGGGTAACTCTTTTACGAAATAACTAAACTAAGAAGCCAATTGTTGGACCTTTCCTTAGCTCACAGCTACCAATTTGAAAGCCAAAGCACAGCAGCGAAGAAGACTTTTTATAACGAGATTTGTCTTCACGCCTTTCTGGTGGGTCTCCGTGACCCCCTCAAAACAATGATCAGAACTAGAAGACCGGCTACCATTAAGGAAGCCTTTGAATGGTGTCAAGCTGAAAAAAGCTTCTACTACCAGAGCCAAAACAGATCATAGGTTCCAAATTACAATTCAAATAGAACCAGACCCTATAACAAAACTACAACCAAAATAATAACGTTTCTGCCCCTAATAGAATAAACAACTCTCCCAACCAATCGCATTCGAACCCATTTAAGCAACACTCTAACCAAAATCGTTATTATCAAAAACAAAACCGACATAACAATCAAAAACTGAATGGATTTGGTCAAATACCCCTCTCTAATCTACATAACATCAACGATAACGAAAATTTTTAACACGCAGCCTCGACAAACCAGTCGGGTAAGTAAATAAAAAAACACGGGCCCACACTTCCTTATGTACTCCTAAATCTCTTTAACTCAAAATCCCCATTAAAATTCATGATAGATACCGGTTTTACCTTTTATTTCATAGACCCAAAGTGCAGGAGCACAAGATACTGAGCCTAATCGAAAATATAACTATTACAACCGTTTCACAAAGTTACTTGATAAAAAATAAAATTATTTTGCCCATGCCAATAGAACTCAAAGAACAGGGTCAAATCGACATCCTACTTTTCAAATTTCATCCGTATTTTTATGATCTCTTAGGAATGGATTTACTTACAGCCTACAAAGTCAATATAAATATCGGGAGCCTTAGACTTTAAACCGAAAACGCGTCTCTTAGCATTCTTACCACGATTAATCTAGCATCGGATATTTTCTTATTACACCCACACACTAAGACTCGTAATAACCTCCCAGTGGACCTCACTGAGGGGGATTTCTTCTGCAACTGAATATTAATGGATACAAGGGGAGATCTATACGGCCAAAAATGGTACTAACTTTCTCGAGGTCTCCAACGATGCCGATGTAAAACAAAGTTATTACTTGGATCAACCAGTACAGGTAATTCCTTATACCGAAGAAGCATACGACCAAATTCGTAGTATCGTTCTACACCCGACTCTTTCATACGAGGGAGAAAAATTTTCTGTATTGATACAAACCAGTCATTTAAGCAAGGAAGAGAAGGAGGGACTACTCAGGACATGCAAAGAATTCCGTGATCTCTTCTAAGACGATGATTCACCATCAGCCTTCACCAACGAGGTCAAACACCGTACCCCTACAACTGACAATTTACCGATTCACGTTAAATACGTCTTAATCCTTATATACGTCGATATCCTTATATACACAAAGAAGGGGTTCGAAAACAGATTTCAAAAATGTTAGAACAAAATATTATAAGAAATAGCCATTTCCCCTTGGAGGGCACCCGTATGGGTAGTCTCAAAGAAATCTGAAAAGGTGGAGATAAGTGATCGATTTCAGAAAACTAAACGACAAAACAATCTGATAAATACCCAATATCAAACATAACAATATCCTTAAAAATATAGGCAGAGCGAAATACTTTTCCATCTAGCTTTCTAAACTCTGTTAACAAAAAGCTATATTTTAAATAAAAAGTAACCGCCAAGTACAGCGGGTATTTGAAATTCGACGCCTTTATTATTGTAATGGATTTTTGTACCTGAGCGCCGCTAGGAAACCAATACTAAATCTCTTCTTCCGAATGTGTGGCCCGATGCCTGCATAAATTTGCTTCCGGTACTATAGTTGTTTCTACCTAAATGTAACCCAATGTACACACATATATGTCGCTTGTTCATACCCATGCCTTAGTAGATCTATGTATGTATGTATTTATGGTGTACGTTTCCATTTCCTTACTTTACCTTTTGGTTTTTTTAGAGACTTTACCTACATCTTCAACGTGAAAGGAATGTTATCTAGATGACAGCAAATCTCTAGAGTAAGTTTTCATTTTAGCAATGTGGTGGTACCTCTATTTCGGTATGCGACTGTATTTAACAGATAATGTGACGCCGTCAGGCGCGACGTCGACAGCAGCTCAGCTCAGTTCAGCATTGCCAGCTGTTATGGCAATGGCAACGTGTTTTGGTTTTGTTTTCTTCTCTTCCTTATCGTATGTTAGGCTTTTCTTCTCCTTTCCCTCTTCCTTTGTTGTCTTCTTGTTTTGTTTTTGCAATATCAATCTAGCAAGCGGGTTTCACCAAATTGAAATGGATTTCATAGATATGGCTAAAACGGCCTTCTCGGTCGAAAACGGGCGTTATGAGTTCACGAGAATGCCTTTCGGGTTAATTAATGCCCTTGCCACTTTCCAAAGGGTAATGGACAACGTATTGGGAGAACTTATAGAAAATACTTGTCTTATTTACCTAGACGTCATTATAGTTTGTTTCTCATCACTTCAACAACACTTGACAGACCTAAAAACCATCTTTCAAAAACTGAGTAAAGCAAACTTAAAGATTCAATAATAAAATAAAATAAAAAAAAAAGAATAAAATCACAAAACCCTTAACAAGACAGCTAAAAGAGCGTAAGTCAGTCATAATAGACGCATAATTCAGAGAACCGTTTGATTTTTGTTACTAGTTAACGACCCCATATTACAATACCCTGATTATAGTAAACCTTTTACCCTCACAAACGATGCGAGTAATTTTGCTATAGGCGCTGTATTGTCTCAAGAAGCAGACAGCTCCGATAAACCTGTCTGTTACGCTAGCAGAACTTTAACCAATACGGAAACCCGATGTTCCACTATGGCTAGAGAACTTCAAAGGTCAGAATCCAAAGCTTTTTCGCTGGAAATTAACGCTCGCTGAATACGACTATGAAATACTTTACAAGAAAGGCTTGCAAAACGTTATAGCAGATGCGCTAAGCAGAATAGAGTTGAATATGTGCGTAAATGACACCAGCCCCACACCAAACCCTTATATCCCCTAGCCTAGCCTAGGTTGCAAGCCAATTGAATAATTTTACTATTTGGGCAGTATTCAAAATCGACTCAACACCTTCATGCGAAAAAACCGTCCCGTTTGCTCACAAAGTTCGCAGCAATGTAACTGAACCTACTTTCACTCTGAAAAAAAACTTTAACTATCTTAAAATCCTTGCTTAAGCCCGCGGACACAAACCTTTATAAAATTTGGAGGTGTCTGCTTCTTCTTTCTGAACCAACAGACGCAAGCGAAATTGAGAATTTGATAAAGAACTATCACACGAAGAACAATCATAGGGGAATCGATGAACATATGAACACCTTAAACGGAAAATATACAGTTAAAGTATACAATTTCTCAAGTAGTCCGAGATCGCGAGGCATGTTTGACCCTTATGTACGATAGGCAACCACAAGAACACCTTTCGTTTTACCTGAAATACCTAACGGACCATTGGACATCATTCACACCGACATCTATACTATCAATAATAATTATAATTTGACAATCATCGATAAGTTCTCAAAATTTGCACAAGCCTACCCATTGACGAATAGAAACACTATAAGTGTTACAAAAGCTTTTAAAGTATTCATGAAACAATTCGGTGTACTTCGGAGAAATATTCTCGGTCAGGGTGCTGAATTTTCGGGTACCATTTTTAGGAACTTTTCAGAACAGCATACATAGAGCTACACTAACGGAAATTTATAGGGTAATACTCAGTAAAAGAAAGGAACTGAAAGTGACCCAAGACCATGACGAAATTCTAGACGAAACCATAATAACCAACAATAATGCCTTTCGATTTATTTAGCGGACGTACACACATTTTCCATAAAACAATCAAGTTTAACAACGAACAAAACTATTTAATTAAACTAAACGAATTCCTATTAACAATCTACCCTGCTGTCAAATTAAATATGGAGAAACAAACTCAAAAATGGACGGAAAAATTTAATGAACCTAGGGTAGTAGCACCTGTCGTGCCAACAGGCAATTTTATATTTAGAAAGGAGAATAGGAGAAACAAAACAACACCTCGTTTTAGTATACACAAGGTCTTACACGACAATGGTTTAACCTTAAAAACTGCAAAAGGACAAAACCTACATAAACAGAAAATAAGAAAAATCTCAAAAGCTGTAGTCGACACATGAACACATTTTTGCTATTCAGACTCAAACGTATATTAACCACAACTTAAATTAAATTCTTACAGGCTAACGATAGGCTATGGGCAGCGACTTTTGATTGACATCTTGAACGAGGGCCAGCCATTAATGAAGGTGAACCTGGGTTCAGCTAAGATAGTGGTTGCCTTTAAAACAATTAATCATGTAATCAATTTAAATGACTATGAAAAAACGGCAAACGAAATATTACAGTTGATCGTTAATCTACCTGACGACAAATAATTTCTAGAGTTAAAAGTAACATTACACAAGAAGATGCTGCAAGTTTTCAATAAACTAAACACTTTACTCCCGAATGTCAGTAGGTCTAAGAGGCGTTAATGAACGGATTAGGCAGCGTAGTTAAAATCATCTCTGGCAATATGGACGCCGGAGATGAAATTAGAATTATGAAGGACTTGGCAAAACTGCAATGAAATATAAAATTTGACTTAAGAATATCACAGATCACATAGATTCAGAACACAAAAAAAAAATCATTAACTTTAACTTCAATTAAAATACTAGACTCAGAAGAACACAATTCACAATTTTTACAGTAAATAGACCGTATAAATTAAAATATAGACATATTCTATAATCACTTGAACAACATAGCAGAAAGTCTGCTATTTACAAAATTAATTAATTAAATCCCGAAGTATATTTCAAATGCAGATGAAATTCAAAAAATTAAACAATTACTATCACAACAAATGATCGAGGTTAAGTTAGAACACGAAATGTACAACGTACTTTCATTCGATTCGACAACAACTAATAAAACGCTTATTTTAAGAATAAGAGTTCCAATTCTAGCACATAAACACTATAAATATTACCACGTAATACCTCTCACAGCACTAAAATTGTAATACTTCCACATCATGGTGTAGAAAATAAATTAGAAACTATCATCTTAAAGGCACCATGTATTAAGTTGGGCAAAAATTTCGTATGTAAAACACCAACCATGCCAACGAATCCAGAATACATAACCAACCTGCTGAGTGATAAAAAGGCTACCTGAAACACCATCGACGGGGGAAGCCAAACAAGAATCTTCGTACCAATAATGGGCATACTACTCATCTTAAACGCAGACAATGTAAATATTACCTCCGACTGCATCGCTGACCGTACCTTCTGCGGGTCCATGATGATACACTATGAGAATTGTTTAATCTATGCGGATGGCATTAAATACGTCGGCGCTGCTACCACCATAGACGATAAAATTGCCACACGTCCGCAATCTGGAAGAAGGAGTTCCTAGCAGTCCCGTGACACCCCCACCTAAACTCCCTCGGTCAGTGGCCTAATAAAAGAGCAATGCCACTCGACCCAGACGGGACCATCAGCAGTAATTGCAACCATTTGGCCACATCAGCAAGACCAACGGATGTGGTCATCGAATATGTTGAAACAACATACCACTAAAATATGTAAGCTTAACCATCTACTGCATGACCAAAGAAAGAATAAAGAATATGCGTTTATTTAGGTAAAGATAACATATATTTGGACTTTTTTTTTTGGATTAATTTGGGGGAAAAAAATTAAGCCATATGTATATGGCTTTCTATGCATTTAGCGCTTTTTAAAGTTTCCAATATACATATGGCTTTTTATGCAATTTGGTTAAAGTTGGTAAAACAGTTTCCTTTGACATTATAGCATAGAAATACATTGCATTCCTAACAAAAAGCGTATGAGTGGAAAGAACAATTGTATTGGCAGAGTTGCCTTTCCTTTTTCCATGTGGATCGTCGATAAAAAAAAATTAAAAAAGTCTGTCAGTGTCTCTAGTTCATTGTACATTGTACTCTAGTACAAGTTGGAAGATTGATATTTCCTTCAAATGGTTAGTTCTCATCTGGATACGGCGGTTAGTGACCAGTTTTCCGTATCGGGAATTTAGGAATTTTGTATTTTAAACAACTTCGTCTTCGGAATCGGGTGTGTTGTCGTCTTTATTTAGAAGCGGATTACCGATTTCGTCGACGTATTGCAAATTGCCGTAAAATGATTGTCAATTCATTTCTGAAAAAATTGCATATATACATAGAATATATCATGCACGCGTAACTGCATATAGAGCCATATATGGCTTCCGTAGTTTTTTGCATAATTTAGTACTTGTGACGCTTACCTACATTCTAATTACTTATTTTTAATTTTTTAAAAATAAAAAATACTTCTCAGCAGAGCTAATTAAATTTTAAATTAAGCAAAATTCACTTTCGTTCTGCTTGAGACGCTTGCACAAAACTGATTGAAACTTGCGATA
Source organism: Drosophila nebulosa (assembly GCA_024703675.1). NCBI lineage: Eukaryota > Metazoa > Arthropoda > Insecta > Diptera > Drosophilidae > Drosophila > Drosophila nebulosa. Next base: position 750,353 of record JANFPS010000019.1, on the reverse strand, counting down.
AGGCAACACAAAAAAACCTATGAACATCAAATTCCAACAGAAAATAGTGCAAAGAGAATAACTGATAACAAGCAGTAAACAGTAAAGTAAGTACCGTTTTACACAAAAAAAAAAAACAATTATTGAAAGTGAGTAGCCATATATGTATGTATGGCTTTGTATGCGGTAATGGGTTAACATAAGAAAAATATAAACATTATATCGTTTCAGTACAAATCAAAAATAAAGTAAGCATGTCGCCGTACCGACTTTGATATACCCAGTACCAGTTTAATATCCGACCTTTATTACTCTTCGTTATGTTTTGTTAGATGTCCACTTTTATATGTTTCTTCAATCGCATGCCATCTTACTCACTCACCCGGCTGCCGCCACCCCTTGGAATTCCCTATAAAAAGTTTACGTGTGTAACTTGGCTATTTATCGTCCCACGTTCATGAAATTTGGTGAGCCGATACACATTATTAGCAAATATATGTTTACCCTATTTCATAACGTTAAAAAAAGTTTTTCCGAACTTCAGGGGCGGAAGGGGGCGTGGCAGAAATTTGAAATAAAATTGATTTGCGTAAACGAGCCTGCATGCCAACTTTGGTGATAAAGGGTCTTGGTGTTGTTGATGCTGATCAAGAACATCGGAAACGTTTCCTTCTGCCTATTACATACATTGTGGCGACTATAATATACCCTTTTACTCTATGGGTACAGGGTATAAAAAGGGGCTTGCAAAATTTTTCAAGGGCTGAGCAAGAGGTACGCCTGATACTTGCTTTAACTCCGAGGTGAGAGAGTCATAAATGCGTGACATGTACATGTGCATGTACATGACACTTATTGACCATTTGTATTAGCTAAAGCAATGAAAATAAGACCGCGAGAACCAATTTAATAAAACTATTTAGTTATTGAAGAGCTGATTCGGAAACAATTTAAAATTGGAAAGAAATGATAAAATTTAATGAAAACAGTGGTTTTAATATTATTTGCAGCTTACTTATAAATACATAAAAATGTATGTAAAAGAGAAATAGTTTAAAGTAATTGTGTATATCAAAACCATCATCGTAGTCACCTAGAAAAAGATAGTAAGGAATCCATTATTCATATTTAGACAACAACTGTTCATTGTAATTGCGTGTCGAGTCAAAAAGGGATCATACAGACTTTCGGGGTCCTAGCATTATGGATATTGAGGATCTAGTCAAGATGGGCCAGCGTTTGTAAATGACTCCCTATTATGTTTCTAAGGAGCTGGTCAACGATGCTGATAGCACCTTTATGCCGATTGGAATAATCAGGTGTTCTAGCAAACACGCAATTTGAAAAGAAAAGAAAAATGAGAGGAAGATGATAAAACAAGTACATCGGTTCAAATAAAATCCTCAGATGTGGCCATAACCATTGAGGATGTCCCGCACATAATGCGAATTTTTACCAGCGGCGAAAGTCAGGATGGCGATGAACACAAAGATTTCATTTCGATGATTTCAGATTTTGTTCATTTTATGTTTTGGCGCCTAGCAGCTGTTTGCTATTTTGCTCGACATGGGCTTCTTTGCCCACACCAATTCCTAAATAGAAATGAAAGAATAAAAACACCTTCGTGGTTTCTAATCCTAACAAAACAAAAAGTAAATAATACTTTAATACTTTACTACTAACTATGTCCTACATTGAATAAAATAAAAAAACTAGTAATAACTAAAATAATAACAATAATGGCTTAGAAGTCAAAACTGACAAAAATCAACATACGGGCAAAGATCGGCCATTTATTTATTGGGTAACACTGCTAACACTGGAATCCTCTAATTTAGTTTTATTACTCTCCTTATGCGTTCAGTTTTGTAAAAGCTGCATTTGTTGGAAATCTGCGACCAGTGAACACTCCAAAATGACTCCGCCTAAGGAAATTCCTGTAGAAATTAGAATTAGAAGAAATTAGACTGTGCATATTTCCCGGGAAATTGACATTGTTGACAGTGCTTTACCTCTGATTCAAACCTTGCAAGGAAAAGCTATGCAAAAAATATTAATGGAATCAATTACAAAGCGCATATCCATTTATGAGCAAAGGACAATCTGCATCTGAATGGGCCTTCAGCAAGGCGGGCCAAATTGTTTCGGAGAGGCGAACCCGACTCAAGGAAAAAAATGTAAATATTTTGCTCTTTCTCAATCGTAACTATTGGCTAAATTGAAGCACAATTTTCTTATATATGTTGAAAATAAATTTGTTTATTGGGTTATACTATCGATGGCACTTTTGATAGTGTCGATGGCACTATCGACCACTATCGATGGTTTAAATTTTCCTATCGTCCACTATCGACGGTGCCTACTATTGATAGTTCTCCACCTCTAAGTGCAAGCGAGCGTAAAAGCTCTCGAGAGCGAGTAAAAGCTGAATTAGCCATGGCGGCCATCGCGGTGGATCGCGATGGCATGAGAGCAGGGGAATTGGTGAGAGCAAAGCTTTGACACATGCAAGGGAACATTCCGACGCTATTCGTGTGATCAAAAGCAAGACAGAAAAGTAGGGGAATGAAATGTGGAATTTGTGGAATGCATTACACACGGGAGGAATGGTCTTAGGCATGGTAAGCGCAAGCCGAAGCAAAGGGGAGGGGCAATGTTCGCATGAGCGAACAAGTAAGTGTTTCTTGTTTTCGGTTACAAATTTGAATCAAATTAAATGTGTAGAAAGTTTTTTTTAGTAAGTTACTAAGTTGTTTGATACATAGTAGATACACTTAGTTTATAAGCAATTATAAGACACGAAATGTATAAATATAAAAGCAAGGGTGAAAGAGTGAAAGGCGGGTGATAAGCGGCAAAATGAAGGCGCAAAACAAAGGAGATATTTAACTCAAAAATTACTTTTTTTATTCATTTAATATATAAAGTAATCATTACAGTGCTTCAGTGCATTCATTAAATATAAAAAAGAAACTAAAAATATGTAAGCTTACCCTCTACTGCATGAGCAAAAAAAGAATAAAGAAAAACAAGTTTTTATGTAAATATGCGTTTATTTAGGTAAAGATAACATATTTATTTATTTATTTATAATAAAGTTAATAATAATTAAAATTATTGCTAACTTATGAACTAAAGCGATGGCAGCTAAGGCCTTCGGCTTGGTATTTACATATTTACAAATTTACATATTAACATACTTATAATTACAATAAGTGGTATATTTTTGTAAGGTTAAGGAATTGGATTATTTGGGATGTATTTTCTGGTGTAGGATTTGAAAGGGTCGAAAGGGGCAGGTATTTCTGAAAATTTGGTTCCTAAGGTGCTGGGTTGCTGGGCATTCTTTAAGGATGTGGGTAATGTTGAGGTTACTTACACATTAACAGTTTGGGCATGGAGTGATGTTGGGGTCGATATATACTTGTTGAGTGAGACGTGTGTGTCCTAGTCTAAGCCTTACTATTTTTATTTGGTCTCTACGTGTTGCTGTGTTTTGGCTAAATGATTTTAGATAGAGTCTTGAGTTCGTTAGGCTAGTGTTGACTTGTTAGTACCATCTTTTGCAGTGTTCAATGTTATTCCTAAGTTGTTGAATATTTTTGCTTCTAAGCAATTTGTTGATGTCTTTAGTGTTGAAGTTAGGGGTGCAGTGTAACGGACTAAAGATTGTAGACTTGGCTACCGAATCGGCAAGTTCGTTCCCTTCAATGCCACAATGGCTGGGGAAGAAGAAGAAGTTTTATTTTGGGTGCAGATATGGTAAGCAGATACCTAATTAATGTTGGATAAAAGTTGTTGTTGTCAATGTTCCCGATAGATTTTATAAATGAGAGAGAATCCGAGCAAATTACAAAGTTACCTTTTCTACTTTGAATTAGTTTAATTGCGTCAAGAATGGCTATAGTTTCGGCTGATAGTATTGATGTGAAGTGCGGTAGTATACCTCTTTGTAAGGTTTCCTTTTCGGTGGTGATGGCAAAGGTAGCAGTGTTGTGTTGCAACGAGCCGTCTGTATATATAAATGTGTGATTCTTGTATTTAGCCTTGAGATCAAGAAAGTGCCGCCTATAAATACTCGTTGGTGTATTGGGTTTGCTGTATTTTTGTAGTGTAGTGTTAATAACAGTAGGGAAAGTCCATGGGGCGGTTATTGCTCTGTTTGGGAGCGGAAGGTAGGGGATATGGTTTTCTTTGCATAACAGTATGATTTTTCCTAATGTCGATTATATTTTATATATTTTAGTTTTGTTACTTTGCTTAATATGTTTGTAGAGTGGTAAATTTGAACTGTTAAGTAGTGTTTTGTATGTTTTGGCTGTAATAAGGTTTCTCTGTTGTTCTATTGTGGGTATATTTGATTCGAAAAGTAAGTTTGATATAGGTGTTGATCGTAGGGCGCCAAGTGATGTGAGTATTGCTGCGTTAAACAAAGATTTAAGCTTGTTGAGCGTTGATTTTGGTGCGTGCCCGTAGATAAATATTGCGTAGTCTATTTTAGATATCAATATAGATTTTGTTATGTTGATCAGTGTGTGTGTGTTGCAGTTGAATTTGGGACTTGCTAGGCATTTTATGATATTGAGTTTATTATGTAGTGTTGGTAGGATATGCTTTATGTGTGAGTCCCATCTGTGTTTGTTGTTAATTGTTAGTCCTAAGATTTTAAGTTCGAAGACTAGGGGGATTTGGATGCCGTTGCATGATATGCTGCAGACACAGTTTTGTTTTCGGCAAATATGAAGATGTTGGCATTTTTCTAGTGATAATACTGCTCCTGAGTATAAGCACCGTTCCTGAATATTTAAGAAGAGGTTGTCCAGATTGAGCGTTAGGTTTTTTTGTTTATTGAGGGGGGTAATTAGGAAGAAATCATCTGCATAGGCACTGAATTCTATTTCTTTTTGCAGACTGATGGTATTTGCTAGTTTATTATAAGCAATAAGAAAAAGGATGACCGAAATTGGTGATCCTTGGGGAATGCCGTTAAAGAGTGGGTAAGGACAACTAATTACGTTTTTAATTTTGGTTTGAATTTTCCTCTTGGACATGAAGTTACGGACGAAGTTTATGATTTTTGGGCCTACTTTCCAGGTAATTAGCTGGTCGACAATAGTGTGCACTCCTACTCTATCGAAAGCCTTTGAAAAATCAAGGGCGATGATAGAGGTGTCCTTTTTGGTTCTCAAGGATTTGGTTATCAAATGATCTGCAAGAAGCAGACCGTCTGAAACCGATTTGCCTTGTTTAAACCCTGATTGGTTGTGGTGAATGAGATTGTTTTTTGCTACAAACAATCAAAGACGTTTGGCTATGATTTTTTCCAATGTTTTTGATAAACAGCAGTTCAGTGAGATTGGTCTATAATTGGTTATTACCGTTTTGTTTGAGTTAGGTTTTAAGATAGGAATGACTAGGCTAGTCTTGTAAGATTGAGGAATAAAGTTGTTGAAAATATTGTTGAAATGGTCTGTGATTCTGGTTTTTACTGAGTAAGAGGTGTTTTTAATCATAGGGTAAGATATACGGTTTAGGCCTGGCGTTGTTCCTTTGAGGGAGTGTAGTGCAGATAGAAGTTCTATCTGTGTAATATCTGATTCAATTGTTTGGGCTGAAGGGATGGGTGTGTAGTTTATTGATTTTTATGAATATTTATTTCGAGTAAAGTTTACGTTAAAGCTTTCGTCCTTCGATTGGTTGGACCAATGTTGAGCGAAGGCGTGGGCTATAGAGGTTGTATCTGTCGTTAGTATGTTTGTGTCTGCGATGCAGTGAATACTTTTTGTTGGGTTAAGTCCACAAAAGCGACGTATGTTAGACCAAATTTTTTCGGGGGGCGTGTTGGGATTAATTGTCGAGGTGAAATCTGTTGTCGAGTTGATTTTTGAAATTTTGAGCTCCCTTCGAAAGAGCGCATTGGCCCGTTTGTATTTTAACAGATTGTCGACATTGCTATAGCGTTTAAATTCCTGCCAAGTTTTGAATTTCTGTGCCCGAAGCTTACTCAAGGTTTTGTTCCACCAAGGAATGTTCTTGCTGAAATGCTGTGGGGATGTTTGTGGTATAGTGTGATGGGCAGATTGTAAAATTATTTTTCTTATGTTTGCTGATTCTTTATTGATGTTTGGGCTCTTAGGAATGCGCTGATTTGTACTGTCAGTAAGATTAGTGAATAATGTCCAGTCAGCTTCTTTTATTTTAAAAAATGTTCGAGAAAAATTGGTTGGTTGTTGTTCTGAGAATAAAGAGATTAGGATTGGGAAATGATCGCTCCCATGAAGGTCGTCGATTGTTTTCCAATTGGTAAAGGGAGTGAGTTGGGGAGAGCAAACAGATAGGTCTATGTGGATAAATGTGTTGTGAGTGGAGAAGTGTGTTGGGAAGCCGTCGTTGAGTATTGTAAGGCTTGCGTTTTGGAAAAATTTGGCTACAATTCTGCCTCTTCTGTTATCTTGAGGTGATCCCCAGCTGTGATGCCAGCTGTTAAAGTCACCTAGGATAATTTGGTTGGTATTTAAGGTTTCAACTTTGTCGTGTAGGCATTTAAGTGAAAAGGTCTTATTAGGAGGGATATATATATATATACCGCAAGTGTTTCGAAATGGGCGGCTTGGTTTATTAAAGTGTGTTGGATGGATTTGTGAATCAGTATGGCTACACCGCCAAATCTGTTATGAGCTAAATTGGTATAAATTTGGTAGTTTATTTGGACGGGGATTGGGATGTGTGTGTTATTGTGGTGTGTTTCTTGAAGGCATATGATTTGTGGGGAATATTTTTTAATTATGATACATAGTTCATTATAGTTGTTTATATAACCTTTTATGTTCCATTGGATTATATTTAGCATTACGGAAAGGGATTAGGTGTTACTTTAAATTTTAAATTAGAATATGTGTTAGATATGTGATTTTAATTAAGTAGATTCGCTATCGCTGTTTTTTTTTCGTGGTTTCTTGTTGGGTTTGGTTTTGCTTGTTAGATTTGTCTTTGGAAAAAATTTTTATTTTCAGGTCTTCAGGGGGTTGTGATGCATAAAGTTTGCGATCTGTATAGATGTTACCATCGATTTCCATGTCTTCTGATGCAGTTTTTTGTTGTTGTTTTTCTGGTTGTGGTATCACAGTTGCTTCTGATGATGGAGGTGGTTTAGTTGCGTTTTACCTAGCCGTAGAACTCCGTTGTTGCAGTGGGGCGTTGTTTTGTTCTATATTTGGTGTTGAATGTGCAAGTGTGCTGGCGTATGTGTTTCTCGCCTGTTGGGTATGTCTGCTGTAGTATATACCAAATGCGGTTCTGTGGTCGACTTTTTCTGAGGTTTTTATGGCCGTTAGTTCTTGCTGTTTGAGGAATGTGGAGCATTTGCGATCGAGTGGGCTATGTTGATGGCTGATTTCAGGATTGTTGCTGCAGTTCATACAATTTGGTGGGTTTTGGCAAAGTTCTCCTTCGATGGTATGCTTTTGTCCTGAGCAGTTTTTGCACGTTTCAGTGATATTCTTGCAGATGGTTGTCGGGTGTCCAAAGCGAAGGCATTTTTTGCATCGTAGCGGCAGTGGAATATAAGGCCGAACGCGAACAGATTCGTAGCCGATTTTAATTGACTCTGGTAGTTTGTGTGTTGCAAACGTTAGTGTGATAAGTCCAGTTTCTATTAATGTTTTGGTGCTACTGTCGTTGTTTGTTGTGTTGTTGTTTGGTTTGCGTTTCAAGATTTTTCTTACTTCGCTTACGTTCTGTGCTTTGAGTTCTTGTTGGATTTCGGCTTCACTTATGTTACGCAGTTCATTGCAATATATGACTCCTTTCATTATCACATCAACCTCCACAGAGATAAGACGTGTCACAGCAACCAAACCCACAAAAAAAAAAAAAAGAACAACATAATTCTAACTTGACAAACGAAGTTAAAGCACAAAACAAAACAATAAACAAAAACAAAACACTCACTGCAAACCGTTAGGACGGGCTTGAGCCCACAACACCAACAATGCAAGAACCACCGGACATATTCATATTCAAACACCAATACAACAACAAACATTTGAGCGAACCAAAATACATAATATTAAAGCGAAATGATAACTGCACATTTGAAAAAGTGTCACCGTTTATAATTTAAAAAACAATTGAATCTTGCAAAAAAACAAGAGACGGTTCACTCCTAATAAAAACAAAAAATAAACTACAAGCATTAAAACTATTAAAACCAACAAAAATGGTTTATATCAATATTTCAGCGTCAGAACACAAAACATTAAACTTCACAAAAGGAGTTATCTACTGCAACGAACTACGAGGCATGGATATCCTACAAGAACTAAAACCACAAAATGTAACAGAAATTAAAAAAATACTAAAAAAAAACAACCAAATACAACCCAACAAACAAACAACAGTAAAAACAACAATGCCATACTTGTTGAAACCGGTCTCATTACCCTAACATTCGCCACGCTCAAACTACCAGAAGTCATAAAAATCGGATACGAAACCGTACGCATCCGGCCATATATCCCTCTTCCACTCAGATGGAAGAGTGCCTTCGCTTCGGACATCCTACATCTGTTTGCAATAGCACGGAGTCATGCAAAAACTGCTCAGAACCAAACCATACTGACGGAATCGAATATTGTACAAACAACAAAAAATGCCTTAACTGCATAAATAACCCAGCAATAGACCATCAACATTCCGCAAAAAACAAGAATTAAGAGCAATAAAAATCACCGAAAAGGTAGACCACAAAACAGCACTTAATATATACCATACAAGACACAGCCAACAATTGGAAAGCACATACGCCAACATTCTCAGACGTCCCACTCCGCACACAACTAATACACAAACTCCAATCAACACACTACCCAGGAATCTTAACACACACTCACAAAGCAGCCCGCAAAAACAACCTACATCAACCTCCAGACACAACCAACCAACCAACTCATCAAAAGTAACAGAGTCACCAACAGAACAACAAACCCAAGACATAAACCAGCCTACACCAGAGGACATGGAAACCGACGGTAACTCATCAAATACAACATATTCATCTCAGCAAACTAATGATTTAAAAATAAGAATTTTTGCCAAAGACCCTAAAACTAACCCCGTATCTACCAGTTTCAAACCCACAAAAACAAAAACAAAAACCAAACCCCCAACCAAACACCAACAGACCAACAACAGCGACAGCGAACCTTTATAAACAACAAAGTACATTTAACTAAGCCTCACTTAGCCTAAAGAAAAATATGATTAAAATAATACAATGGAACATAAAAGGATACACTAATAACTACAACGAACTCCTAACTATTGTAAGAAAATACTCACCACAAATAATATGCCTTCAAGAAACCCACTGTCATAACACACACATACCTATACCCATTCCAATTAATTACCAAATTTTTACCAATACAGCTTCCAACAGGTTTGGCGGCACAGCCATTTTAGTCCACAAATCCATCCAAAATACCCAAATAAACCAATCCAACCATTTCGAATCCCTTAGTGTACAAATAGAATCTAAATTTAAAATCCAAATTACCTCAATCTGCATTTTCCCGAACCGGACTTTCTCCCTTAAATCCTTAAACGACAACCTCAACCCAACCAACAACACCAATCAGATTATCGTAGGAGACTTCAACAGCTGGCACAACAGCTGGGGTTTACCACGTCCAAACAAAAGAGGAAAAACACTTCACAAATTTTTACAAAACATGAACCTCACCATCCTTAACGACGGCTCCCCAACACACTTCTCAACTCACAACACATTCACACACACCGACCTGTCACTATGTTCTCCCCAGCTTACCCCATTCAGTAATTGGGAAATTATCGACGACCTTCACGGAAGCGACCACTTTCCAATCCTTATCTCCCTATTCTCTCAGTCAAAATCAAACAACAACTTCTTTCGTCCCCTTTTTAAAATAAAAGAAGCTAACTGGCCAAAGTTCACACAAACAACACACAATATAAGTGAGAAAATACCATGGAAAGCTTTCAAACGTAACAACCACACCAACAACCTAATCAGCTACAAAAAAGCAAACGCTCTCTTTCGGAGGGAACTCAAAATATCCAAAACTAGAGCTACAACCGAATTTACTTCTACAATAGAACAAAACACCCCTTCCCACAAAATCTGGACCAATATACGACGCCTTTGCGGACTTAACCCAATCAAACACATCCACTGCATAAAAAACCCAAACAACAACTTACCCATAACAGACACATTCTCCATAGCCCACTTATTTGCCCAACACTGGTCAGACCAATCTAAAGATACAAACTTTAACCAAACCTTTATTGCAAACAAACACTCAAATAAACCATTAAACTATATACCTCACCCCTCAGCCCAAACAATAGAATCCGACATAACCCAAATTTAACTCCTGTCCGCACTACACTCCTTTAAAGGGACCACACCTAGCCTGAATAGAATATCATACCCTATGATAAAGAACACCTCCAATACAGTCAAAACAAGAATTACTCACCTCTTTAACAATATATTTAAAAATTTCATTCCACAGTCATTTAAAACCAGTCTAGTTATCCCCATTCTTAAGCCTACCTCTAACAAAACCTCAATAACCAATTATAGACCAATCTCCTTAAACTGCTGCCTATCAAAAACACTCGAAAAAATCATAGCCAAACGCCTTTGGTGGTTTGTCACCAAAAACAACGTAATCCACCCTAATCAATCCGGATTCAAACGTGGCAAGTCGGTTTCAGATGGTCTGCTGACAGCAGACTTCCTGATAACCAAATCGCTGCGAAAAAGAAAGCACTGTGCTGTCATTGCCCTTGATTTCTCAAAGGCTTTTTACAGAGTTGGAGTGCCCTCCATAATCGAGCAACTAATAGAATGGAAATTGGGCCCCAAAATTAATAACTTCATAAAAAACTTTATGTCCAACAGGAAAATAAAAACAAAAATTAATACCACTATCAGTTCCTCCTTCCCACTCCTTAACGGCATCCCCCAGGGTTCACCAATATCAGTTATCCTCTTCCTAATCGCCTACAACAAACTAGCAAATATAATCAGCCTACAAAAAGAAATACATTTTAGTGCCTATGCAGACGATTATTTTCTTATAGTCCCGCTCAATAGAGAAAAAAACCAGTCGTGTAATCTAGATTCCCTTTTCATATTCATTTATGGGCACGCGCCCAGGTCTACACTGAACAAATCAAAAACAACATATAATGCAGGAATACGCACAGCCCTTGGCGCCCTCCCCTCAACTCCCATCCCCAACCTACTCTTTGAAGCCAACCTACCTACAATAGAGCAAAAAATAGACCTAATGACAGTCAAAGCATTCAAAACAATCCTTCATAGTGCCAACTCACAAATTCACCAATCAAATAAAACACCAAAACAATAAGAAGCTAAAATCCACATTAGATAAAATCATATCCTTTTGCAAAGAACTTGACATCCCCTACCTTCCACCACCCATCAAACAAACAACCACACCCCCATGGCTCTTCCCACCTTCGACCATCAACACCTCTCTTCACAATTTTAGTAATATATATTCACCGACGGCTCCCCAAAACATAAAACTGCCACATTCGCCATAACCACCGATACTATAGTCCTAAAAACAGGCATCGTACCACACTAGTCCTCAATCCTTTCCGCAGAAACGATAGCCATTCTGGAAGCAATTAAGCTAACAAGAAGCAAGAAAGGTAACTTCATAATATGCTCCGACTCCCTATCAGCTATTAAATCCATTGGCTACATCAATAACAACAACATTTACTCCACATTAATAAGATCAATTCTAACAAAAACCAACACCAAAATAAAACTCCTCTGGATCCCCAGCCACTGTGGCATAAAAGGCAACAAACTTGCCGACCAAACCGCAAAATCCACCATACATACCCCCCTCCACTACACTCCCAACTTTAACTGTAGTGACATAAACAAATACCTTAAACACAACCTATTCCAAAAGCTTAAAAACAACATAAATCGCTGCAACACATGGTACCAACAGGTAAACAGCAATCTAACACACACAGGACACTATGTCAAAAACACGAAGCAAAAAGACATAACACGAATAGACCAAATAAAAATTCTACTACTTAGATTAGGTCATACAAGACTCACTCAACAACAATACATTAACCCAAACGACATAACACCCTGTCCAAGCTGCAACTCAACATCCGACCTAAACATAGAACACGTACTAAAAAACTGCCCTGCAACCTCCCACACTAGGAAAGAAATCTTTCAAAAATTATGCCCATTAGCAACCCTTGCAAACCCAACTACAACAAACCTCTCCACCATAATCAACTACCTCAAAAAAACCAATTACTACCACTTGCTATAGGATTAAATTTAGAAAATAATATAAATGTAAATTATGTAAATTCTTTGTAATTATATTATATTAATCTGTATATATGTAAATATGTATATAAACACAAGGCAAGTCGAAGGCCCAAGCAACAAACAAACTCCAGACCAATAACTCAACCAGTTGGAACGAAGTAGGCAAAATATGCCTCGAAATAGCTACCGCAGTCCTTGGCATTGAAAAACGCAGCTTAAAGTCTTGGATGAACAACGAAACCCTGGAAGAAATAACCGCAAGCGTCTGCGTATTGTCTTAATACGAGCAAAGTCGGCGGAAGCCAGAGCCGTAGCCAGGGCAGACTATAGAGCGTCGGCATCACTAGTGAAAAGTCTTGTCCGTAGAGACAAGCAACTGTTTTTCTCGAAGCTAGCCGAACAGGCCGAAATAGCTGCCAACACTGGAAACTTGCGGGCCGTTTACGCGTCTATAAAACAAATGTGCGGAAATAACATCAGACCTATCATCAATTAGAACGATGGCGCCAGTTTTTTAGTGATGATGCATCATTGGCCGAGGAGCGGCAGTCGGAAAACCTAATACCAACAATCCGAATCAATCCTAGAAGGGACATACCTACAACTCTGCCAACCCTTGAGGAAGTGGAACTAGCCTTGCAGACGCTCAAAATGGAATAGCAGCTGGCCCAGACCAAATCCCTGCTGAGCTGCTCCGATTTGGGTCGAATGCTATTGCTCGAGCTATCACTCCGATCATCAGAGAAGCCTGGAATGCAAATGTCTTTCCCACAGAATGGAAGAAAGTAGTTATAGTTACGATCTCAAAGAAAGGTGACCTTAGCGAATGCAAAAACTGGTGTGGGATAACGTTGCTAAATGCCATAAGTAAAGTCATGGCAAGCTTATTGCTTCAACGTATTTCTCCTGCCCTCGATTCCATTTTACGCAAGGAACAAGCTGGTTTCCGACCTGGGCGATCTTGTGCTGACCACATTAATACCTTGCGTATAATTATTGAACAATCAGCTGAACTCAACGCACATTTGTATCTGCTTTTTGTGGACTTTAAGCGAGCTTTTGACACGGTATCACGTGGAGCAATGTGGACTGCTCTAGTCAACAAGGGTATTCCTGTGAAGATAGCCACCTTGATTAGTGAGCTGTACAGAAACGCTGAAATCTCAGTGCGTTTCAACGGACGAGAAAGTGCACCTTTTGGCACCTCCAGAGGAGTGAAACAAGGATGCATTCTGTCACCAACTTTGTTCTTGATACTTTTAGACTCAGCTCTTGATGCAACAAATACCCAAGCGCCTGGCGGCATCCGCTGGAATATAAATGAGTTCCTGGGAGATATTGATTATGCTGACGACATATGTTTCTTCGCACACCGCTTCGAGGATATCGAGGCTAAGCTGAAAAGACTCTCGGAGAACGCCGCAAAAGTCGGCCTTAAAATCAATACTCGAAAAACGAAACTTATGCGTATTGGCACGTCAAACGTAAATCCGCTGTCAATTCATGGTCATATTATCGAAGACGTTGACAGCTTCTGCTACCTTGGCAGCAAAATCACAAAGGAGCATTAACAAGGCGAGGAGCGCTTTTCTTACATTAAATAAAGTTTGGAGATGCAACACCCTCTCACAGAGCACGAAAGTAAGAATCTTTAACTGCAGTGTCAAGGCTGTGCTGTTATACGGTTGCACAACCTGGAGCTTGACGCAGTCAACAAGTCGCAAACTCCAAGTTTTTATCAACAGATGCCTACGACAAATACTTCGAATTTTCTGGCCAAACCGCATTTCAAATGAAGAGCTTTTATTAAGGACAAACACCATCCCTGTCGAAATAGAAATCCGGCGTAGAAAATGGACTTGGCTTGGCCATATTCTACGTCGCCCAAACAATGAAATCGCTAGAACCGTTTTAGACTGGAACCCACAAGGGCAGCGCAGAAGGGGACGCCCTCGAAATACATGGATCCGCTGCACCAAAAGAGAACTCGAAGCAACCCAAGTATCATGGAACCAGGCCAAACCTTAGCCAAAAATAGAGTTAGATGGAGAGAGCTTGTAGATGCCCTATGTTCATTTTGAACATTTTACATTTTGTTTATCTATATTGTAAATAAAATGTAAATAAAGGACATATATATATATATATGCATTTAGCGCTTTTTAGAGTTTGCCATATATGACTTTTTATGCAATTAGGTTAAAGTTGGTAAAACAATTTCCTTTGACATTATATCATAGAAATACATTGCATTCCTAACAAAAAGTGTATGAGTGGAAAGAACAATTGTTTTGGCAGAGCTGCCTTTGCTTTTTCCAGGTGAACCGTCGATAAAAAAAAAACAGTTAAAAAAGTCTGTCAGTGTCTCTAGTTCATTGTACATTGTACTCTAGTGCAAGTTTAAAGATTGATATTTCCTTCATATGGATAGTTCTCATCCGGATATGGTGGCAAGTGACCATTTTTCCATATCGGTAATTATTTTTTTATTTTCAACAACTAACCTCGCCTTCGGAATCGGCTATGTTGTTGTCTTTACTTAGAAACGGATTACCGATTTCGTCGACTTATTGCAAATTACCGTAAAATAATTGTGCATTCATTTCTGAAAAAATTGCATATGTACTTACGTGCAATTTGAAATAAACTTGATTTGCGTACATGAGCCTGCATGCTAACTTTGGTGACATAGGGTCTAGGTGTTGACATGGCTATATCGACTCGACTGTTGATGCTGATCAAGAACATCTATACTCTATAGGGTCGGAAACGCTTCCTTCTGCCTGTTACATACATTGTGGCGACTTTAATATACCCTTTTACTCTATGGGTACAGGGTATAAAAAGGTGCTTGCAAAATTTTTCAAGGTCTGTGCAAGAGGTAAGTCGGGAGAAAAAACATGAGAAAAAAATGGTCGAGAGTCAAAACATTAGAAAAGAAACGGCAATGTATGATAGAGATTGAAAAAACAAGACAGCTAGCGATTTTTGTTTTTATTCGCTGTTAACTTTTCTGTGCACCTGATACTTGCTTTAAATTTAATAAAACTATTTAGTTATTGAAGAGCTGATTCGGAAACAATTTAAAATTGGAAAGAAATGATAAAATTTAATGAAAACAGTGGTTTTAATATTATTTGCAGCTTACTTATAAATACATAAAAATGTATGTAAAAGAGAAATAGTTTAAAGTAATTGTGTATATCAAAACCATCATCGTAGTCACCTAGAAAAAGATAGTAAGGAATCCATTATTCATATTTAGACAACAACTGTTCATTGTAATTGCGTGTCGAGTCAAAAAGGGATCATACAGACTTTCGGGGTCCTAGCATTATGGATATTGAGGATCTAGTCAAGATGGGCCAGCGTTTGTAAATGACTCCCTATTATGTTTCTAAGGAGCTGGTCAACGATGCTGATAGCACCTTTATGCCGATTGGAATAATCAGGTGTTCTAGCAAACACGCAATTTGAAAAGAAAAGAAAAATGAGAGGAAGATGATAAAACAAGTACATCGGTTCAAATAAAATCCTCAGATGTGGCCATAACCATTGAGGATGTCACGCACATAATGCGAATTTTTACCAGCGGCGAAAGTCAGGATGGCGATGAACACAAAGATTTCATTTCGATGATTTCAGATTTTGTTCATTTTATGTTTTGGCGCCTAACAGCTGTTTGCTATTTTGCTCGACATGGGCTTCTTTGCCCACACCAATTCCTAAATAGAAATGAAAGAATAAAAACACCTTCGTGGTTTCTAATCCTAACAAAACAAAAAGTAAATAATACTTTAATACTTTACTACTAACTATGTCCTACATTGAATAAAATAAAAAAACTAGTAATAACTAAAATAATAACAATAATGGCTTAGAAGTCAAAAATGACAAAAATCAACATACGGGCAAAGATCGGCCATTTATTTATTGGGTAACACTGCTAACACTGGAATCCTCTAATTTAGTTTTATTACTCTCCTTATGCGTTCAGTTTTGTAAAAGCTGCATTTGTTGGAAATCTGCGACCAGTGAACACTCCAAAATGACTCCGCCTAAGGAAATTCCTGTAGAAATTAGAATTAGAAGATATTAGACTGTGCATATTTCCCGGGAAATTGACATTGTTGACAGTGCTTTACCTCTGATTCAAACCTTGCAAGGAAAAGCTATGCAAAAAATATTAATGGAATCAATTACAAAGCGCATATCCATTTATGAGCAAAGGACAATCTGCATCTGAATGGGCCTTCAGCAAGGCGGGCCAAATTGTTTCGGAGAGGCGAACCCGACTCAAGGAAAAAAATGTAAATATTTTGCTCTTTCTCAATCGTAACTATTGGCTAAATTGAAGCACAATTTTCTTATATATGTTGAAAATAAATTTGTTTATTGGGTTATACTATCGATGGCACTTTTGATAGTGTCGATGGCACTATCGACCACTATCGATGGTTTAAATTTTCCTATCGTCCACTATCGACGGTGCCTACTATTGATAGTTCTCCACCTCTAAGTGCAAGCGAGCGTAAAAGCTCTCGAGAGCGAGTAAAAGCTGAATTAGCCATGGCGGCCATCGCGGTGGATCGCGATGGCATGAGAGCAGGGGAATTGGTGAGAGCAAAGCTTTGACACATGCAAGGGAACATTCCGACGCTATTCGTGTGATCAAAAGCAAGACAGAAAAGTAGGGGAATGAAATGTGGAATTTGTTGAATGCATTACACACGGGAGGAATGGTCTTAGGCAAGGTAAGCGAAATCAACAAGTAATTGTTTGTTGTTTTCGGTTACAAATTTGAATCAAATTAAATGTGTGGAAAGTATTTTTAAGTAAACAAAGCCGGCGCGATTAGTATAGGGATTAAGTTAATTGATACATAGTAGATATACATACTTAGTTTATAAGACACATGCTGATGATAAGCGGCAAAATGAAGGCGTAAAAGAAAGGAGAGGGTGGCTGTGCTGCTTGAAGCATTAGAAAGCGTCATGCGTGCAACAGAGATGGAGAAAGCAGAGTGGTGGGCGCGTAAAAGCATATGCAAGGAAATGTCAGCTCAAATGAAATGTATTGCTGAACCTTTCTGATTCAGACGAGGCTTATGCGAGGGACAAGGAGGCAGGCTGACTGCAACGAGGGGAATGTCGCTGGACTGTATCACTGTATATGGCAACAGAGAAAGTGCGTGGGTGGGGAGAAAAAGCGATGGAAAAGTACTGGCCAGCACATTAAAGAATCAATAAAATCACTTATTCGTATTGTCAACCCTACAAAAATCAGTTTTTTTCACTTACACTGTGGCACAAAATAAATTTTGCTGTACCGAATCCCCCTGAAAGTTGTCTTCACGACTAGAAGGAGCAAAAAGGATCGTTAAAAAATACTAAAATTATTATTAACGGGCCTTTTGAAGCGCCAAAATTAAAGAAACGTAATTCGTATGTCGAATTTTGTCATGGTCTTTTTTAGTTTTTTTACCCTGTACTCCTAGGGTAAAAGGGTATATTAAAGTCACCCCAATGTATGTAACAGGCAGAAGGAAGCATTTCCGACCCTATAGAGTATAGATGTTCTTGATCAGCATCAACAGTCGAGTCGATATAGCCATGTCAACACCTAGACCCTATGTCCCCAAAGTTGGCATGCAGGCTCGTGTACGCAACTCAAGTTTATTTCGAATTATGCCACGCTCCCTCCCGCCCCTGAAATTCGGAAAAACTTTTTTTTATCTTTATGAAATAGGGTAAACATAGATTTGCTATTAATATGTATCGGCTCACTAAATTTCATGAAAATGGGACGATAAATAGCCAAGTTACACACGTAAACTTTTTATAGGGAATTCCAAGGGTTGGCGGCAGCCGGGTGAGTGAGTAAGATGGCATGCAATTGAAGAAACATATATGTAAAAGTCGACATCTAACAAAACATAACGAAGAGTAATAAAGTCGGATATTAAACTGGTACTGGATATATCAAAGTCGTTACGGCGACTTTCTTACTTTATTTTTGATTTGTACTGAAGCGATATAATGTTTATATTTTTCTTATGTTAACCCTTTACCGCATACAAAGCCATACATACACTTGCCAGAAAAACTATCCGTACATGCAAGTATTATGTAGAAAATTCAAGTTTACATCGGATAATAACAGCGATAAAGTTATAATTTGATAGGTCTGTTTTATTATTATGTTTATTCAATATTTTTTTTTGATTCTCACGATATTTTATAATTCTTGTTACACGAGAAGCATTTTTTTTAAATTTAAAATGAAAATGTGGCAACATTGTAACCTAGAAAAAGTTTCCGTACGCATCGAAAAGGGGGCATCCCATGCTATCAGCTGATCTTTATTATCTCAATTACAGTTACATTTTAGTTTGTGGTATTTTGTGGCGTGAATACATGACTTTCAAGATAGCTTAACAAATAAAAAGTTCGAGTATTTAGCATGGCACCCAAAAGTAAGGAAATTACTCCTGACGAACGGAAAATTATTCTAAAACTTCGAAATGAAGGGAAGTCTTTTCGAGAAATTGGAAAAATAATAGGCAGGTCCCACTCCTCTGTCCAGTACGTGGTTAATACCTTCGAAAAAACTGGCTCCATTCTTTCAAAGCCACGTTCTGGGCGCCCGAGCAAGCTGTCAGATCGTGAAAAACGGTCAATATTGCAGGAAGTAAAGAAGAATCCTCGAGTAACTGCATCGAAATTAAGCGAAAATGTTAAAGATTCGTTTGGTAAAACCATTCATGAAGACACTGTTCGCAAAATATTGAAAAAAGAGGGTTATCATGGCCGTGTAGCACGTAAAAAGCCCTACATATGTATCAGATGTCAACCGAAAGAAGCGAATGGTTTTTGCCAATGAACATGTAAATAAGCCTCCAGAGTTTTGGGAAAGTGTTTTATTTTCGGACGAAAGCAAATATTGCATATTTGGCATAAAGGGAAGAAAACTCGTATGGCGAAAAAGTGGTACTGTTTTGAATAAAGAAAATTTGGCGCCCACTGTCAAACATGGCGGAGGTGGGGTGATGGTCTGGGGGTGTATGGCGGTCGAAGGAGTGGGTAAACTCGTATTTATAGAATCCATTATGGACCAATATGGATATTTAAATGTTTTAAAGTCCAATTTTAAACCAAGTGCTGAGCAGTTGGGGCTGGGAGACGATTATTATTTCCAACATGATAACGATCCCAAGCACACTGCGCACAATGTTAAGCTCTGGTTGCTATTTAATACCAAAAAAAGTTAGGTCATGCAGTAGATGGTTAAGCTTACATATTTTTAGTTTCTTAATTATATTTAATGATTAGACTGAAGCACTATAATGATTACTTTATATATTAAATGAAAAATAAAATAATTTTTGAGATAAATATTATTTGTTCGCTTACTATTTTTTCCTATTTTGCACGCCTTTGCATCGGCAAGTACGTAAAAAAAAAAAACTCAAGCGAAGGCGTGCAAACCGCAACATCGACGACACACTACACCAAGGAGTGTATGTTTGCCGTGTTGGGTGGTGATTGGGTTTTTTATCCTTCGTTTTGATTAAGTACAACTTTCCTCTTTCGATTCAAAATCTGAAGTGAAGTTTTATTTCGATTCAAAAACGTATCAAACCTTCGCAGAGCCTGCCTTCTTAAAATCTATGTATAATGTTTATAGGCATGTTTATGTATTCCAGTTGCTGTGTCGGCATTTTGCCGTCGCGGCGTATGTGGGATGTTGTGTCAACATATTCGATGACCACATCCGTTGGTCTTGCTGAAGTGGCCAAATAGTTGCAATTACTGCTGATGGGGTTTTGACCGAGGGGGTTAAGGTGGGGGTGTCGCAGAACTGCTAACGGTAACCCGGGCACGAAGTGGCTCTTCTGGCTCCCGTGGCTCACACAAATTGGTGCTCCCGAGTTTTATGACCCATTATAAACGACATTTTTTTCTTGGGATCGTTGACAAATGGTCGGTTTTGCGAGCTCGAGCACACAAGCGAAAGGCAATAGGAAGCATGGAGCCCGAAGAGCTCGAGCTGCAAAGATCGACCCTTTTTTCATATTTGTCTATTATACATATGTATGTATGTTCCTTCGCTTGTGTGCTTGTGACCTTTTTTTCTGCCCAAGTTCTGCCCGAAAAATTGTTGTAATAGGTTTTTGTTGTTTGGCTCCGAAGTGCCCACCCTTGCTCTACACATTGTATGTCTTAATTTTTGTGTATCTCTTTTTATCCAACCTTCTTTCGACGTTTAAGCGCCGACATAAATATATCTGTATGCCATACACACATACAGTATTTCCACAAATTGTTTGCAAAATGAAGTGAAGTAAGCTTGTCACCGCACCGACTTGGATATACCGTGTACCAGTTTGAAATGCGGCCATAATC
The DNA here is from genome assembly GCA_024703675.1 of Drosophila nebulosa. NCBI lineage: Eukaryota > Metazoa > Arthropoda > Insecta > Diptera > Drosophilidae > Drosophila > Drosophila nebulosa. The sequence continues at coordinate 729,575 of JANFPS010000019.1, read as the reverse complement.
ACTCTTCATTATGTTTCGATGTCCAATTCTATCTCTTTCTTTTGCATGCAAAAAACAAACTCATACCAATCGCATGCCATATCACTCACTCATCCGAGTGCCCCCCCCCCCCCGTTCACCATTGCAATGACTATAAAAAGCTTAAGTGTGTAACTTATCTATTTATGGTTCCATTTTCATAAAATTTGGTGAGCCGATATATGTATATTATTAGCAAATAAATGTTTACCAAATTCCATCAAGATATTTTAAATATTGCGGGAGAAAATCATGTTACATACATTGTGGCAACTTTAATATACCCTTTTACCCTAGGAGTACAGGGTATAAAGTATAAAAACTAAAAAAAGACCATGACAAAAGTCGACATACGAATTATGTTCATTTAACTTTGGCGCTTCAAAAGACCCATTAACAATAATTTTAGTATTTTGTAACGATCCTTTTTGCTCCTTCTTGTATTGAAGACAACCTTCATGGGGACTTGACACAACAAAATTTATTTTGTGCCCCGGTGTAAGTGATAAAACTGATTTTTGTAGGGTTGACAATACGAAAGATTGATTATGTTGATTCTTTAATGTGCTGGCCAGTACTTTTCCATCGTTTTTTCTCCCCACCCACGCACTTTCTCTGTTGCCATATACAGTGATACAGTCCAGCGACATTCCCCTCGTTGCAGTCAGCCTGCCTCCTTGTCCCTCGCATAAGCCTCATCTGAGTCAGAAAGGTTCAGCAATACATTTCATTTGAGCTGACATTTCCTTGCATAAGATTCTACGCGCCCATCACTCTGCTTTCTCCATCTCTGTTGCACGCATGACGCTTTCTAACGCTTCAAGCAGCACGGCCACCCTCTCCTTTCTTTTGCGCCTTTATTTTGCCGCTTAACATCACCCGCCTTTCACTCTTTCGCCCTTGCTCTTATATCTATACATTTCGTGTCTCATAATTGCTTATAAACTAAGACTATCTACTATGTATCAAATAACTTAAAAACTATACGTGTGCTTCCCATGCCACAGACCATTCCTCCCGTGTGTAATGCATTCCACAAATTCCACATTTTATTCCCCTACTTTTCTGTCTTGCTTTTGATCACACGAATAGCGTCGGAATGTTCCCATGCATCTGTGAAAGCTTTGCTCTCACCAATTCCCCTGCTCTCATGCCATCGCGATCCACCACGATGGCCGCCATGGCTAATTTGGCAACTTAAAGCTTTTGCTCGCTCTCGAGAACTATCACGCTCGCATTGCAATTTCTGGCTAAGCGTTGATTTAGTGCAAGCTTGATGCCCATGCGTGCAGCATGGTTTATCTTTTTTTCTTTCTAATTTTAACCATTGTATTCCTCACAATTTGTTGGGCCACCATTGGCAAATATGACTGCCTGCAAACGATTTGGCATCGAAGCAGCCAAGTTTTTTAGCTCGGTACTCGTTATATTCTCCCATTCCTCTTTGATTCTTTCTTTTAGCTTTGCACCACTTGTAATGCCATGTTTCCTAATTTTCTTGTGCAAAATTTCCCACACGTGCTCAATAATATTTAGGTCTGGACTCTGCACTGCACTGGCACCGAAGTTTAGTTTATAGACCGATGGCTTAAAATTTTTACCGAATATGTCCTTGTATTTAAGACGGTCCATAGCGCCTTCAATAAACCATTACGCTACCGCCACCCGTTGCCGTTACTCTTAACGAAGCTTGCGGGTTTTCACGTTATTTAATACCCTTCGTATTGTACTTTCATGGACAACATTGAGGGACCATTTAGCTATCTTTTTGGCCAATTTTGGGGCAGCAATGTTGCTTTACTAAAATTAAATATTTGTGATATATCACCAAATGATTTCTTTTCATATCTGTGTTTTAATACTAAGTTTCTAAATTCTACAGGAATTTCCTTCCGAGGAGTGTTCACTGATCGCAGATTTCCAACAAATGCAGCTTTTTCAAACTGAACGCATAAGAAGAGTAATAAAACTAAATTAGGGGATTCCAGTATTACCCAATAAATAAATGGCGTATCTTTGCAAGTATGTTGACTTTTTTCATGGTCTTTTTATAGTTTTGACTTCTAAGCCGTTATTATTATTATTTTTGTTATTAATAGTTTCTGATTTTATTCGATGTAGGACATAGTAGTAGGGTTTGTATTAGATCTAAAGTATTATTTCCTTTTTGTTTTGTTAGGATTAGAGACCACGAAAGTGTTTTTATTTTTTTATTTCTATTTAGGAATATGGGTGGACAATGAAGTCCATGTCTTGGAAAACAGCAAACAGCTGCTAGGCGCCAAAAAATAAAATAAACAAAATCTGAAATTATCGAAATGAAATCTTTGGGTTCATCGCCATCCTGACTTTCGCCGCTGGTACCGATTCGCATTATGTGCGTGACATCCTCAATGGTTATGACCACATCTGAGGATTTTATTTAAACCGAGGTACTTGTCCTATCATTTTTCTTTTCTTTTTAAATTGCGTGTTTGTTCGAACACCTGATCATTCCAATCGGCATAAAGGTGATATCAGAATGATTGACCAGCTCCTTAGAGGCATAATAGGGACACCTTTTCAAACGCTGGCCTATCTTGACTAGATCCTCAATATCCATAATGCTGGGACCCCGAAAGTCTGTATGACCCTTTTTTGACTCGACACGCAATTACAATGAACAGTTGTTGTCTTAATATGAATAATACATTCCTTACTATCTTTTTCATGGTTGTAATATATGTACACAATTACTTTAAACTCTTTCTCTTTTACGTTAATTTTTTTGTGTAACATGCCCATATATGTACATATGTACATATTTATAAGTAATCTGCCAATAATTTTAAAACCACTGTTCTCATTGAATTTTATCATATTTTACCCATTTTAAATTGATTTCGAATCAGCTCTTCAATAACTAGATAGTTTTATTAAATTACACAACTTTCATCTTCTATAATTTATGTTGCAGCTTCTCCGATATCGTTGATATTTTCCATGAATTCATTGTATCTCTAACTTCTTGTGCCTACCACCAAACCTCGCTAAAACGGGACTTTCCCAAACTACAAAACAACATCGAAGTCATCTTGGCCATAATGTGATGCCGGTATTGCATCGTCTTGGAATTATGATTCTTAAGAAAATACTCGAAGATGCACCATTACCAGCACGCGCCAAAACATCGCCAGCATATTTTCCAACTAATTACACTCCTACATATACATACGTAGGCCCAACAATAATTTAATTGGTTTTCACGATCTTATTTTCATTGCTTTAGCTAATGCAAATGCTCAATATGTGTCAGGTATGAACATGTACATGTCACGCATTTATGATTCTCTCAACTCGGAGTTAAAGCAAGTATCAAGAACACAGAAAACTTAACAGCGAATAAAAACAACAATCCCTAGCTGTCTTGTTTTTTCAATCTCTATCAGACATTTTCTCATGTTTTTACTCCCGACATACCTCTTGCACAGACCTTTAAAAATTTTGAAAGCACCACTCTAAAGGGTATAATAAAGTCGCCACAATGTATGTAACAGGCAGAAGGAAGCGTTTCCGACCCTATAAAGTATATATATTCTTGATCAGCAACAACAGCCGAGTCGATATAGCCATGTATACACCTAGATCTCGGAGACTATAAGAGTCTAGAGTCACCACACTTGTGTGGTGTGCGTATTGTGTACGCAGATCAAGTTTATTTCAACCTGAAATTCGAAAAAAAAAGTGATTTTCTCCCGCAATATTTAAAATATCGTTATAATTTGGTACACATATATTTCCCAATAATATGTATCGGCTCGATTTCATGAAAATCGGATGTACAATAGGCAAGTTATACTCACAAACTTTTTACAAGCAATGTTAAGGGGGCGACAGCCGGGTGCGTAAGTGATATGAGGCATGCGAAACATAACGAAGAGTGAAGAAAGGGCGCATTGGTACAAGGTAAATTCGAGTCGGTAAGGTGACTTGCTTAGTTTATAATTTTTTAATACTGCAATTATTTTTCAATTCAATTTTTTATATATTTTTTTTATCATATACAGTCACAAGCAAAATTTATGGCACAGCAAGGTTTCTTAACTCTCTGCTAACCGTTTGCCCCTTTAAATAAAACTAAATCGTAAAAAGTATATTGGACCAAGAGATTATTTATTTAATATGCATAAATAATTTATTTCACTAACCTCATACAAAGTTTTCACTACACAAGTCGGCATAAATATTTACGTATTCCAGCTAGCAGTGCTTCTTTGGAAAGGACTTTTAGGCTCTGTTATTAATTTCAAGAAAAAGCATAAAAATATGGTTTTATTGTCGGTAATCTATTGTTGAAGTTTATTATCTATAAATAAAGTTTATGTAAATAAAATCTTGTTCTTACTTTTATTTCAAAATACTGCAAATATTTTTAAAATTGATTTATTTTCAGATATTGCATATCATATACCGTGACGAAAGAAATTTAACGAATCGTTTTGTGTCTATTGAAGCTTTTAATGCTTATTACCGTTTAATAACGGTTCAAAAATGAGCGTCAAAACAAAAAATCTGTTAACAGCAGTTTTATGTTGTTTAGCTTTTGCATTTCTTTTTTGCTGATAAAAACGCAAGCGAACATCGATTTGGTGAGTGGCATAAGTATTTCGACGAAACATTTGTGGTCATATCTTACGACTTTAAGCAAGTCTTAATAACATTTTTTGATTTCGACCCCGACGTTGCCCGCGAGCAACTTCTGTTGTTTAAGAGCTTACGTTCGCGCTTCTTTTGTTGTTGTCTGCTCATTCGTAGTGATAACGGTGCTTTTATGTGTCTACTCAGAATATGTGAAAAAAAATTTACATTAGAAGATCATTTGTCGAAGTTATGTTGAAAAAGCTGCACGTACATCAGGCAAAAATTTCTTGTGAAATTCAAAAGAGTTTTTTAAGTAAGTGTTTTACAAATAAAGGACTATTAATATTTAAAAAGTATGTATGCAATATTTTTTAGAATAGATTTAACTTAACGGAGCTGAAATTAAATTCCATAAAACTAAATTAATAAACAAGTGAGTAATTTTAAAGTTCAATGTTGCTTGTGGGCATTGTTTTAATTTTTGCTTTTGGTTATGAGACCGAAAGAGAAAAGATTGTCGGATGCGGATATTGCGAGGATTTTTAACTTTAATTGGACTGAATCTTTGGACAAAGAATGTGATGATGATATGGAAGATATTTCTGCAGTGCTGGAGAAGAATTTGGAAGGAGTCTTGGAAAGAGGGGAAACTTTAGAGATTAATCTTCTTGAAAATATGATTGCGGACAAATGTGAGCAGAGATCTTGTGTTGATGTGGATAATTGCTTCGAAAAAGTTGACCCCAAGACACTAAAGTGGAGAAGCAAGCCATTGAGTGTTCTAAAATTTGCCGCAACTCAAAATGGTTACCGCTATCACAGATGCAATGCCGCACGCAAAGTTTAAAAAAATAAAGAAATATTTACACTTCAACGATAATACGAAACAATGCCAGAAAGGCTATTTTAATTATGACAAACTGTACAAAATACGTCCTTTACTAAGCAGGAGGAAAACTTTGGTAAGCTTCCCCAGGAAGAACATCAAAGCATTGAGGAAAAAATCATTGCGCTGAAAGGTAAACAGTTATTACTATCATAATGTCAAAAAAATAATTTAGTGTTTTCATACAGGTCATTCAAGCAATACAACCCAGCCAAGCCTCATAAGTGGGGTCTGAAAATGTTTACGCGTGCTGGAACCTCTGGATTAGTGTACGACCATGATTTTTTGATTGCAAACGCTAGCCTAGTCATGGAACCCCAGAGAACTTCGGGAAAACCCGAACGCTCGTACTCTCAATGAGAGCGTAACGTGGAGAGAGGGCCAAGCAGCTACGAAAATAATTTAGTCTAGCACAGACTACAGAACGACGAAGGCAGGTCTATGTCGCTTGTGATTTCATTCTGTCTATGTACCGACTCGTCGGTAGTGTTGTGTGAAGTTGTACAGCATCGCATTTCAATAGCTCGCTCGACCAAAATTTTTAATTTTCGATAAAACAGCGACAATGCGAATAGGATATGCCCCTGTCGAAAGAATATCAAGAAATATTGGCATCAGCTACGTATGTATCTCGGTGGCTGTACCGATAGAGTGTTCGCTTGGCGATCGGAATATCTCTGCTTCGATTCCCAACGAGGTGTCGTTAAAGGAAGGTTTTTTTGTCTATTTTTTTTTTTTTATTGCCTTCTCAGGTAGTAGAGCAGCTCCTTGAGTTCTTTTGCAGCTCTGTTGAACTCGGTCTTGTCTCTTGGGTTGCGAGAGTTATGCCAGTTTCGGCGGAGACGCCTTTTCTCAGCAACCAATGCAGCAACTTCCGGCGACCAGAGATGGATGTCCCTGTGTGGCACGCTTTTATGGGGATTGGGTGGAGGAGTGGCATGGGAAACGGCATTGTGTATTTCAATGTTAAGTTTCTCAACAGCGCAGTCCAGTTCGTCGTTGGTTGTTATTGCGACCGCTGGGTCCAGTCTATTCTGTAACCATTGTTGGTATAGCTGGATGTTAGTGTTGGGTTTGAATAGTCTACCCGTCTTGGAATGGGTGAAAGCAGGTATATTGACCAGAAGTTTGACAGCGCTGTGGTCAGAACACAGGTCGATCGCATTGCCAGTGACGATTTTGTGTGTTGGGATTCCTTTTGAAATGGCAAAGTCCAACACATCTGGGATCTTGTCACTATCGGTAGGCCAGTAGGTAGGCTCACCAGTAGAGTGGCTGTCAAGAGAGCGCTCTGTAATACACTTGTATAGCGCTCTGCCTCTGGGGTTCACAAGGCGAGAGCCCCACCACGTATGCTTGGCATTAAAATCGCCTCCAATTATGAACCTCGGCCCAAGGTTGTCCAGGAGATTGTGAAATCGTCCTTGTCCAATGGTATGTCGGGGTGGGCAGTATGCGGCAGCTATTGTAATGTCACCAGTTGGGCAGATAACTCTGATCTTGGCGCATTGGACCCATTCCTCCTGTTGAGCTGGTAGTTCGATAAACTTTATGCCGCTTCTTATTATGACTGCCGCGCCTCCGCGAGCGGTGCCATTTGGATGGTTCGTAGATATCACGTCGTATCCATTTAGGGAGAAGTGGGATAAGGGGGAAAAGTGGGTTTCAGAGACGAGGAGAATGTCCACGCTTTTGGTTTTCAGGTAGTGCTCTACCTCTGGCCTGCTCTTGCACAGACCGTTCGCATTCCAGATGATAATGTGGAGATTTATTTGCATTGCTGGGCTAGTAGTGACGTTAGCAGTTGCGTCATGGCTGCAAATTGGTCCAACATTTTCTCCATCATGACTTCCAGGCGATCCAGTCTGGAGTTGGCATTAGCAGGTGAGGGTTGCTGTTGTGGCGACTGTTGTGTTGGCTGTTGTTGACCATGGACTTTGCTGGCGTACGATACTCCTGGAGTAGTGAACGGTGTAGGGTGGTTGATGTTGTGCGTGTGGGTCTGGCGTACGATACTCCTGGAGTAGTAGACGGTGTATGGTGGCTTGGTGTTGTGGGTGTGAGTCTAGGTTTTGGCGAGTGGAGCTCTTTGGCCTTCTGGTAAACTTTGCAGCCTTTGTATGAGGCAGCGTGATTATCGTTACAAAGGGCACAGCAAGCTGGGGCATCTCGAGGCTTGGTGCATTCGGTAGAGAGGTGGTCCAGTGCACATTTCACACACTTGGGAGGTAGTTTGCAGTACCTTTGGGAGTGTCCAAGTCCTTGACAGCGATAGCACTGCAGTACGTCTTTATTTTTAAGCGGGGGCTCAACTTTGACGACGCATTTGCAGAGACGAGTGATGGAAAAGGAGTCCTTGTTATTACTGGCTGGTTCTAGGTTAACAAAGAACATTGACATGGGCTTATTATTGCTACGGGAGATGGGGTTTTTGATCTCAAGCCCGCGAACGGCATGTCCTTTAGACTCTAGATCATCCTTAATAGCTGTGAGGTCCGTGGAGTGGTGGAGCCCTTTGATGACGATGCGGTAAGCACGTTCGTCTTTCGGTTGGAAGGTTTGATATCTGATCTCGTTGTCATTGAGATAAGCCTTAAGTTTCGAGAAACTTTCCTTGTCGGAAAGGTTTATCCGGACACTGCTATCCTTGCCAGACTTATAGTCAAACTTGAGGTTGCCGATGGCCAGGGCAACGTCAGTAATTAAACCTTTTATGTCGTTCACATCCGGGATGAAAATTGGTGGCGGCTTGATCTGCTTGGCTGGTACACTCTGGGTGACTGGGGCAGTAGACGGTGGTTCCACCGTCGTTTCCATGTCGTCGTCGTCGCTGTCATCTGAAAGAGCTGAGAACCTGTTTTCACTGTTGGGGTTGCTTGGGGTATTTAACAGCACAGGTTTGCGGGAGGGTTCTTTCCTCTTGACTTCCCCTGGTTCCAAGCTGGAGTTGCTGTCTTCGTCGTCACTTTTATCCTTGATGCGATGTGTCTTAAATAGGGATTTCACAACCTTAGCTTGTTTGGCAGATGAAGCGCCTTTCACTTTTGGTATCAGTTGAGGGATCCTGGTTGGGACTACCTGCCACCCTGGCTTGGAGGGAGCTGAATTGGATGGCCCTGGTAGCTCCATGTTGCCCGTAGCGTACGCCACAGACAGAGGGAGCTTGGGCTGGGCAGCTTCAAACAGTTGCAGAATCTGTTATAATATGCGCCTGAAAGATGCTAATGATATTATTGGTTGCACCCGAGGGTATGCAACACCTGTAATTGGAAGTGCGGCCTAAAAGTATGCTATACTTAGATGCGCGACTCTGAATGGCTGGCCAATCAGAGCGCCGTAACGGTGCTTGTTGATAGCTCCCAGCAAGATGTACGAAATCAGCGCAGATGTTGTTGCAAAAGTTTTGTGCTTCTGAGAAGTAGCGGTAAATAGTAGCGGTAAATAGTAACGGTAAATAGAAAACACTTTGAACACACGACCGGCTTTGAATAAACTGTCCGCGAGCACGTCCGTTCAGCTTGACTGTCTATTTGCGACTAAGCTCACCGATTGCATTTCATTATTATTTTTATATTATATATACTTATGTCGGCGCGGGCAGCTCGTGCTGTGTGTGAGTGTGAGGCATTTCGCAGGAATGTTATTTCATCATAATGTGAAAATTGCATCAGCCTTTAATTGAGTTGCGATTGGCCGATGGCATTTTGTAGTTTTGGAAAGTACCGTTTTAGCGCGGCGACAGCGTTGTGGAGCGTCGTGGAACGTGGTTCGATGGTAGGCACAAAAGAATAAGTGTGCGACGCAAGTCAGTTCTATGCTAGACTTCGGCAACAGTTTAATGACGCGTTTATATCAGAAGTGGGATCGGGCTCGGCACCTAACAACGAAGCTGAGCCGTGGAAAGCTCTAATAGAGTTGCAAAATAAAAACTTAACAGAACTCGTTAAAACATTTCAAGCAACGATTTCCGAAAAAACAAACAAAATCGCGGTTGTGCTGCCAAAATTCAATGCAGACCTTGTTGGCGCCGATGCGTCGGCATGGTGCTCTACTGCGAACATTATTTTGGCAGAAAATGATATAAAAGGTAGTGCCCTTGTGACGGTGTTAAGTGCAGCGATGGAAGGTAGTGCCTCACAATGGCTTGCGCGGACTTGTTATCCAGAAATGAATTGGCCCGAGTTCAAGCAACTATTCATTCAACAGTTCACTAATGTTGAAACACCAGCGGCTATGTTTCTGACAATGCTAACTAACAGTCCGAGCGACGGTGAATGCCTTTCGAATTATGCTGGTCGTATGATGACGTCGCTTATTGGGAAATGACGTGAATTGGATGTAGAGGAGATTGCAGCTTCCGTATCGCTTGCTAGGCTGGCTCAAGTTGATAGCAGATTGCAGCGCATGACCTTCACCTCAAATGTGCGCACCAGATGTGATTTGCAAACCGAGTTAAAAGCATTCACATTCAACAAAAGGAAGATGACGTCAACAACAATTAAGTGCCACTTCTGTGGAAAGTTAGGCCACAAGATCAACGAATGCAGAGCTAGACTGCAGCAAAATCTTTCGTCTCGTGCTATGGACCGTAATGGCAGCAGCGCATGTGGTCACCGTCAAAAATCTGATGTAACCTGCTTCAAGTGTGGAGAGCGTGGCCATATTTCTACACAATGCAGTAAACCCAAAACGGACAACAGCAAGGATACACATTCTGTAAAGAGAGTGCAACTGTGCGAAGTTGTTAAGCCTAAAGGAGAGATGGTTCATCAAGGAATGACATTTGCTACAACGTTTGACTCTGGCGCGGAGTGTTCATTAATCAAACAACAGATAAGTGCTAAGCTAGCTGGTAAAAGATTAAATAATGTTGTGAGGTTAGAAGGCATTGGCAATGGCAGCGTTTGCAGCACATTGCAAATACTTACCAACGTAAATATTAATAATTATCAAATTGAGATTTTGTTTCATGTTTTAGACAATAATTATATGAAAAATGACATAATTATTGGTCGAGAAATATCGTCGCCTGGATTTAATGTCATAATTTCACCAGGGAAATTTGAAATTGTTAAAACAAAAACTGTTAATAATTGTGTTAACGAAGATAAATTTTATGACTTAGACACAGGTCTTGTTGGTGAAGACTGTGATGAATTAAAAAGTTTGTTGGAAAATTATTCAAAATATTTTATCAATGGGATTCCTTTGCCTAGAGTTAGTTCGGGTAAAATGAAAATTAAACTAAATGACCCAAGAAAAATTGTCCAAAGGAGACCATACAGTCCAAGTGAAAGGGAATTGGTTCGAAATAAGATTAGGGAGCTATTGGAATGCAAAGTAATAAAGCCGAGTTGTTCACCCTTCGCAAGTCCCATAATGCTGGTAAACAAAAAAGACGGCTCCCATCGCTTGTGTGTAGATTACCGGAAATTAAATGGTAATACCGTTGCAGATAGATACCCTTTGCCCCTTATATCAGACCAGATAGCCAGGCTTCATGGAGCAAAATATTTCACATGCCTAGATATGGCAAGTGGATATTATCAAATACCCATGCATGAAGACTCAGTAGAGTGTACAGCGTTCGTCACTCCAGACGGACAATATGAATTCTTAGCAATGCCGTTTGGGCTTAAAAATGCGCCTTCAGTTTTTCAGCATACCGTTATACAAGCCCTGGGAGATCTTGCTAATACATTTGTGGTCGTTTATATGGACGACGTAATGGTGGCTGCTTCAACGAAAACTGAGGCTTTAGAAAGATTAAAGATTACTCTTGACTGTCTTACGTGTGCCGGATTTTCCTTTTATATAAAAAAATGTTCTTTTCTTAAGTCAACAGTACAATATTTGGGATACGAAGTGAGTGCAGGTGAAATTCGTCCAAATCCGCTTAAAATTGCTGCGTTAACTGCATTACCACCTCCTCAGTCGGTCCCAGCTTTAAGACAATTTATAGGGCTGGCGTGTTATTTTAGGCAATTTATGCAAGGATTTTCTTGTTTTATGAAGCCTTTATATCTGTTGACCTCAGGGAAGAACGAGTTTGTTTGGGAACCAGAACATGAGCCGTTTTGTATTAGCGTCTTGAGTGCAGAAGCAACTGTTTGGCTAAATACCTGTGTTGCATATTTTACCTTCATCTTCTCAAATGAGTTGGGATATATGTGTTTTTGGGATAGTTTTGGGCACATTCTTGCGGAAGTGCTTTTTGTGTCTATTTCAAACAATTTGACAATTACTTGCCAAGAGACTCTACCATCCGGAGTATTAATATAGTTTCGCATTAAAATATTTCTTAACGATTTTATGAGGTGGGGGACATCGTATATGCCAAATATTTTCTGACCGTCAACAGTAAAGTACGGTGTCTCATTTTTTATACCAAACTTGTTGAATGCTCCTCGGTTATTTGGGCCTTGATCACATACGACTGCTCTAATAATTAAGCCCAAGCTTTTTGCGGCTCTAATATTAGTATTAACTAACTCCGTTAATTTAGACAAAGAGAGTCCAGTGGAAGTTGCTACATAGCTTAAAACAAACTTCCAATTGTCATAGAGTCCCCTCACCATGAAAACACATATTTGCTTACACAAAGCATCAGTTTTCTCAATACCGTCGTCTACAAAACCTTCCACTTCATCTCTTCGGGAGTTATATTGCAGGCCTTTTCTTATTGAAATTTCATCAAAAACTAATACGGCATTTTTACTTTTATTGTGCATCTTCAAGAAAATTCCTTTTAAATGTTTCAATAAATTTTCATTTAAGCCCGGAACCATGTTTTTAACGGGAGCCCATCTTTGCAGAGACTTGTTGCATGGAAGATTTAACTCCAGATCGTCACGCATAAAATTACAGGCCTTAAAAGAATAAAAATTAATGCTTTGAGCAATAAATTTTTCGTCATCTTCCCACGACTGCTTGTTCTTAAGTAACATTTTGCAAACAGTGTTTGCAATTTTTGAAACGCACTTTTTGTCCAATAATCCTTGTATATCCATTTTCTTTTTTTCTTTTAAATATTTAAGTTTTCTTGCTCTTTCATTTCGCAATACATTTCTCAAATGTCTTATCTTTTTGTTATATAGTTAGACCTTTTGTATTTCTTTCTTTAGATTTTCAGACATTTCAAAGCACTTCTTTCTATAATATGCTTCATTTTGTTCTTTTTTAAGACAATTGGAACAAAATTGCATACCATCAGTTGATATGTCTGATATGTTTCTTGGTATTGTTGTCGATATTTTCCAAAATATTTGTGCGTTCTGCGCCGTGTTTACGTATATTTTGGAAAGTAGAAATTTTTGCGTGTGTTTCCTCACAGAAATCGAATAAATCAATTTTCGCATCAGTTGCAATTAAATTTAAATTTGGCTCATCGGTCAACAATAGAGTTGGTATAGCACCTGCCTTTAAAAATTTTTTACCTAAAAATTTTTTTTTCAAAGTGTAAGTTGCAAATCAAGCCCCTATCAATATTCACATCATATTGCAAATTACTTTTAGAAACCCACTGCCGACGAACAAACTCGTTTTTGGGGAACTTAAACATTCTTACGGGAAAGTGCTCTGACCCATTTCTATAACTTCTCATGCATGAGGCAATAATGCACTTGCAGCCACGTTTTCTATTATCAACGACCTGGTTTTAAATCATTTTTCTCTGTTTAAACTTGAGTATATGCCAACGGTGATGATGCTCGCAGACCAACAATCGCACAGAGAATGAATTAAAACGGCAAAACGTTGACAACGCTGTGAAAAATAATGCAAGAGGAAGAGTCTTATGGAAAAATTATGCGGTGCATCTGAAAAAAGCGTTCGAAAAATAGAAATTTTGAAGTCTTAAGGGGTTATCCTAATAATAATATAAATAATGTTTCTTTGTTTTTTTCTTTTTGGTTTTTGTTGTTGTTTTTTTGTTTTTTTTTTGTTTTATTTATTATTTTGTTCCTTTTTGTTTTTTTTTCTTTTTTATTTTGTTTCTTTTTGTCTTTTTTATTATTTTTCTTGTTTTTTATTAATTTTTATTTTGTTTTGTTTTTTTTTTGTTTATTTTTATTTTTTTATTTTTATATAAATAAAAAAAAAAACGACAAAGAACCTTCTTTAACGATATCGAGTTGGGAATCGAACCAGGGATATTCCGATCGCCAAGCGAGCACTCTATCGGTACAGCCACCGAGATACATACGTAGCTGATGCCAATATTTCTTGATATTCTTTCGACAGGGGCATAGCCTATTCGCATTGTCGCTGTTTTATCGAAAATTAAAAATTTTGGTCGAGCGAGCTATTGAAATGCGATGCTGTACAACTTCACGTCACACACACACTACGAAGCCTGAGCATGTACCGACGAGTGTACACATACATAGACAGAACGAAATCACAAGCGACATAGGCCTGCCTTCGTCGTTCTGTAGTCTGTGCTAGACTAAATTATTTTCGGAGTTGCTTGGCCCTCGCCCCACTTTATGCTCTCATTGAGAGTACGAGCGTTCGGGTTTTCCCGAAGTTCTCTGGGGTTCCATGACCAGTGTTGCCGTTTTGGCTTATTTTCGGCCAGATCTGGCTTATTTTCAAGAGCGATTGCGGATAAAATTGGGAAATTGCGGATAGCGGAAAATCTGGCTTATTTAAGATTCGAAACAGCTAATTTTTAGCTTATTTAATATATCTTTTAGTTGTTATAATAAAGTTTCCCAAATGCCGATTAATTGACAAAGTTACAGTCTGGCAACTATTGAAGTCTTACATCACTAATTTCTGCAATACTTCCATCTCTAACTACCTTGATTAAATAGATTGGTCATTTGTAAACATGCCTAAAGAAAATTATATGGCTGAGAAAGGACTTGACTGATTTGACAAGGGCTTATTGCAGCTGTTGCAAGTGTAGCATCAACGCTAAATTGTGTGATTTGCGGGTACATGCAATTTCCAAGAAGCACACCGGAGCCCTAAATGCTTTCGCCCAAAAAAACAAAATTGAATTCAAAAAAATGCCGACCAAGACCATAGAACAGGAAGTAGCACTGTGTCTTTTTGTGGCAAAGCATACAGCAATAAGCCCTGTTGACCATCTGAGCAACATATGCTCCACAAAATTTGATGACAGCAGTAGTGCTTCTCGCATTAAACTTCATCGAACGAAGTGTACACACATTATAAAAAATGTTCTGGCTGTCCATTTTTACGATGACCTCCATAGAGATATTGGAGACAAAAATTTAGTTTACTTCTGGACGAATCGACAGACATAAGCTTTACGAAACTTCTCGGTAAGATAATATATATGTATAAGTAAATTTATATTAAATAAGTATATAATTTTTTACATTTAAATATTAATAGTTTTTATATAAATATTGTATGTTTAAATATTGTATGTATGTATATAGGTGTGGTAGTTAACTACTTTTCTGCAGAACATGGAGTAGTTGTATCGACGTTCCTTAGCTTGATACCCGTAGAAAGTGGAGATGCATTGTCATTGGCTGATGGTTTAAGAAAAGAACTGAAACGTTTAAAATTAAATATTAAAAATTTAATTGGAATCGGAACTGACAACGCCAGTGTCATGATTGGCACAAACAACAGTTTGTACACACAATTAAAGAAGGATGCGCCGTCCCTAATTTTAATAAAATGTGTTTGTCATTCGGTGCAATTGGCAGTAAACCACTCGTGTAAGCACTTCTTTCCCGAAAGCCTGGAGTTCTTAATTTATGAGACTTATAACTGGTTTTCTAAAAGTTCTGCTAGGCAAATTATTTACAAAAAAATGTATGAGTGCATAAATAACGAGAAGGTACACCTAATCATTAGATTTATTTAAATGTGTTCGTAGTTCCCAATGTTTGCTGTGTATTAATATCTTGGATATGCTTTTGAAAAACATATCAAATCTGTGAGTATATCCAATGATGAGGAAAAGTCGATCCGAGAAAGTTGCACGAATTTCGTAGTTGATCTTGTTAAGCAACTAAAGCAGAGGTAAATATTTAGTTCTTTTTATTTAATTTACAATTATTAATAATATATTTTTCTAATTTTAGGTTACCCGACAATTTTAAAATCTTAAAACAAGCCGATGCTTTTGCAGTAGAAAATATTTTAAAAACTAAAAAAAAAAACATCATTCCGATTTTGGAGTTTTTTGGAATTCCCAATATTGACGAAATTGAACGTCAATACAATGAATTGACACTTATCTCTTGGGAAAATACTGAGGACACAATTAAATTTTGGGTTGAAGTATTGAATTACAGAGACTCGGGCGGAAACAACCGGTTTTCTAAGCTGAGTTCTGTTGCGCTTGAAATACATTCTTTACCTTGGTCGAACGCCGAAGTGGAAAGGGTTTTTAGCCAAGTTAATTTAATAAAAAATAAAATAAGAAATAGGATGAACGTTGACACGTTAAATTCAATATTAACCATAAGGTAATGTCTCAGAAAGTGATAGTCTCATCAGAACAAAAACTTATATTTTTAAATTCTAGATCCGGATTGAGCCGACACAACAAATGTTGCTTTGATTACAAAGTTTCTTCAATCTGCCTGAAGTCTATAGAAAATGTGGAACAATTAGATAATGAGCCCGAACAGTCTGTAGACAATCTAATAGCAGGTTTAATGTCATTTAAATGAACTTTATAAGTTTAAATTTCTTTTGTTTTCGTTTTTTTTTTCATAAACATGAAGTTTTTTTAAAAATATATGTTTTTTATAATTTAAAAACTTAAAAAAATTAGCTTATTTTTCAGCTATTTTTTTCTGGGATTTAGCTTATTCTGGCTGGTTTTTCTTGTTAATTCAGCTTATTTTGCTCGGGGAAAAACGGCAACACTGTCCATGACTAGGCTAGCGCATGGCAAAACGAGTGCTTTCGTAAGGTAGTCTACTCGGCTGCCTTTGACTTCGGGTTTACTAGCTCTTTTGCCAGTGCACGTTTGCTTGTCAAAGAGAAAGGTTGGTTACGGACGATTTTTTCTCGATTTATTTTTCGCATTAACCCTAACGTGTCCAAAAAAAAAAGAAAAAAAATGAACTATTGCTACTTTTGCCGCAAGAATGTACCACAAGCACTTATTTTGCCATGGGCTAGCGTTTGCAATCAAAAAATCATGAGTTTGTCCCATTTATGTGTTCTATGGTTAGTGGTACGACTTTACGTTGTACGTTGTTGTCATGCTTATGGCTGTCCTGTTCTGCTTATGGCTTGGGCTTATCTTCAAAAGGTCTTCCCAGAAACCAAAATTTCAAGCTTTATTTTGATAATTGGTTTACTTCAGTAAGCCTTCTAACCGCGTTAACGGAAATGGGCATATATGCAACAAAAACTGTACGTAAAAACCATATAAGCAATTGCCAACTGCATTCAGATGCTGAGCTAAAAAAGCGTGGAAGAGGAGCTTTTGATATAAAATGTGAAATCAGCAATAATCTTGTATGTGTAAAGTGGTTTGACAATAAGCCAGTTAAAATTATGTCTTTGTGTCAAAGCCATGAGCCTGTTGGGATATGCAAACGTTGGAATCCAAAAGTTAAAGCTTATATTGATGTTCCTAGACCTGCGATTGTTGCCTCTTACAATAGGGGTATGGGGGGAGTAGATTTGACCGACATGCTAATGGAGCTCTACAAGGTTAACCCTCGTTCAAAGAAGTGGTATGTACGAATTTTTTATTGGTGCCTTGGAACATCTGTTACGAACGCGTGGCTATTGTATTGAAAGCACTTAAAATTGACAAATCCGCAGCAAAAGCATATGCCTCTGATAAAATTTCAATTGGAATTAGCACACGAGTTGCTCACTGCCAATTTTCTATTGAAAAAAAGAAAGGTCGACCATCGAATGTTGACAGGGCTAGCTCTGTAGTTTCCATGTGCTCTCCATCAAGCAGTGTGTCTTCTTCACAGTCTAGAAATTTCCGGTTCCAGCCGATTCCTTCAGTATCTCAGCGTTATGATAAAATTGAAAAAAATTGGTAGTATTTGGTGAAAAAGGACGTTGCAGATTAAGCAAAACAGGAACACCAATGTCCAAACGCTTAAGATGTAAAGTACACCTTTATTGTGATAAGAAAAAAAAATTAGTTTTTTGTCTTTTCATACATGAATTGTTCAAATAAATAAAAATCATTAAAAGTTATTTGGGAAATAAATTTTTTTATTTTGTATACCACCATTGCCCAACGTTGATCATAAGCAACTTCCGGTAGCAGGCAAACCAGTGGGCGTGGCGACTACAAATTTTGGCCAATTACTTCTTAAATTAATATAAAAACAATAAAATCAAAAAAATTTGCATTTCACAGGAAAAAAGTTGGCGTCGAAAGGGTTAACCTTTGTGAAACTTAAAAACTTTGTTTTTTTTATAACAATAATATTTTAATTATTAAAAAACCATATAGGAAACGTCAGAGTTAAACTCTGTTGTTAGAGTTTTAATCGTAGAGAAGTTTGAAGTTTGATCGATGAACAAAGTTATTGGCACACCACAAGAAAAAATTAATGAGGAGGATACATCAAAACTTTGTAATACTTGTAATAATAATCGAGCTGGCATCGAGTCCACTAATTTTTTAGTAGTTTCCTCCTCAGTATTTTGCCATTCTTCCATTAAGGCTTGTTTTAGATAGGCATTCGTTCTTATAGCTCACTCTTCAATGCAACTATACAATTTTTACCATAGTTGTTGGTTTGGGTTGAGGTCTGGAGGCTGTAGTGGGTGTGGCAGACCTTGGCGGTATTGTAAACAAGCCACACTTTCACTATATGAGCTAAATGCTTGGGGTCGCTATCTTGCTGAAATAAAAAGCAACTAAGTAAATTTAGATTTTACCATGCTTAACAGTTGGAGGTATATTTTGATTTTTAGACTCTGTATTTAGCTTTCTTCTCATTGGTTGTAGTCCATCCGATCGAACTTGCTTGGAGTTTACCAATGAACTTCTTGGCGTATCCCGATAAGTACGAGCATGGTAGCTGGCTTTGTGTAGTACTCGGCGTACCGTAATTAAACGATTCTGCTGAATGTAAACAGTGCTACTTGAAGCGGAAGTGATCAAAAAGTCGTGTGGAAAAAGCCTTAACTAACTTAAAAGTTGAATTAATATTTATTTATATATTATTAATATATAATTTAATAGTTTCGTTTTGCGTTTTTTCGAAGTTGCGTCGCTGCTTTATTAGTACTAATTTTCACTGTGCGTAGTTATATTCTCGTTGTTGCGCTGTTTTGAGTTCGAGTGTTTAACATTTTTTTTTCTAAAGCAGCCATTGTGGCAACGCCAATACCAACTTTTACCAACATTGGACTTGAATTGTCATTTTTTTGTTTTCAACATTGACATCTACACTACCTACTTCTGTTTATAACTGCGTCTTGCTATCAAAACTCGGGAATTCCCTTTCTGTGCGTTTTTTAAGAGATAATATTTTTCCAATTTATGAATATATTGGCAAAGTTACAAAAGTGCATTAGTTACGTGTACATAAACTTGTAGTTTTTTTTTACCAAAATAAGTGGAAAGGGCTCTGCGGGTATAATTACCAAAAAGAAAACTATCAGCTGTGAGACAAAATTAGATATTCTACGTCGGTTTAATAAGGGAAAGAAGGCTGTGGATATAGCAAAGGCCGTTGTTTTTGCTCCAACAACAGTCAGAACTATTAGAGATCGTGATGGGTACAAAATAAGAGAGGCTGAAAAATCTGCAACATCATTAGAAGCTCAAACAATAACCCGTACAAGGTTTGATGATCAAAATGGAATCATTGCTTTACATTTGGATTGAAAATCAAGTTGCGCAGAATACCATTAAGTAAAGTGGTAATTCAGACAAAAGCAAAAAGCTTACTTGATGACATCAAAATTAAAGACGTATTGAGCGATAATGGTAGTTGTAGTAATAAAGACAAGAATAAAACATTTGAAGCTAGTAAGGGCTGGTTTAAAAGATTTCAACTTCGAGCAAATCTGAACACCATCGCTCTTAAAGGCGAAGCAGCTAGCACTGATATAACTGCTGCAGAACAATACCCGACAGAGTTAAAAAAAACTAATTTATAAAGGTGGCTATGATCCGAAACAAATCTTGAATGTTGACGAGACTGTTTTATTTTGGAAACGACTACCTAACAGAACTTTTATATCTAAGACGGAAAAATCTGCGTCAGGATATAAAGCTAGCAAGAATAGACTGACCCTTCTTCTTGGTGGTAATGCAAATGGTGATTTTAAATTCAAACCTTTACTCATTTACCAGTCAGAAAATCCAAGAGCTCTGAAAGGTTGTTCTAAAAATCTGCTTCCTGTCCACTGGCGAGCAACCAAAAAATAACAGCAGCACTATTTCAAAACTAGGTTTCGACATGTGCCATTCCAGAAATTAAAGCTTATTGCGAAAAGGAAAACCTAGGCTTTGGTCCTAAAAGACAACGCGCCTGGCCACCCAGTTTATGTTAATGATTTGTCAGAAAATGTGCAATTTGTATTTTTGCCACCTAATACGACAGCAGTTATTCAGCCAATGGATCAGGGAGTAATATTGACATTTAAAACCTATTACCTTCGACGAAAATTTAATCTTCTTTAAGTGAGACTGAAGGGCAAGATAAGCCAACCATGCTAGAGTTTTGGAAAAAGTTTAACATTTTAAAAGCCATAGAAATTATATCCGATTCGTGGGAGGAGGTTAAAACCTCTTGTATGAATGGTGTTTGGCGGAAAATTTGGCTTGAATGTGTTTACCGAAAATGCGCTGCAGAAGTTGATGGTACACCAGCTGCTTGCCGTGAAATTTCCAATTTGGCTCGAGAGGCTAGTTTTGAAGGTATGGAGAAAACTGACATGAAAGAACTGCCAACCTCGCACAACCAAGAACTTTTCGAACTGGATCTACCAGTTCTTAATGAAGAGGATGACAGTGACGGGTTAGTAGAAATGTTCCAAGAACAGTGTTTAACCTCTAAACAAATTTCAAAAGCGATGGGTTTGACTGACAATGACAGAAGTTTTAAGGTATCCCAAGCGGTAGCTACAAACATCAAGTGCTACCAGGAAATTTATTTCAATTAAAAAAAAAAAACTGTTCAAACTCTGGACAAATTTTTGGTGAACGAAGCTACTAAAAACTCATAAAGATAAACTTATTGAATAGTTTATTTTAATTAAAAGAAAACAGTTTTGTTTTTTCAATGAATCATTGCAATAAAATTTTTGTTTTTAAATGTTTACTTTGGTCAATTTTAATTTTAGAAATTAGTAGAACCTAGAACCTATCTTTGATCTTTCTATGGTTGGCTATAGAAAATCTTAACTCACTTTGCGTTGTTTCAGTTTGCGTCGTGTTTTTTTGGAACGTAACCCCAACGCAACGCGAGGTTTCGGTGTATACTAGGGAGCGACTATTGGTGTTGTGCACTGTTATTAAACAATTTGACAGCCAGGGGACACCATTACTTAAAAGTTTTGTTCACAAATATATGTTACGAAAAGGAATAACGCTGCTGCATAGCAATTATTATTGCCATCAGTAAGTGTTGACCAGCTATCAGCTCGCTGACGTGCTCAGTGTCGCTAGAAGTTGTGTCTGAGAACTTCTGAGCATACTCAGCGTCGCCACACATTTTGCCAGTGCGAGCCGCTAAAGTGCTAATGGCTCATTGCTGCTCCTCGTCAGTGCGAATTTTTTCCAGTTTTATAGTAAAACAACTCTGTTTAACTTTTTTTAAAAATGATCGATCTTCTCTGGCGTCCAATATTTATTCCGGCGTTGTCTTTTTTTATGATCCAATATCTCGTACTTAATATTTTGCTTCCATCTAAATGTAGCTTGACAATTGTCTACGCAACACGAGTCAATTTATGTGAATTGGCGAACGAAAATGAGAAAGAAAGGCGTAGAAGAATTGGGTACAAGAGAGCGAAGAAGAAAACAAATAGGCGAGTAAACGGATGAGTAGCTGCTCGTTAGCACCTCTAATAGAAGCTATGTGGTAACGGTTGGCTTTTTTACTAGTCTTCTC
Organism: Drosophila nebulosa; assembly: GCA_024703675.1. Lineage (NCBI taxonomy): Eukaryota > Metazoa > Arthropoda > Insecta > Diptera > Drosophilidae > Drosophila > Drosophila nebulosa. Next base: position 708,002 of record JANFPS010000019.1, on the reverse strand, counting down.
GACAAGCTACTAATAAAAGTCTGACGAAAAAGAAACTTGAAGCTATTGTATAAATTTACAAACGTATGTACATGGACCTAAGCGGCATATCTGAGTACCGTGGTTCAAAAGCCCCAAAAGAGATAGATGCCATAATTGATCTTCACGTCCCTATGTACTAATGTGATTTTCACAGCCGAACAGAACGAAGCTAATCCAAATCTGGTGTTGGTAAACGCAGAATAGTTTCCGATTAATAACACAGTTGGCAAATGTGTTAGATGGCTCGATGAAATTTTAATAAAATAATAATATATATAAACGCGTCATTAAACGTTTGCATTTTCTAATCGCGCAGCGAGTTTCGGTGGCCGAAGTCTAGCATAGAACTGACTTGCGTCGCACACTTATTCTTTTGTGCCTACCATCGAACCACGCTCCACGACGCTGTCGCCGCGCTAAAACGGTACTTTCCAAAACTACAAAATGCCATCAGCCAATCGCAACTCAATAAAAGGCTGGTGCAATTTTCACATTATGATGAAATAACATTCCTGCGAAATGCCTCACACTCACACACAGCACGAACTGCCCGCGCCGACACGGCCATCCTGACCATTACACGATCTCGTGCAATACTTCCAAAATATACTTTGCGATATACATAAAACATTTTTAATAACAAATTATAAAAATTTCAGTTTAACAAGGATAAGTTTTCTTACAAAACCGCTACTAAACATTGACAAACGTAATCTTCAAATTCATTCATTATTATTATTTTTTTTTTTTTTCATTCTTAAACAAACACTTTATTTTAACATAATTCATATATTTTCATTATCATTAACTTAAAAAATTTTAAACATCATATCTTATGCTCTACACTCCATGATCAAAACAACTGTTTTGCATTTGTGCTTGCATTTCATTTCTACAGTCAACAGTTTAACTTTTAATATTTTGACTACTGTCTGTTTCAACAGTTTCACTTTCAACATTTTGACTACTGTCTGTTTCAACAGTTTCATTTCCAACATTTTGACTACTGTCTGTTTCAACAGTTTCATTTTCAACATTTTCATATTCAACTGGTACATAACCATCTGGCATTTTCCGCACATCGTCATGAGCATATTTATATTTCCTATTGTTTGTCAATGACCTCAGCACATACCTATTCCCGTCTAATAATTCGGTTATTTCAAAAAGGGCCTCTAAACTTTGGGTCAAGCTTTGTTTGATGCCTCTCCTCATTTTTTAATAATACGAAATCGCCAACTTTGCATTCCACAACTCTAGCTTTGTTTTTATCAAACTGTGTCTTGCTATATGTTGCTGAAGCCGAAATATTTTGAGTTGCTTGAGCTCGTACTGCTGGCAAATCAATCTCATCAACCGTGTCGCAAAGTGGAAGTAACCCCAATGGTCGAGCAACTTTACCAATAAATAATTCTAAAGGACTTGCCTTTGTCACTCGACTCACCGTACAGTTTAAGGCCAACTGGATTTCTCCCAGTGCATCTTGCCAAGACCTGCTGCTAGTTTCGACTGCGGTTAATAAATTTTCAAAGGACCCATAGTGCGTTCAACCTGCCCATTTGCTCTGCTTGCACCGGTTGCAATCAAATGCAAATTTATCTTTTGTTGTGCACAAAACTCACTGAATCTTGTGCTAGCAAAACACCTACCCTGATCTGCTATTATACGATTTGGTACTCCAAATAAAGATATTGCCGCCGTCACAGCATTTATGCAATTTTCAGCATCTATTTTAAGGATGTGAGTTAACAAAACGAATTTAGTAAAGGCATCTACTTGAACGATGATATACTCTTTTTGATCAGACTTCCCACTTATATCTATGTAAATAGTATGCCAAGGTGTGCTTACTTTTGGTATTGGATGAAGACTAGCTTAAATTTTACCAGAAGAGGACTTTGACATTTTGCAGGTGATACAATTTTCAACAAATTTTCGAATATATTTGGACATATTATCGAACCAATAATAGTCATAGGCCTTGTCTAGCGTCTTTTCCCATCCTAAATGCATAATCGATTCATGAATTTGGTTTATCACGGACCATCTAAACACTAGAGGAACAATTGATAAGGATCGAGTTCTACCATTACGCTGAATTTTTCTATAAAGTATTCCTGCTCTCAACTCATAAGTTTTTGCAACGTCTATGGAAAGAGAATTGTCTTTTAATTTCTTTACGATGCTAAGTATTTCGAAATCTTGACGTTGTTCAGCCAAAAGCCAATTGCTGGAAATTTCTGCCAAGCAAACTCGTTTTTCAGAAGCTTTACAATTTGTGGCCAGCAACTTAGTTAAAGGTAAATTTCTTGAAAAGAAATCAGCGTTAGCCATTCGTTTACCTTCTTTATACTGTAATTCAAACGTAAACGATTGTAAGTAAGCCCACCATCTTTGCGCCCTAGGAGACAGATCATGTTTAGTCCTTGATGCCTTAAGGGAATTACAGTCAGTGAAAACAACAAAATTTCTTCCCAGTAAATAATGGCGAAAATGTTTTATGGACAAAACAACAGCAAGAGTCTCCAATTCGTAAGAATGGTACCGAGACTCTGCAGGTGAAGCAGCTTTACTGAAATATTCAATGACATGCGACTTGTTGTTGATTTTATGTAACAAGATGGCACCGTATCCACGAGAACTTGCATCAGTATGCAACTCGATTGGATACTGCGGGTCGAAAATTACCAAGACTGGCTTCTGTTTCAATATAGAGACAACCTTCTTTCTTATTTGCTCATGTTCTGGTTCCCAAACAAACTCGTTCTTCCCTGAGGTCAACAGATATAAAGGCTTCATAAAACAAGAAAATCCTTGCATAAATTGCCTAAAATAACACGCCAGCCCTATAAATTGTCTTAAAGCTGGGACCGACTGAGGAGGTGGTAATGCAGTTAACGCAGCAATTTTAAGCGGATTTGGACGAATTTCACCTGCACTCACTTCGTATCCCAAATATTGTACTGTTGACTTAAGAAAAGAACATTTTTTTATATAAAAGGAAAATCCGGCACACGTAAGACAGTCAAGAGTAATCTTTAATCTTTCTAAAGCCTCAGTTTTCGTTGAAGCAGCCACCATTACGTCGTCCATATAAACGACCACAAATGTATTAGCAAGATCTCCCAGGGCTTGTATAACGGTATGCTGAAAAACTGAAGGCGCATTTTTAAGCCCAAACGGCATTGCTAAGAATTCATATTGTCCGTCTGGAGTGACGAACGCTGTACACTCTACTGAGTCTTCATGCATGGGTATTTGATAATATCCACTTGCCATATCTAGGCATGTGAAATATTTTGCTCCATGAAGCCTGGCTATCTGGTCTGATATAAGGGGCAAAGGGTATCTATCTGCAACGGTATTACCATTTAATTTCCGGTAATCTACACACAAGCGATGGGAGCCGTCTTTTTTGTTTACCAGCATTATGGGACTTTCGAAGGGTGAACAACTCGGCTTTATTACTTTGCATTCCAATAACTCCCTAATCTTATTTCGAACCAATTCCCTTTCACTTGGACTGTATGGTCTCCTTTGGACAATTTTTCTTGGGTCATTTAGTTTAATTTTCATTTTACCCGAACTAACTCTAGACAAAGGAATCCCATTGATAAAATATTTTGAATAATTTTCCAACAAACTTTTTAATTCATCACAGTCTTCACCAACAAGACCTGTGTCTAAGTCATAAAATTTATCTTCGTTAACACAATTATTAACAGTTTTTGTTTTAACAATTTCAAATTTCCCTGGTGAAATTATGACATTAAATCCAGGCGACGATATTTCTCGACCAATAATTATGTCATTTTTCATATAATTATTGTCTAAAACATGAAACAAAATCTCAATTTGATAATTATTAATATTTACGTTGGTAAGTATTTGCAATGTGCTGCAAACGCTGCCATTGCCAATGCCTTCTAACCTCACAACATTATTTAATCTTTTACCAGCTAGCTTAGCACTTATCTGTTGTTTGATTAATGAACACTCCGCGCCAGAGTCAAACGTTGTAGCAAATGTCATTCCTTGATGAACCATCTCTCCTTTAGGCTTAACAACTTCGCACAGTTGCACTCTCTTTACAGAATGTGTATCCTTGCTGTTGTCCGTTTTGGGTTTACTGCATTGTGTAGAAATATGGCCACGCTCTCCACACTTGAAGCAGGTTACATCAGATTTTTGACGGTGACCACATGCGCTGCTGCCATTACGGTCCATAGCACGAGACGAAAGATTTTGCTGCAGTCTAGCTCTGCATTCGTTGATCTTGTGGCCTAACTTTCCACAGAAGTGGCACTTAATTGTTGTTGACGTCATCTTCCTTTTGTTGAATGTGAATGCTTTTAACTCGGTTTGCAAATCACATCTGGTGCGCACATTTGAGGTGAAGGTCATGCGCTGCAATCTGCTATCAACTTGAGCCAGCCTAGCAAGCGTTACGGAAGCTGCAATCTCCTCTACATCCAATTCACGTCATTTCCCAATAAGCGACGTCATCATACGACCAGCATAATTCGAAAGGCATTCACCGTCGCTCGGACTGTTAGTTAGCATTGTCAGAAACATAGCCGCTGGTGTTTCAACATTAGTGAACTGTTGAATGAATAGTTGCTTGAACTCGGGCCAATTCATTTCTGGATAACAAGTCCGCGCAAGCCATTGTGAGGCACTACCTTCCATCGCTGCACTTAACACCGTCACAAGGGCACTACCTTTTATATCATTTTCTGCCAAAATAATGTTCGCAGTAGAGCACCATGCCGACGCATCGGCGCCAACAAGGTCTGCATTGAATTTTGGCAGCACAACCGCGATTTTATTTGTTTTTTCGGAAATCGTTGCTTGAAATGTTTTAACGAGTTCTGTTAAGTTTTTATTTTGCAACTCTATTAGAGCTTTCCACGGCTCAGCTTCGTTGTTAGGTGCCGAGCCCGATCCCACTTCTGATATAAACGCGTCATTAAACTGTTCCATTTTCTAATCGCGCAGCGAGTTTCGGTGGCCGAAGTCTAGCATAGAACTGACTTGCGTCGCACACTTATTCTTTTGTGCCTACCATCGAACCACGTTCCACGACGCTCCACAACGCTGTCGCCGCGCTAAAACGGTACTTTCCAAAACTACAAAATGCCATCGGCCAATCGCAACTCAATTAAAGGCTGATGCAATTTTCACATTATGATGAAATAACATTCCTGCGAAATGCCTCACACTCACACACAGCACGAGCTGCCCGCGCCGACATAAGTATATATAATATAAAAATAATAATGAAATGCAATCGGTGAGCTTAGTCGCAAATAGACAGTCAAGCTGAACGGACGTGCTCGCGGACAGTTTATTCAAAGCCGGTCGTGTGTTCAAAGTGTTTTCTATTTACCGTTACTATTTACCGCTACTATTTACCGCTACTTCTCAGAAGCACAAAACTTTTGCAACAACATCTGCGCTGATTTCGTACATCTTGCTGGGAGCTATCAACAAGCACCGTTACGGCGCTCTGATTGGCCAGCCATTCAGAGTCGCGCATCTAAGTATAGCATACTTTTAGGCCGCACTTCCAATTACAGGTGTTGCATACCCTCGGGTGCAACCAATAATATCATTAGCATCTTTCAGGCGCATATTATAACAGATTCTGCAACTGTTTGAAGCTGCCCAGCCCAAGCTCCCTCTGTCTGTGGCGTACGCTACGGGCAACATGGAGCTACCAGGGCCATCCAATTCAGCTCCCTCCAAGCCAGGGTGGCAGGTAGTCCCAACCAGGATCCCTCAACTGATACCAAAAGTGAAAGGCGCTTCATCTGCCAAACAAGCTAAGGTTGTGAAATCCCTATTTAAGACACATCGCATCAAGGATAAAAGTGACGACGAAGACAGCAACTCCAGCTTGGAACCAGGGGAAGTCAAGAGGAAAGAACCCTCCCGCAAACCTGTGCTGTTAAATACCCCAAGCAACCCCAACAGTGAAAACAGGTTCTCAGCTCTTTCAGATGACAGCGACGACGACGACATGGAAACGACGGTGGAACCACCGTCTACTGCCCCAGTCACCCAGAGTGTACCAGCCAAGCAGATCAAGCCGCCACCAATTTTCATCCCGGATGTGAACGACATAAAAGGTTTAATTACTGACGTTGCCCTGGCCATCGGCAACCTCAAGTTTGACTATAAGTCTGGCAAGGATAGCAGTGTCCGGATAAACCTTTCCGACAAGGAAAGTTTCTCGAAACTTAAGGCTTATCTCAATGACAACGAGATCAGATATCAAACCTTCCAACCGAAAGACGAACGTGCTTACCGCATCGTCATCAAAGGGCTCCACCACTCCACGGACCTCACAGCTATTAAGGATGATCTAGAGTCTAAAGGACATGCCGTTCGCGGGCTTGAGATCAAAAACCCCATCTCCCGTAGCAATAATAAGCCCATGTCAATGTTCTTTGTTAACCTAGAACCAGCCAGTAATAACAAGGACTCCTTTTCCATCACTCGTCTCTGCAAATGCGTCGTCAAAGTTGAGCCCCCGCTTAAAAATAAAGACGTACTGCAGTGCTATCGCTGTCAAGGACTTGGACACTCCCAAAGGTACTGCAAACTACCTCCCAAGTGTGTGAAATGTGCACTGGACCACCTCTCTACCGAATGCACCAAGCCTCGAGATGCCCCAGCTTGCTGTGCCCTTTGTAACGATAATCACGCTGCCTCATACAAAGGCTGCAAAGTTTACCAGAAGGCCAAAGAGCTCCACTCGCCAAAACCTAGACTCACACCCACAACACCAAGCCACCATACACCGTCTACTACTCCAGGAGTATCGTACGCCAGACCCACACGCACAACATCAAGCCACCCTACACCGTTCACTACTCCAGGAGTATCGTACGCCAGCAAAGTCCATGGTCAACAACAGCCAACACAACAGTCGCCACAACAGCAACCCTCACCTGCTAATGCCAACTCCAGACTGGATCGCCTGGAAGTCATGATGGAGAAAATGTTGGACCAATTTGCAGCCATGACGCAACTGCTAACGTCACTACTAGCCCAGCAATGCAAATAAATCTCCACATTATCATCTGGAATGCGAACGGTCTGTGCAAGAGCAGGCCAGAGGTAGAGCACTACCTGAAAACCAAAAGCGTGGACATTCTCCTCGTCTCTGAAACCCACTTTTCCCCCTTATCCCACTTCTCCCTAAATGGATACGACGTGATATCTACGAACCATCCAAATGGCACCGCTCGCGGAGGCGCGGCAGTCATAATAAGAAGCGGCATAAAGTTTATCGAACTACCAGCTCAACAGGAGGAATGGGTCCAATGCGCCAAGATCAGAGTTATCTGCCCAACTGGTGACATTACAATAGCTGCCGCATACTGCCCACCCCGACATACCATTGGACAAGGACGATTTCACAATCTCCTGGACAACCTTGGGCCGAGGTTCATAATTGGAGGCGATTTTAATGCCAAGCATACGTGGTGGGGCTCTCGCCTTGTGAACCCCAGAGGCAGAGCGCTATACAAGTGTATTACAGAGCGCTCTCTTGACAGCCACTCTACTGGTGAGCCTACCTACTGGCCTACCGATAGTGACAAGATCCCAGATGTGTTGGACTTTGCCATTTCAAAAGGAATCCCAACACACAAAATCGTCACTGGCAATGCGATCGACCTGTGTTCTGACCACAGCGCTGTCAAACTTCTGGTCAATATACCTGCTTTCACCCATTCCAAGACGGGTAGACTATTCAAACCCAACACTAACATCCAGCTATACCAACAATGGTTACAGAATAGACTGGACCCAGCGGTCGCAATAACAACCAACGACGAACTGGACTGCGCTGTTGAGAAACTTAACATTGAAATACACAATGCCGTTTCCCATGCCACTCCTCCACCCAATCCCCATAAAAGCGTGCCACACAGGGACATCCATCTCTGGTCGCCGGAAGTTGCTGCATTGGTTGCTGAGAAAAGGCGTCTCCGCCGAAACTGGCATAACTCTCGCAACCCAAGAGACAAGACCGAGTTCAACAGAGCTGCAAAAGAACTCAAGGAGCTGCTCTACTACCTGAGAAGGCAATAAAAAAAAGAAAAATAGACAAAAAAACCTTCTTTAACGATATCGAGTTGGGAATCGAACCAGAGATATTCCGATCGCGAAGCGAACACTCTATCGGTACAGCCACCGGGATACATACGAAGCTGATGCCAATATTTCTTGGCATTCTTTCGACAGGGGCATATCCTATTCGCATTGTCGCTGTTTTATCGAAAATTAAAAATTTTGGTCGAGCGAGCTATTGAAATGCGATGATGTACAACTTCTCGTCACACACACACTACGAAGCCTGAGCATGTACCGACGAGTGTACACATACATAGACAGAACGAAATCACAAGCGACATAGGCCTGCCTTCGTCGTTCTGTAGTCTGTGCTAGACTAAATTATTTTCGTAGCTGCTTGGCCCTCTCTCCACTTTACGCTCTCATTGAGAGTACGAGCGTTCGGGTTTTCCCGAAGTTCTCTGGGGTTCCATGACTAGGCTAGCGTTTGCAATCAAAAAATCATGAGTTTGTCCCATCTATGTGTTCTATGGTTAGTGGTTGTAGTGCTGTCGTCGAGTGTGTTTCGGTGCCAGGTAGCGAATCAAAGGGAGTTAGTCTTAATTTGGATTACGAAGCCTACGCACCGAAACTCACTGCGCTTTAAGTAAAATGGGAAACGAGAGTTGCCAATCCAACACCTTGGTCACTAAAATTGGGAAATCATCATACATACATAAAACAAAATACACACATGCACTAATTCGATTGTAATAGACACACAAAGACAGACAAAATGTAGAGACTCAAATACATTATTAATAAACTTCACTTCTGTTTTAACATTTGAATCGAACAGACGTTTGAGTTACTCTGGGAAAAATTGAATATACACTCATCTCACACACCCTCATGCAAACCATTTAGCTCCCGATGGCAATTGGCGCAGCTGGGTCAGGAATGGATCTACTTTTGTTCACATTGAGAACTATTATTACTTTGTTTCGTAAGTAAAGTGCATTGAAAACCAAAAAATTTGCTGTGTCTTAAGTCCATTGGTAATTGGAACGGAATCAATTGTTGATAATCGTTTACATGGCAAAACCAATCACACAACAAAAAAAACAAAAAACAAAAAACAAAATTAATATTTACCTCGCGGTGTTTACATATGTATATACATACATACATACATGTACATGTTACACACATAGAAATTGGCCTACAGAATCAATTGCTGATAACTGAAGGTCAATCATAAGTGAAAACAAAATTATTTTAGTAAAAGTGTGATAATCGCCTCATACAAAAAAAAAGAAGGGGAATATGTATATATATATATATACATGTATGCATATACACATGTGTATGTGTACATTTTATAATTCAATGGAAATGTTTATATGCTGCAAAGCTACAAGATCTATTTTACGAAATACACATTGTTTGTCGCTCATTCTGCTTCGAATTTTATAACTCGGCGGAATTGCCAAAACGCTACAAAACCACAATACGTAGTATTGTATTTCGAGCGAAATCGATCTGCTAGCAGAACTACGCTGAACAAACGACGCGTCGTCACGGCGCTAAAAAGCTACAAATTTCTGGCGAAACTGATTAGCTAGCTGAGCTGCGATGGGCAGACGAAGCAGCAAAAGCGGCAAATTCTAGTGAAATCGATCTCCTAAGCAGAGCTGCAATTGGCAAATGAAGCAGTGCTGTCAGAATCTTCCAAGCTAAAATTGCTAGATTTTTGAAGAAAAATTGCTAAAAGTTGCTAAAAATTTTCTGAAAATTGCTAGAAAAATAGCTAAGCCAATAAAATCTTAATTTTCAACAAATGTACATATTTATTTAATGAAACGTAGAAATTATTACTGAAAACACTTAAAACTAAAAAAAAAAACCAAAAAATTTACATTTCAAATTCATTACTTAATCAATTTATAAACTAAATCAGTCTTAAACTAAAGGATACTTAAAATATTGTCTAGCTCGTCAGCTTCACATACATTCGAATATTTTGCACTGCTTGTTATTTAACTCAAATATTCATTTGGCAGGACATAATTATGGCAACATTTGCCATGTCTTTCTAGTCCATATCTGTAATAATATTCGAAGTTAAATATTTTCCATTTGTATTTTGGTTAAAAATATTCAAAATTAAGTCTGACCTTATATACATTATTGCATTTAATGTTTTAAGGCTCATGGCGTTGCGTAATTTGCTCTTAACGATGTTCATTTGTGAGAATATCCGCTCAACTTCTGCATTCGACCACGGCAGAGAAAGAATTTTTAAGGCGAATTCCGCTAAGTCGCTAAACGGATTATTATTTCCAGCGTCATTGTACTTAATAACTTCCGTCCAAAATTTGCTGGTGTCCTCTACGAACTCCCATTTTATAAAATTAATTTTTTCAATTTGCAATTGAATATTTTCAATGTTTTTACATTCAAATATTCTAATACTTTAAAAATTTCTTTACTTTGTGAAACTTTTAGCATGTTTTGTACAGAAAATAAATTTACCAGTTGCATTATTTCTATATTATATATGGCAACCTAGAAATTGTAAAAAAATTATTGTAAGATATGAACTTAAACCAAAATTCCCATATTACCTTTCACGTAGTTGGATTATTAATTCTTGAACAAATTCCATGCAAATTTTTCTAATTTCCAGCTCCTGTGATAGAAATTGAGCCTCTTTAATTTTTCGCTCAAAAGCATAGCCCAAATACATATTAGGCACTGCTGCATTTTCTTCAAATGTTAATTTCATGATCTGGTGGTATTATTTTAGATTTAAGCGAATTTATGGCCACAACTACATCGGAAAGTAATTGGGTTGGGTTTCCATTCCGTTCTTGGAAGTTTTTATTAAGACTTTGCATCTCTTTTAGAATTGGCTTTAAAAATACCAAATACAGATAATTTGTATCGTCTTTATACAATCCGTTTAGAATGTTAGCTTTGTGACACTTTTCAGTAGTAGCTGCTAACTCGAAATGCAGCTTCAGCTCCGTCCACTGATCCACGATACGAGAAACCGCACTCTCTATCGACAACCATCTTGTGTCACATACTCTCGGTATTTTAAGGGATTCTATTGTATTAAATAAAAGAAGGCGATTAGTTTAAAATAGGTAAATCGAAGAAAACAGACATTTAACAATTACACACACAAAACAACAAAGTTTTACTGTATCTATCCATTTTTAATACATTAGTTATAGACAATCACAATTCGGATTATTTTTGGTTAATACATATATTTGTATGTGTACCTTGTTATCATTTATGCATTGATACATCTTTTTATAATTTAATTGGCGACTACAACTTTTCGAAAACCAGGAGTAAGTCTCATGCACAAGAAATTCCAGGTTGTCCGGTAAAACTTTGTGCACGACTTTGTAACAGCTAGTTGAACTGAATGACATACACATTTTAAAAGTTTCAGAGAGGGAACTGATTTCCTCAACTCTGTGTATACACTCTTTTTGGAGCCAGTCATTACATTAGCGTTGTCAGTGCCTATGCCAATTAAATTGGATATTTTTAAATTATTTGATAAAAGCAAGCTTTTTACAGCATCTGCTATGGAAATGGCGTCTCCAGCATCGATTTGCTCGAGTCCTAGAAACGTTGATACTACATCCCATTTACTCTTACTGAAGTAACAAATAGCAACTCCTTAAGATTTAACAATATTTACAATTTCATATTAATTAACATAAATACATAATATTTACTAATATTTACTTAGACAAGAATTTTTTCGACGCTGATGTCAGTAGACTCGTCCAATAGAAGACTAAAGCCTGAGTCTCCGATGTCGCTTCTTAAATCGCTAATAAAATGCATTGCCAGTACATTTTTAATGATGTAGGTTCACTTCGTTCTGCCTAGTTTTATATATATGCAATATGCAGACATAGTGCTGCTTCCTGCTCCTGCGTTTTGGTCGACTTTGGAAGGAAATGCAACTTATTTTTCTGGGTACATGCGCCCATCACAGCTATGTACATGTTTTTTTGAGGCAGCGTGGTGGCGAATGTCAAAAAGCTTTGCGCCTATTGAGGATTTGCAGTAGGCACAATATGCTCGCGTTGGATCAGTGCAATCCTGCGAATCCATTGCTTAAACTCCTCGTCTTGATGCCAGGCATCACGAAAATTTTGCTTGTAGACTTTTGGCATTTTTATCGCTTTGCTATCACAAAACAAAAAGAGTTACCATACACAATACAGTTGTTCATATAAACGAACCACTGAAATAAATACATGTTCCGATATCTTTGCGAACCGCTTTCATCGTAATTTGTGCAATCGATGACGAAAAGGTATAAAAAATGAAAAAACTCTGAAGAAAAATATAAAATTTGCGTTTTTCGTAACAAAATTGCTAAAATTGCTAAGAAAAAATAAAAAGTTGCTAGATTTGTGGCTAATTACATTTTATAAAGAAAAGTTGCAAATTTTTTTAAAAGTTGCCAGATCTAGCAACTAAATTGCTAAACTGGCAGCACTGAAATGAAACATTCATAAGTAGTAGCATATTATTGTAGGCTCATTTACAAAAGTGAGCTTGAGTTGCAAAAACGTTGATAAGAAGTTCAGTTTAATAACAATATACTATTAATACATACAAATGCTGCCATAACAGTGACATACTAATTTAGAATTACATTCACGTTGTTAAATCAAGTTACCCCAAATGTGAAGAAGACAAAGAATTTAGAATCGCTCTCACGTTGCTAAATCTAGTTCGCTTTAATATCAAGAGGATTAAAGTAATAAAGTTTTGTTACAAAATATTTTAAAAGAACATTAACAAACAATACAAACGTTGCGATGTCAGTGCCATACAGTGAAACATAAAAAAAAAATAGTATATATATATGTATATATATATACATACCTACATTCCAAGCAGCCACAAAAAGAACATCTGCCAGACAAAAGGCAAGACTCATTTGTAAGGATCTAGGTTATTCACCCAACGAAGTAGCAATGGATTCTGGAAACGCCTCAGTGTCACTTCCCACAACTATATCGACTCCAAACGTTACGCCTACAATAAGCAGCATAGCCAACAACCCAACATCTTTAAATCCAACTGACATCCTTGCCTTTATCAAGGAGCTACCTACTTTTGTCGGCATCCCTAATAAACTGCAAGACTTCATTGCCAATGTAGAAGAAGTCATCGCATTGATTAGAGGAACTGACCAGAGACCATACAGCTCCTTTCTGTTAAGAACCATCAGAAACAAAATCGTAGGTAGAGCTAATGACGCCTTAAAACTATCCAATACTGCACTCATTTGGGATGACATCAAGGCTAATCTCATCCAACGTTATGGTAGCAAGAAAATCGAAGCTATGCTTATTTGCGATTTACAAAACTTTCCCGATAGCTTGTCATTAGGTCAACTATTTTATAGTATTTTGAAAATAAGATCACAATCGACAGACATTTTACAAAACAAAAACCAAAACTCAACTGACAAACTAAAATTATATGACGAGATATGCTTGAATACCTTTTTAATTAATCTACGAGAACCCCTATGAACATTGCCGTGTCGAAAAGACCTTCTATTCGCAAAAACCAAATAGTAGCCAGAATTTTCGAGCACAGGCAACACCATACTCACGCCCCCAAAACATAAGAAATCAACCAAACAACAACCCCTATTCTATTAATAGAAGCCAGTTATATAGAAATAATTCAACCATTTCTCAGCCTAACATTAACAATCATGCTAATAATAACTACCATAATGGAAATTCAACTGTAAATCCTTTCAATTTAACAGGCCCAACTAGGAACCAATTACACAATATCAATGAGCAGCAATTTTCAACTGAACTTTGTAATATTAATGACGCAGGAAATTTTTTCGAAACTGCCTCCGAGAACCAACAGGGTACTTATGGATTAATTCCCTTACAACTCAACCCATAAAATTCTTAATAGATACAGGTTCCACAAATTCATTTGTAAGTCCAACCATAGTGAGCAATGTCGATCGCAAAACTCTTGATAACACAGTCAGTGTTCAACCAACACGTCATAAAAGAAAAAACAACGATTCAATCACTTAAAGAGTTTAATGAACAAATGAAAGTAGACTTACTTCTTTTCGATTTTCACCCACATTTCAAAGGTTTGCTTGGGATGGATGTCCTTAGAAAGTTAAAAGCCAATATTAATCTAGACTGTTTTTGTTTAGAAACTCCAAAATCATGTTTAAAAATTTGTTTACAAGACAACCCAGTAACTGAAGTACATATTATCCCAGCTTCTTCAAAATCTTTAATAACCCTTCCGGTCCGGATGAAGGAAGGTAATTTCTACTCTCAACAGACAATGTATAATAAGCACTTAGAGATTTCAGAAGGACTATACAATTCAGTTAACGGATATAGCAAGATGGTAATCGTAAATAATTCACTCGAAGATCAGCAATTATATTTAAAACAGCCATTAGAAACCAGCCCTTATGATCAAAATCACTATATTGCAATATACAATATAAATTTGGACAATCAAAGTCTTCCACGTTACCAAATTAAACACCGATCACCTAAACTCCTAGACCAACTTGAGAAGTAATTAACTTCTCAACTCTTTATTTAGCTAGTGGATTTCACCAGATTGAAATGAACCAAGCAGATAGGAGCAAAACAGCTTTTACAGTCGAAGGTGGCCATTTTTAATTCATCCGTATGCCGTTCGGGTTAAAGAATGCACCTGCGACGTTCCAAAGAGTAATGGACCATGTCCTTGGAGATCTAGTAGGTTCCATTTGTTTATTATACCTAGATGACATTATAATTTTTTCACTATCTCTGCAAAAGCACCTGATTGATATAAGACAAGTATTTGATAGACTCAGATCCGCTAATCTTAAACTACAAATCGCAAAATCTGACTTCCTTTGGAGGGAGGTTAATTTTCTAGGTCATATTGTAACTCAAGAACCTAACCCAAATAAGATAAAATCCATTCAGGAGTTCCCTATCCCAAAAAACAAGAGACAAACTAAATCATTTCTTGGTCTCCTTGGTTATTATAACAAAGCCATTAACACAACAATTAAAAGGTACAAAAGCAGTAACGATTGATGAAGAATACTGTAAAGCTTTTGAATTCTGTAAGACATTACTTTGTAATAATCCAATATTGACCTACCCAAACTTTAAAGAACCCTTTATTTTAACTACTAATGCAAGCAATTATGCCATCGGCGCTGTTTTATCCCAAAAATTATCTGGATGCGACAAACCCATTTCTTACGCAAGTCGCACATTATCTGATGAAGAAACCCGTCATTCAACCACAGAAAAAGAAATGCTTGCAGTCCATTGGGCAGTAAAACACTTCAGGCCCTACTTATTCGGAAAAAAATTTATTTTAGTTTCAAACCACAAACCATTAACATGGAACACAGGACCGTTTTCTACCAACAACAAGGTCGCCCGTTGGAAACTACAATTACTAGAATACGAATACGAATTTCAATACAAAAAAGGCTCTCAGAACGTAGTTGCACTGAGTCGTATCCGACCCGAAGCAAATATTAGCGTTAACAATATAGATGTCGAAAATTTTTCAAATAACAAAGTAACATCTTCTCTGTATAATCTTTCAACAAGCATAATAATTGTCGAAAAACCACTTAACGATTTTAATTTGCAGATTGTTTTAGCTGAAGGTTCTCCTGCTTCTTACCAGGTTTCTACTCCCTTTAAAAACAAATTAAGGCGAACAATCACAGAACCCAGACTTAACTCAGATACTGTACTAGACATTCTAAAAAAAAATTTTAGAGCCTAACAGGACATTAGCAATTTACACATCAGACAGTATTTTTCAAATAGTACTAGATGTGTTTTCTAAACATTTTTCTCACAATAAATTATTTAAATTGCTTAGGTGTACAACTCTTTTAAAAGATATCTCTAATACAACCGATCAAGAAAAAATAGTCAAAGACTATCACAATAATAACAATCACCGGGGTATTGATGAAACATTAATGCACCTTAAAAGAAAAGTCTACTTTCACACTTAAATACGAGAGACAGCCGCAGAAACCACCTTTTGAAGTACCAGAAACCCTTGCAAACCAATAGTCCATATAGACATATACACGATAAACAAAAACTATTATCTTACACTAATAAATAAGTTTTCAAAATTTCCGTGTGCTTACCCTATACCCAACAGGACCTGCGTTAACGTCGTTACCGCCATGACAAATTTTTTCAGTCTTTTTGGAATACCTAAAAAAAAGTTTATGACCAAGGTGTGGAATTTTCTGGCAGTATATTTAAAGATTTCTGTAATCAATACGACATCCAATGTCATATAACTTCATTCCAGCAGTCATCCAGCAACTCTCCAGTAGAACGATTACATTCGACACTTACTGAAACCTATAGAATAATCACAGAATTAAAAAAGAAAAACAAGCAGATTAACAAACACGAAGAAATGATAGCATATTTCGAAAAGAAAACCGCAGGAATAAGTTAACGCCAAGATTTTCTAAACATAAAGTCTACAAGATAATGGTAACACACTTATCACCACACGCTTACAAAAAATCCATAAATCTAAAATAAGGCGAACAAAAAAATAATAATTAGTATAATCTGTGCTTTTTACATATGTTATTCATTGTACCCAAAGGCATTGTAAACAAGATACAGCATATGTTTTCACCATGTAAGAAAAAAGAAAAAAAAAATGTAACAGAAAATGCTACCAAAACAACTCAGAAAATTAACTTTTCAGCATTCCATTATATCCTTTTATATTGCGTTGGAATCACAAGTGGACAACCGATGAACAAGTCCAAGTCACACAAGAAAAATCAGCGGTGTCCACCCTGACACCCCATTCTAAACGCATTTGCTTCATTTTGGGGAGGGAGGAGTTACCAATCCAACACCTTGGTCACTAAATTTGGGAATGAGACCCAGGAAAGAAGACGTGAGACTCAAAAACATTATTAATAAACTTCACTTCTGTTTTTACATTCGAATCGAACAGACGTTTGAGTTACTCTGGGAAAAATTAAATATACACACATCTCACATACCCTCATGCAAACCATCTAGCTCCCGATGGTAATTCGAGCGTTCTTTGACATATCCAACTATACATATGCATACATAATAACTCTTACAAAAGTTGTATGAAAAAGAAAATTAAATGAATGTACTTGTAATCACAAAGCATGGATCGTAGTAAAATCCGATAAAATCCTCCATCCTTCTTCATAAACAAAGCTTGCCAAAGAGTCTAACTAAAAAATATTAACACAAATAAAACAATTTCAATGATAAAATAAATTAAATGACATCGGACGACTTAAAAAAAAAGAAATAATCACAAAAATATTGTATCAAACTCTTTTCCACACCACCTTGAGGTAGAGGTTATGGCGGTTTTTTTTTTATCTGGTTTCCCCAATAGACAAAATCCACTTAGGCTCATCTTTTTTCATGTGGTGACCACCATAAATCATATCTACCTCTCCACACAGAGATAGTCGAATGATTCTTTTTTTTTTTTTAAGTGGTATCCCACCAAAAGGTTTAATCCACGTTTGAAATTGGATGGCATTAGTATACCTTACATAGCTTACAAATGAAATTTGACTTTGCTATGTTGTAAAAGCTTCTCAAGCACTTAGTGCAAAGAAATCTTTTGCATGTATTGCAACAAACAAATTGAAATAAAGATGTACTACTTAAACAATGCAAGCATGAAGTAAGTAATACTTCGCTGCAGCTAATTAATTTTGAAACATCTTCTTTCAGAAAATATCTGGAGATGTCAAGTTTGTGAATCAAATATTTTGGATATAACATTTAGAAAATTGCAGTTTTAGAATACCACAATTCTATAGCTTTCTAACAAAATTATATAATATTTTATGATGTTTTTGCTATATTGCTCTTTCCATAGAGATCTATAAAAGTGAATTGAACTTTTTCCTTATTTAGCATAAGGATATAGAAGTGGCTTTTGTAATAATGAGGAATAATTTTAATGCTATGTGTATTTTTCAAAGCATTTTGTATTATATCCTTATTATTAAATGCCTGTAGCTTAATAAGGCATGAAAGATTGATGATTCTGTCGTCGTGCTGATCAAAAATGATAGCAGTTGGGGCAGCATCAACAATGAAATTTGACAGCCATGATTGATCTAGCAAAGTTACCAAATCGTCAATTTCGATATTGAAACTTTCGCTGTGGCCATGTACTCGCTGGAAAAGCGTTTTACATTGTTAAAATGTTAAAGCGTGCGTTTTTTGTTTTGCAACTCCGAAGATTGGAATGCGTAATAAGCATTTTCTTAGAGCCTGCTTTAATTTCAAATTGTTCATGGTTGTATGCAAATTAATGACCGGATTGCACTGAGAAGATAAGAGAATCATTTTGACTTTTATTTACTCCCAGTAATTGCACTTCTTGAACTCTTCTTGATCCGGTACCTCTTGAGGTAGCTCCAAAATCAAATCGATGATTTTGTGCGTACTATGCGACCAATAGTTTGTTTTTGTGTAAAGAACGGAGCCTTCTTCCAACAATTGTTGAAACTGATCCACTTTTACACTGTCTATATGGTATTGATAACTACTTAAACAATCAGTTATGGTTGATGGCTTCTCAACCCTTTCCACATCTTTATTAAGATGTATTTCCAAGCCTGCTACAAGGCTCTTATCTACAGGCTTGGAAGACACATTAATAAAGGAGTCATTATTCTGACGATATTCAGATGAAAGAATATCTATCTTATTAGAGTTCTTCTGATACTTATTTCGGTCAATATTGGATTTGGACAAAATCCTTTTGAGACTTATTTTAACGGCAAGCCGCCATTTGGGGCACATACCATTCAATTTACAAATCTTTCGAGAATTATCTTGTCTTTTGTTGACGATGTTAGCAATTTGCAAGTATTGCTCATCGTCTAAGACTGATGAATCTCCAATAAGGCCCTTCGATATTGCCTCTTTAATTGCATTTTAAATGCAAACACCCTTCCTTTTTTGTCTAAAAAATTAAAGAAAATGAAATGATTGAAAATTCAAAATAATATAACTTGCAAATATAAATAAAAACATGAATAAAAAGAATCTAACTTCGGCTGTACCGAATTTGTATACCCTTGCATATTTATACGATGTTTATAAAATATTTTGTATAACCACAAAACTAATCTAAATATAAACATTTGTCGAGATATGTTTTTTTTAATCAATTTAGCAACTACGTTGAAGGCATAATTTAAAAAAAAAGACTTATCAGATCGCTTTTAAATTTTTGGGAGTAGTCTTGAATATAGTTTAAGAAGTAAATACCGAGCGATAAAAATTTTAGGTTGATTTAATCAATTAAACATTTTTTAAATTGTAAAATGTAGAAAATTCAAATCATTAATTTAAAACTTTAAAGCTGAATTCATAATTTTTTTTATTGGAAATAAAACAAAATATTGAGTGAAGTTAAATTAAAATATTTTATTACTCAATTTATTACAGTTAAACTTGGCGGATTTTCGTGCCAAGCTTCATCAAGGTCAAGAATACGACTATGTCCTACAGCTCCCATAGAAACAATCGGAAAAAAAAAAATTTTTAAAACAAACAATTACCGTTTTACATAGGGAAAGGCATTCGACTTTTTACATAAAAGCGTAGTCACTTTAAAAACTAAAGATAAAATCAAGTTTCACAAAAGCCTTCAAAAACTAGTTTATATTTTGTTTTTATTGTATTACATTATTGTTTTCCTTTTTTTGGTGTAGCTTTTTTTATTAAGTTTGAATAAAGTTATTTTTATAAATTTTTTAATCAATATAATGCATTTATTATACTAAATATAAATTTTTTATTTATTTACCGTGCTTGTTTCTTTATCATTGATATAATTAGTTAACAAATGTTATTTTTATTATAATAAAGTATATCACATTTTGTGTATTATACCCTTGCAAAAATGGTATATTAGTTTTGGCCAGAAGTGTGCAACGCATAGAAGAAAGCATCTCCGAACATATAGTGAATATATTTATTTTATATGATCTGCCTACACACTATACGAGTACAGCTGTTGTTGCTGATCAAGAATATATATACTTTATAGGGTCAGAAACGCTATCTTCTGCCTGTTACATACATTGTGGCGACTTTAATATATGGGTACAGGGTATAAAAAGGTGCTTTCAAAATTTTTCAAGGTCTGTGCAAGAGGTACGTCGGGAGAAAAAACATGAGAAAAAAAATGGTCGGGAGTCAAAACATTAGAAAAGAAACGGCAATGTCTGATAGAGATTGAAAAAACAAGACAGCTAGCGATTTTTGTTTTTATTCGCTGTTAACTTTTCTGTGCGCCTGATACTTGCTTTAACTCCGAGTTGAGAGAATCATAAATACGTGACATGACACATATTGACCATTTGTATTATTTAAAGCAATGAAAATAAGATCGTGAGAATCAATTTAAAAAAACTATTTAGTTATTGAAGAGCTGATTCGGAACCAATTTAAAATGGGGAAGAAATGATAAAATTCAATGAGAACAGTGGTTCTAAAATTATTTGCAGAATACTTATAAATACATATGTACATATATGGGCATGTTACAGAAAAATTTATGTAAAAGAGAAAGAGTTTAAAGTAATTGTGTATATCAAAACCATCATCGTAGTCACCCAAAAAAAGAAAGTGAGGAATCTATTATTCATATTTAGTCAACAACTGTTCATTTTGATTGCGTGTCGAGTCAAAAAGGGATCATACAGACTTTCGGGGTCCCAGCAATTTGGATATTGAGGATCTAGTCAAGATGGTCAAGCGTTTGAAAAAGTGTTCCTATTATGCCTCTAAGGAGCTGGTCAACGATGCTGATATCACCTTTATGCCGATTGGAATGATCGGGTGTTCAAACAAACACGCAATTTGAAAAGAAAAGAAATATGAGAGGAAGCTGATAGGACAATTACTGGTTTGGGGAGTCGTAGCAGCATCCGGAGAAGGAAATATTGTGTTTATTAAAGGCGTTATGGACCGTCTTAAATACAAAGACATATTCGGTCAAAATTTTAAGCCATCGGTCCATTAACTAAACCTTGGTGCCAGTGCAGTGCAGAGTCTAGACCTAAATATTATTAAGTACGTGTGGAAAATTAGGAATCATTAGGAAAGAATCAAAGGGGAATGGGAAAATATAACGAGTACCGAGCTAGAAAACTTGGCTGCTTCGATGTCAAATCGTCTGCAGGCAGTCATATATGCCAATGGTGGCCCAACAAATAGTGAGGAATATAATGGTTAAAATTAGAAAGAAAAAAAGATAAACCATGCTGTACGCATGGGCAGCAAGCTTGCACTAAATCAACGCTGAGCCAGAAAGTGCAATGCGAGCGTGAAAGCTCTCAAATGATATGTATTGCTGAGCCTTTCTGACGTAAGGAAATATCTTTACGCAGTATAGGCAATCGGGAGATATCCCAGATAGAGAAGAGAGTCGGCCAAGGAGATATTTTCGGCACCAGAAAACAGGAGAGACACTCCAGTGTCGAGCTCAGATTTTCCAGGGTCTTAAACCGAATGAAACACACATCGAAGAAACAGTAGTGGAATTCATTCAAAGGCGATGCCAGAGTGACGGAGGACCCATACAGGGGACACAAAAGTACAGCTGGATCATTCATCACCGAAACACCAGATAACCAAGCCACATTAAAGAATCAATTAAATCACTCTTTCGTATTGTCAACCCTACAAAAATCAGTTTTATCACTTACACCGTGGCACAAAATAAATTTTGTTGTGCGGAATCCCCCTAAAAGTTGTCTTCACGACAAGAAGGAGCAAAAAGGATCGTTACAAAATACTAAAATTCTTATTAACGGGCCTTTTAAAGCGCCGAAGTTAAATAAACATAATTCACATGTCGACTTTTGTCATGGTCTTTTTTTAGTTTTTATACCCTGTACTCCTAGGGTAAGAGGGTATATTAAAATCGCCACAATGTATGTAACATGATTTTATACTAAGCTAAGTTACACACGTAAAGGCAATGCAAAGGGAGTGAGAGTGAGTGATATGGCAGGCGATTGGTATGAGTTTGTTTTTTGCATGCAAAAGAAAGAGATAGAATTGGACATCGAAACATAATGAAGAGTGATTATGTACACGGTATATCCAAGTCGGTGCGGTGACATGCTTACTTCACTTCATTTTGCAAACAATTTGTGGAAATACTGTATGTGTGTATGGCATACATATGTATTTATGTTAGCGCTTACGCGTCGAAAGAAGGTTGGATGAAAAGAGATACACCAAAATTATAACATACAATGTGTAGAGCAAGGGTGGGCACCAAAATTTGACTTCGGAGCCAAACAACAAAAACCTATTACAACAGTTTTTCGGGCAGAACTTGGGCAGAAAAAAAGGTCACAAGCACACAAGCGAAGGAACATACATATGTATAATAGACAAATATGAAAAAAGGGTCGATCTTTGCAGCTCGAACTCTTCGGGCTCCATGCTTCCTATTGTCTTTCGCTTGTGTGCTTGAGCTCGCAAAACCGACCATTTGTCAACGATCGCAAGAAAAAAATGTCGTTTATAATGGGTCATAAAACTCGGGAGCACCAATTTGTGTGAGCCACGGGAGTCAGAAGAGCCACTTTGTGCCCGAGTTACCGTTAGCAGTTCTGCAACACCCCCACCTAAACCCCCTCGGTCAAAACCCCATCAGCAGTAATTGCAACTATTTGGCCACTTCAGCAAGACCAACGGATGAGGTCGTCAAAATTTGTTAACACAACATCCCACACTCGCCGCGACGGCAAAATGCCGACACAGCAACTTGAATATATAAACATGCCTATATATGTACATTATACATAGATTTTAAGAAGGCAGCCTCTGCGAAGGTTTGATACGTTTTCGAATCGAAATAAAACTTCACCTCAAATTTCGAATCGAAAGAGAAAAGTTGTATTTAATTAAATCGAAGGACAAAAAACCCAATCACAACCCAACACGGCAAACATATTGGCAGATAACTGGCTCAGCTGGAAAAGGAAGGACCAAGGATCGCGAGAAAAATGAGGACAACGCTTCTTTTATTAACAACCATGTTAATATACAGGTGGGAACCTAATGGCAAGATGACATAAAGAAAATTGGGTTGGGCAAATAATCTAATTAAATACATAAATATAATATAAAAGAAAATATTTAAAGTGTGCGATAAAATAATAATGTCTCAAAGAATTTATTTAGTGCTGATCACCGTAAGTTGTGCAAAAAAAAGGATAAAAGTAAACATTTAAAAAAATAAGAAATTCAAATAAAGAACGAGTCTAATCATAATAAAATAAAACCAATTTATACAAGGAGAAAATCAAGTGCTGATCAATGTCATGTGTATTAAATTTGGGGAAAAAAAAGAAAAGCAAAAATTTAAACAAAGAAAAAAATATATACAAATACAAAATAATAATTTATACCATGAGGAAATGAAGTGCTGATCAATGCCATGTGTATTAAATTAAATATTAATCCAATTATATCACGACTCAGACATCAAGTGCTGATAACTGATAGTGTAAAAAAGGAAAAATATAAAAGGTTTAAAGGAAAAAAAAAAATTTAAAAGAAATTTGATTTAAAAAAAAAATGTTTTAATTTTCAAAAAGAAAAATGTATACATATCTCCTTAACATAAAAGCAACAAGTTGTTTAATCGCACAGTTCCAAGAAAAAAAAGAAAAATTACTACATATTTCACATTACCATTGGGCTGGGGCTGAATTGCCAAATAAGTGGCATAAAGTCGAATAACGCAGATATCGAGCTGAAACTTGGTATGTTTGATAAGAATAGCACTCTCACTATTGAAACCAAATTTTAAGTTCATTTGAACACGCCTACCCCAACAGCCCATATAAGGCAACAATTCTTATACGTGATCACAAAGGAAAGTGTGAGAACTATATATAAAGTACAAAAATTTTAATATTTTTTATGTTTTAGTGATAGTAATATAATATTTATTATGATTAAATTTTTACTTAAAGACAGGTCTTAGTTACTAACAATTTTAGAAAAATTCATATTTTAATTGTTTTCCACATCTAATTCAAACGCATATGGATTTATATCATCTATTTCTGAGTCGGAGTCATCATGAAAACTGTAATCATTACTTAAAGACTGAACATTTATTGAAAAATTATAATGTGGTGTTTCTAAAAGTTCAATGACATTTCGCGGAAAGGGTTTTTTTTTATGTCGAGCTGCCCTTTTCTTAATGGATATACTTGAGATGAGGGGATCTGAAGTGTCCATAGATCTTTGAAATACATCCATCATATTATTTACCCGCAAATTGTGTCGAGCGTGCAGTAGCCAGACACCCCACCGGCATTACTGATGCAGTTATTATTTGTGATCCATGAACTAAAATTTTATGGAGAGTTGGTGACATAGGATACCATGAATATTGTAACATGTATGAGAAATTTTGAAATTTTAAAGCCTCGATTGCAAATTCGCAGTTAATAGCTATTAGAATAGTATGCAGACTCTCAAGTAACTCTAAGTCGAGTTCTAAAATTGATGCAAACAACTTCGTATTTAAAAATGCTTTTCTCGCAGTATTGCCATCGTTCGTGTTTCCACTTCCATTCGGCTTTGGCTTATCTTCATGCAAACCCATTTCTTCTCGCAATTTTCTTTGTATATGTTTTTTCTTTCAATCATTTATAATTTTTCTTTTTCGTTTCTTACTTGCCATTTTTTTAACCCCAATCTGTGATATTTTGAGCAGCAATTCAATAATGCGTATCCAAGCGTAAAGTCGACTTATTCCATATTAAAGATGCCGAGGGTTTGGTTTAAAAGAATTTGTGTCATAGGTTTCCATAATTTGTTTTGGGCCTGCACCACAAATTGAACACAATTGGCTAGATTTTGTGCCCGTTAAAACGTTTAAAACTTTCCCATCTATTAAATTCATATAAAGGTCGTACGAGACAATGATCTTCCTTTCATTTGATATTGGTACTACACAAGGAGTCAAGTGTTTTATTTGAGTGTCCAAATCGTTTTTTTCTTCAAGAACATGATCTCTTGTTTTCTTTGCGAATTCCATTTTGAGGGGTCGGCAAAATCTTACAGACTGTGGAGTTCTATAAGCTTCAGAGGTATCACGGTAGGAACAAATAAAGATTGATCAACAGTATCAGGTTCGTTCGTTTCAAATCTTATTTTGTACATACTTTGTCCAGTTGATCCATCGTATCCGTAACTCGCAATTAATTTGAAACCTGGAACGATTTCTAAGTTAGCAAATAACTCCTGCTGTAACAATACGATTCGGCTAGCAGTGTGATTTAACAAATCTTGCAAGGTAACTTTTGCCATAGTTTCTGTAACTGTTATACCCGTAGGTCTCAATTGAAATTTAGCTTCCTGGACATTTCGGTAGCTTGGATATATGTCAAAATTATGCTGTTTGCTTATTTGACGAATTTCATTGTATAATTTTTTGCTTATCGAGTTTTCCAGTAAGAATTCCAAAGCTTCATTTATTGTTAAAGGTATTGGTTCTGCAATACCGAATTTTCTTTTAGCTTCAGTAGCATCACATTCAGAATTGCTAAAATTTTTAAGCACAAATGCAGTGTCACTTTCATTTGATTTTCTGGCTGCCATTGTAGCAGCATGAATCAAAGGTTTGCTGTCGTTCTTATTGTTCATTGCAACATCGGCAGCTAGTTTTCTTTTAAGACGGGGCCCAGCTTCATCATAATTTAGCTTTGGTCTACTCAATTGAAGACTGTCCGTATCTTCATTATTGTCCAATCCAATTTTAAAGCTCATTGATAGCCACTAAGAATTTTTTATACGGAATGTGCGCATATTTCTGCTGCACTTTTGTAAATTCGAAGTAATGTACATATATTTCAAAGCTTTTAACTTTCTTTTTAATTTCACTAATGCTTTCATTGGTTAGCGAACATTCCGTCAATTGGCCAAATATCCAGTTTGCAAGAACGGCAGAGTTGCGGCCGCTGTCGATCCATACGTCCAGCAGCATTGAATGACAGAACTCAATGTGATCTACAAGTTCAAAAACAGATTATTACTAACTTTTTATACACACTCTCTACTTTGTTTTCACATACATTACATATCGCAAAAACACGCAGAAGGTTAGTTTTTACTCCACAGAAGACGAACACATATGTTTAGTTTTCTGTATTTTTGGACAATACAAAACAGTACACATATATAAAATATAATGAATTTGAACACCAAATTGTTTTGTTTTATCCATTCTACATACCTTGGCCTCCAAAATCCATTTTTTACAGTATCTTATTTTTCTTTTGTGTAAATTTGCCAAGCGCTCAAAGTGAATAAAAATTTCCCGCCAATTTTGTCGCAGGCATCAGCTGACTAATCACCTGACTTTGAAGCTTGATCAGAATGCCAGGGTTGCTTGTTTGGTAAAAGCGATAATCGATTTTTCCTATTTAGGAACTCTAGTTTGAATATATGTACATAATTATAATTATTATTTGCTTCCAAAAAATTTCCGACTTTATGCCACTTATTTGGCAATTCAGCCCAGTGTGCATTGCCCACATTGGGTCCACGTAAAATTAATATATGTATATCTGACTAAATAATTTAAAACTAATAATGGTATATATTTCTTACAGACGGCAGCAGTCGTAAATTGCCTACCAAAAATAAAGGTCACAAACAGACAAGATAATCAAAACAAGATAAGAAAAAATTAATTATACCACATATATACATATAAAAAACAAAAATCTACACATTATTCACCCCATATTATTAAGTTGCACACACTCACACAAATCCACACACAAATTATTTCTATTTGTTCCATTATAAGAACACAACAAAAAAAAAAAAAAATTAGGGAAATTTAATATTAAAATCCGTTTTTTGTGCATATGTCCAAAAGCAATTTAGTGAGCAAGCCAAGTCTTTTACAAAATAACTAAACTAAGAAGCCAATTGTTGGACCTTTCCTTAGCTCACAGCTACCAATTTGAAAGCCAAAGCACAGCAGCGAAGAAGACTTTTTATAACGAGATTTGTCTTCACGCCTTTCTGGTGGGTCTCCGTGACCCCCTCAAAACAATGATCAGACCTAGAAGACCGGTTACCATTAAGGAAGCCTATGAATGGTGTCAAGCTGAAAAAAGCTTCTACTACCAGAGCCAAAACAGATCACAGGTTCCAAATTACAATTCAAATAGAACCAGACCCCATAACAAAACTACAACCAAAATAATAACGCTTCTGCCCCTAATAGAATAAACAACTCTCCCAACCAATCGCATTCGGACCCATTTAAGCAACAATCTAACCAAAATCGTTATTATCAAAAACAAAACCGCCATAACAATCAAAAACAGAATAGATTTGGTCAAATACCCCTCTCTAATCTACATAACATCAACGATAACGAAAATTTTTAACACGTAGCCTCGACAAACCAGTCGGGTAAGTAAATAAAAAAACACGGGCCCACATTTCCTTATGTACTCCTAAATCTCTTTAACTCAAAAAAAAACCTTTTCATTCATAGACCCAAAGTGCAGGAGGACATGATACTGAGCCTAATCGAAAATATAACTATTATAACCGTTTCACAAAGTTACTTGATAAAAAATAAAATTATTTTGCCCATGCCAATAGAACTCAAAGAACAGGGTCAAATCGACATCCTACTTTTCAAATTTTATCCGTATCTTATGATCTCTTAGGAATGGATTTACTTACAGCCTACAAAGTCAATATAAATATCGGGAGCCTTAGACTTTAAACCGAAAACGCGTCTCTTAGCATTCTTACCACGATTAATCTAGCATCGGATATTTTCTTATTGCATCCACACACTAAGCCTCGTAACAAACTCCCAGTGGACCTCACTGAGGGGGATTTCTTCTGCAACTGAATATCCATGGATACACGCCTTTCCATCTCCGGGGAGATCTATACGGCCAAAAATGGTACTAGCTTTCTCGAGGTCTCCAACGATGCCGATGTAAAACAAAGTTATTACTTGGATCAACCAGTACAGGTAATTCCTTATACCGAAGAAACATACGACCAAATTCGTAGTATCGTTCTACACCCGACTCCTTCATACGAGGGAGAAAAATTGTCTGTACTGATACAAACCAGTCATTTAAGCAAGGAAGAGAAGGAGGGACTACTCAGGACATGCAAAGAATTCCGCGATCTCTTCTAAGACGATAATTCACCATTAGCCTTCACCAACGAGGTCAAACACCGTATCCCTACAACTGACAATTTACCGATTCACGTTAAGACGTATGGATATCCTTATATACACAAAGAAGAGGTTCGAAAACAGATTTCAAAAATGTTAGAACAAAATACTATAAGAAATAGCCATTTCCCCTTGGGGGGCACCCGTATGGGTAATCTCAAAGAAATCCGAAAAAGTGGAGATAAGTGATCGATTTCAGAAAACTAAACGACAAAACAATCTGATAAATACCCTATATCAAACATCAACAAAATCCATAAAAATATAGGCAGAGTGAAATAATTTTCCACCTTGGATCTAGCAAGCGGGTTTCACTAGAACGGCCTTCTCGGTTGAAAACGGCCGTTATGAGTTCACGAGAATGCCTTTTGGGTTAAAAAATGCCCTTGCCACTTTCCAAAGGGTAATGGACAACGTATTGGGAGAACTTATAAGGAATACTTGTCTTGTTTACCTAGACGACATTATAGTTTTTTCCTCATCACTTTAACACTTGACAGACCTAAAAACTGTCTTTCAAAAACTGAGTAAAGCAAACTTAAAGATTCAATTGTCCAAATCAAACTTATAGACTTCTTGGGGCATATAGTCACTCAAGAAGGGATAAAACTGAACCCAGATAAAATTAAAGCAATCAAAAATTTTCCATGCCCTAAATCTACTAAACAAATCAAGTATATAGAATGTTTATCAGGGATTTGGCTAAAATCACAAAACCCCTAACAAGACAGCTAAAAGAGGGTAAATCAGTCATAATCGACGCATAATTCAGAGAATCGTTTGACTTTTGCAAAACGTTACTAGTTAACGACCCCATATTACAATACCCTGATTATAGTAAACCTTTTACCCTCACAACCGATGCGAGTAATTTTGCTATAGGCGATGTATTGTCTCAAGAAGCAGACAGCTCCGATAAACCTGTCTGTTACGCTAGCAGAACTTTAACCAATACGGAAACCCGATATTCCACTATCGAAAAAGAAATGCTAGCTAGAGTTTGGACAATTAAATATTTTCGACGATACCTATACGGTAATAAATTTAAGATTGTTACAGACCATAAACCGTTACTATGGCTAGAGAACTTCAAAGGTCAGAGTCCAAAGCTTCTTCGCTGGAAATTAACGCACGCTAAGCAGAATAGAGTTGAATATGTGCGTAAATGACACCAGCCCCACACCAAACCCTTATATCCCCTAGCCTAGCCTAGGTTGCAAGCCAATTGAATAATTTTACTATTTGGGCAGTATTCAAAATCGACTCAACACCTTCATGCGAAAAAACCGTCCCGTTTGCTCACAAAGTTCGCAGCAATGTAACTAAACCTATTTTCACTCTGAAAAAAACTTTAACTATCTTAAAATCCTTGCTTAAGCCCGCGGACACAAACCTTTATAAAATTTGGAGGTGTCTGCTTCTTCTTTCCGAACCAACAGACGCAAGCGAAATTAAGAATTTGATAAAGAACTATCACACGAAGAATAATTATAGGGGAATCGATGAACATATGAACACCTTAAACGGAAAATATACAGTTAAAGTATACAATTTCTTAAGTAATCCGAGATCGCGAGGCATGTTTGACCCTTAAGTACGATAGGCAACCACAAGAACACCTTTCGTTTTACCTGAAATACCTAACGGACCATTGGACATCATTCACACCGACATCTATACTATCAATAATAATTATAATTTGACAATCATCGATAAGTTCTCAAAATTTGCACAAGCCTACCCATTGACGAATAGAAACACTATAAGTGTTACGAAAGCTTTTAAAGTATTCATGAAACAATTCGGTGCACCTAAGAGAATTATTCTCGGTCAGGGTGCTGAATTTTCGGGTACCATTTTTAGGAACTTTTTAGAACAGTATACATAGAGCTACACTAACGGAAATTTATAGAGTAATCCTCAGTAAAAGAAAGGAACTGAAAGTGACCCAAGACCATGACGAAATTCTGGACGAAACCATAATAACCAACAATAATGCCTTTCGATTTATTTAGCGGACGTACACACATTTTCCATAAAACAATCAAGTTTAACAACGAACAAAACTATTTAATTAAACTAAACGAATTCCTATTAACAATCTACCCTGCTGTCAAATTAAATATGGAGAAACAAACTCAAAAATGGACGGAAAAATTTAATGAACCCAGGGTAGTAGCACCTGTCGTGCCAACAGGCAATTTTATATTTAGGAAGGAGAATAGGAGAAACAAAACAACACCTCGTTTTAGTATACACAAGGTCTTACATGACAATGGTTTAACCTTAAAAACTGCAAAAGGACAAAACCCACATAAACAGAAAATAAGAAAAATCTCAAAAGCTGTAGTCGACACATGAACACATTTTTGCTATTCAGACTCAAACGTATATTAACCACAACTTAAATTAAATTCTTACAGGCTAACGATAGGCTATGGGCAGCGACTTTTGATTGACATCTTGAACAAGGGCCAGCCATTAATGAAGGTGAACCTGGGTTCAGCTAAGATAGTGGTTGCCTTTAAAACAATTAATCATGTAATCAATTTAAATGACTATGAAAAAACGGCAAACGAAATATTACAGTTGATCGTTAATCTACCTGACGACAAATAATTTCTAGAGTTAAAAGTAACATTACACAAGAAGATGCTGCAAGTTTTCAATAAACTAAACACTTTAATCCCGAATGTCAGTAGGTCTAAGAGGCGTTAATAAACGGATTAGGTAGCATAGTTAAAATCATCCCTGGCAATATGGACGCCGAGGATGAAATTAGAATTATCAAGGACTTGACAAACCTGCAATGAAATATAAAATTTGATTTAAGAATATCGCAGATCACATAGACTCAGAACACAAAAAAAAAATCATTAACTATAAATACTTATCAAAACAAAATTTTAAAATACTAGACTCAGAAGAACACAATTCACAATTTTTACAGTATATAGACCGTATAAATTACAATATAGACATATTCTATAATCACTTAAACAACATAGCAGAAAGTCTGCTATTTACAAAATTAAGAATTATCCCGAAGTACATTTCAAATGCAGATGAAATTCAAAAAATTAAACAATTACTATCACAACAAATGATCGAGGTTAAGTTAAAACACGAAATGTACAACGTACTTTCATTCGATTCGACAACAACTAATAAAACGCTTATTTTAAGAATAAGAGTTCCAATTCTAGCACATAAACACTATAAATATTACCACGTAATACCTCTGCCATTTAACAGCACTAAAATTGTAATACTTCCACATCATGGTGTAGAAAATAAATTAGAAACTATCATCTTAAAGTCACCATGTATTAAGTTGGGCAAAAATTTCGTATGTAAAACACCAACCATGCCAACGAATCCAGAATACATAACCAACCTGCTGAGTGATAAAAAGGCTACCTGAAACACCAACGACGGGGGAAGCCAAACAAGAATCTTCGTACCAATAATGGGCATACTACTCATCTTAAACGCAGACCATGTAAATATTACCTCCGACTGCATCGCTGACCGTACCTTCAGCGGGTCCATGATGATACACTAAGAGAATTGTTTAATCTATGCGGATGGCATTAAATACGTCGGCGCTGCTACCACCATAGACGATAAAATTGCCACTCGTCCGCAATCTGGGAGAAGGAGTTACTAGCGGTCCCGTGACACCCCCACCTAAACCCCCTCGGTCAGTGGCCTAATAAAAGAGCAATGCCACTCGACCCAGACGGGACCATCAGTAGTAATTGCAACTATTTGGCCACATCAGCAAGACCAACGGATGTGGTCATCGAATATGTTGACACAACATCCCACACACGCCGCGACGGCAAAATGCCGACACAGCAACTTGAATACATAAACATGCCTATATACATTTTAAGAAGGCAGCCTCTGCGAAGGCTTGATACGTTTTTGAATCGAAATAAAACTTCAATTCAGATTTTTAATCGTAAAAGGAAAGTTGTACTTAATTACTTTTGTACTAAGTACTTTTTTACGTACGTGCATAACAGGAAAAAATAGTAAGCGAAAAAATAATATGTATCTCAAAAATTATTTTTTTTTTCATTTTATATGTAAAGTAATTATTATAGTGCTTCAGTCCATTCATTAAATATAATTAAGAAACTAAAAATATGTAAGCTTAACCATCTACTGCATGACCAAAGAAAGAATAAAGAAAAACAATTTTTTATGTAAATATGCGTTTATTTAAGTAAAGAACACATATATTTAGACTTTTTTTTGAGCTTAATTTAATTAAGCCATATATGGCATTCTATGCATTTAGCGCTTTTTAGAGTTTCCAATATACATATGGTTTTTTATGCAATTTGGTTAAAGTTGGTAAAACAGTTTCCTTTGACATTATAGCATAGAAATACATTGCATTCCTAACAAAAAGCGTATGAGGGGAAAGAACAATTGTATTGGCAGAGTTGCCTTTCCTTTTTCCATGTGGATCGTCGATAAAAAAAAAATTAAAAAAGTCTGTCAGTGTCTCTAGTTCATTGTACATTGTACTCTAGTACAAGTTGGAAGATTGATATTTCCTTCAAATGGTTAGTTCTCATCTGGATACGTTGGCTAGTGACCAGTTTTCCGTATCGGGAATTTAGGAATTTTGTATTTTAAACAACTTCGTCTTCGGAATCGGGTGTGTTATCGTCTTTACTTAGAAACGGATTATCGATTTCGTCGACGTATTGCAAATTGCCGTAAAATTACCTACATTCTAATTATTTATTTTTATTCTTTAAAAATAAAAAATACTTCTCAGCAGAGCTAATTAAATTTTAAATTCAGCAAAATTCAGTTTCGTTCATCTGCTTGAGACGCTTCCACAAAACTAAATGAAACTTGCAATAAGGCAACACAAAAAAACCTATGAACATCAAATACTAACAGAAAATAGTGCAAAGAGAATAACTGATAACAAGCAGTAAACAGTAAAGTAAGTACCGTTTTACACAAAAAAACAATTATTGAAAGTGAGTAGCCAGTACCAGTTTAATATCCGACCTTTATTACTCTTCGTTATGTTTTGTTAGATGTCCACTTTTATATGTTTCTTCAATCGCATGCCATCTTACTCACTCACCCGGCTGCCGCCACCCCTTGGAACTCCCTATAAAAAGTTTACGTGTGTAACTTGGCTATTTATCGTCCCATTTTCATGAAATTTAGTGAGCCGATACATATTATTAGCAAATATATGTTTACCAAATTCCATAACGATAAAAAAAAGTTTTTCCGAATTTCAGGGGCGGGAGGGAGCGTGGCAAAAATTTGAAATAAACTTGATTTGCGTACACGAGCCTGCATGCCAACTTTGGTGACATAGAGTCTAGGTGTTGACATGGCTATATCGACTCGACTGTTGATGCTGATCAAGAACATCTATTTTCTATAGGGTCGGAAACGCTTCCTTCTGCCTGTTACATACATTGGGGTGACTTTAATATACCCTTTTACCCTAGGAGTACAGGGTAAAAAAACTAAAAAAGACCATGACAAAATTCGACATACGAATTACGTTTCTTTAATTTTGGCGCTTCAAAAGGCCCGTTAATAATAATATTAGTATTTTTTAACGATCCTTTTTGCTCCTTCTAGTCGTGAAGACAACTTTCAGGGGGATTCCGCACAACAAAATTTATTTTGTGCCACGGTGTAAGTGAAAAAACTGATTTTTGTAGGGTTGACAATACGAAAGATTGATTTTATTGATTCTTTAATGTGCTGGCCAGTACTTTTCCATCGCTTTTTCTCCCCACCCACGCACTTTCTCTGTTGCCATGGGTGATTAAGTCCAGCGACATTCCCTTCATTGCAGTCCACCTTTCTCCTTGTCCCTTGCATATGCCTCATCTGAGTCAGAAAGGTTCAGCAATACATTTCATTTGAGCTGACATTTCCTTGCATATGATTCTACGCGGCCACCACTCTGCTTTCTTTGTTGCACGCATAACGCTTTCTAATGCTTCAAGCAGCACGACCACCCTCTCCTTTCTTTTGCCGCTTATTATCACCCGCCTTTCACTCTTTCACCCTTGCTCTTATATCTAAACATTTTTATCTTATAATTGCTTATAAACTAAGTATATCTAATATGTATCAATTAACTTAATCCCTATACGAATCCCGTCAGCTTTATTTAAATAAAAATACCTTCTTCACATTTAATTTGATTCAAATTTGTTACCGAAAACAAGAAACAATTACTTGTTGATTTCGCCCATACGAACATTGCCCCTCCCCTTTGCTTCGGCTGTGGTATGGCCACAGACCATTCCTCCCGTGTGTAATGCATTCCACAAATTCCACATTTTATTCCCCTACTTTTCTGTCTTGCTTTTGATCACACGAATAGCGTCGGAATGTTCCCATGCATCTGTGAAAGCTTTGCTCTCACCAATTCCCCTGCTCTCATGCCATCGCGATCCACCACGATGGCCGCCATGGCTAATTTGGCAACTTAAAGCTTTTGCTCGCTCTCGAGAACTATCACGCTCGCATTGCACTTTCTGGCTCAGCGTTGATTTAGTGCAAGCTTGCTGCCCATGCGTGCAGCATGGTTTTTTTTTTTTCTTTCTAATTTTAACCGTTGTATTCCTCACTATGTGTTGGGCCACCATTGTCAAATATAACTGCCTGCAGACGATTTGACATCGAAGCAGCCAAGTTTTTTAGCTCGGTACTCGTTATATTCTCCCATTCCTCTTTGATTCTTTCTTTCAGCATTGCACCACTTGTAATGCCATTTTTCCTAATTTTCCTGTGCAAAATTTCCCACACGTGCTCAATAATATTTAGGTCTGGACTCTGCACTGCACTGGCACCGAGGTTTAGTTTATAGACCGATGGCTTAAAATTTTTACCGAATGTGTCCTTGTATTTAAGACGGTCCATAACGCCTTCAATAAAACAGTGGCTACCGCCACTATGTTTTTAGCACCCGTTGCCGTGTTCAGTTTGCACTTTTTTGGTCAACCACTGCGCGGCAGTGTTATTACTAGTTTCTTATTTTATTCGATGTAGGACATAGTTAGTAGTAGGGTATGTAGTATTGGATCTAAAGTATTATTTACTTTTAGTTTTGTTAGAATTAGAGACAAGGAAGGTGTTTTTTTCTTTTATTTCTATTTAGGAATAGGGGTGGGCAATGAAGTCCATGTCTAGCAAAATAGCAAACAGCTGCTAGGCGCCAAAAAAATAGAATGAACAAAATCTGAAATCATCGAAATGAAATATTTGGGTTCATCGCCATCCTGACTTTCGCCGCTGGTACCGATTCGCATTATGTGCGTGACATCCTCAATGGTTATGACCACATCTGAGGATTTTATTTAAACCGAGGTACTTGTCCTATCATTTTTCTTTTCTTTTTAAATTGCGTGTTTCTTCGAACACCTGATCATTCCAATCGGCATAAAGGTGATATCAGAATGATTGACCAGCTCCTTAGAGGCATAATAGGGACACCTTTTCAAACGCTGGCCCATCTTGACTGGATCCTCAATATCCATAATGCTGGGATCCCGAAAGTTGT
Source organism: Drosophila nebulosa (assembly GCA_024703675.1). Classification (NCBI taxonomy): domain Eukaryota; kingdom Metazoa; phylum Arthropoda; class Insecta; order Diptera; family Drosophilidae; genus Drosophila; species Drosophila nebulosa. The sequence continues at coordinate 671,947 of JANFPS010000019.1, read as the reverse complement.
TGACTTAATATGAATAATAGATTCCTAACTATCTTTTTCTGGGTGACTACGATGATGGTTTTGTAACAATTACTTTAAACTCTTTCTCTTTTACATAAATTTTTTCTGTAACATGCCCATATATGTACATATGTATTTTTAAGTAATCTGCAAATAATTTTAAAAACACTGTTTTTATTGAATTTTATCATTTCTTTCTCATTGGTTCCGAATCAGCTCTTCAATAACTAAGTAGTTTTTTTTAAATTGATTCTCACGATCTTATTTTCATTGCTTTTACTAATGCAAATGGTCAATATGTCTCATGTACATGTACTTGTACATGTCACGCATTTATGACAGGACATCAGTCTTGCCCAACGATGTCCCCAGGTGGCCACGCCACTGGCTACTAAATTGCTAACCGACTTTCAGAAGCGCAACGATACTCAAATAATTTTCTGCCTTCTAACAATTGGTGAAATTGGGCGACACTTTGACCTGAGCTCCATACAGGCTTTGCCTCAAACCATAATTGAATGCTTTGGAGCCATCTCTGAGGACCTAAAGGCAGCTGCATCCCATGCTTTGTATCTCTTGGTAGCTTGCAAACTTATTTGACGCTCAAATTGAAAGAAATTAAAGTCCAGCCAAAGCGGCAATATTAGCCGCTACATTCGTAAAGAAAGTATTTACATCCACAATTCCGGCTGGTTTGGCACAGCTTTTGCCATCGGTGCCATCGATATGGACTCAACTTTTCAAACATTGTGAGTGTTCGGAAGAGGATTTTTGCAACGTTGTTGCCAAATCCCTGGGCAAATTGCAAAACATTTGAGAATTCTTGTTTGCCCTGCGTGATCCGGATTTACCTGTGCCGCCAGCACCGGTCCCCCACCAAAAAAAAGAAAAGAGAAAAAAAAGCCTGTGCAGCCAGCACCGGCATCGTCTGGCACATCAAGCCAGACCAAGGTCTGGAGAACCGACAGCGTTACAAAGAACGCCCAACAAATTATTTTTAACTATGCACTGCGTTGCACATTTTTTTCCATTGCACTGCAATGCATATATTTTTTATATAAGTAATTATACAAACTTATGTACAATTGTGAGACATTAAAGTTGCTCAATTAGCGTGTGGCCTGAAAACCACACGCATAAAAAAGGTAGGGACACCTGTAAACTGCAAAAAATTAAATCTATATATAAATAATAATAATAATAATAATTCAATGAGATGAACAATTACACCTTACACACGCACACACACAGACACACACACAAACACTCACCAACAGCACCTATTAATACAGCCCAAGCATTAATGTGCTGCATTTAATACATATATATATATACAATATATATAGCGCAAAACAAAATAAAAAAATCTTTTTTAAATGAAACAAAAATTTTAATAAATGAATTATGAATGATTATGAAATATAAATTTTTGGCTATAAGATAGGAAATAGGGTGCTTTCTATAATTAGGAATAGAACAGAGTTTTGTAAGTTTATGACTTAGAACATGAATACATTAAAAAGTATGAGTTAGTAAGTAGAGTGTGATGGGAAAAAAGCGGTGTGGTAAAAAAACTAAAAGCCAGGAAGGCTTAACTTTTAAAGCTGTTAAACAGCCCAAATTCAATAAATTGGACCACCTCGGTGAAATTGCACACCGAGGTTGAATTCATAAAAAACCAATTGAACGAAAGAAAAAGTCAAGCCACAACCGCCAGCCCATCCACCTACACTGCTATACTAAATTTGGCGAAACCCAAGATAATAATAACTCCACAACCAGTTAAGGAAATACCGAGACCAAGAATAGCCTGCCCCAACGACTATACTTCCCATTCTGCGAGTATACCTGTGCAGCAGCCAATAAATAAATAAAAAAAAATTTGTTAATTAAATTTGCGTTTCCAAAATGGGAGGCAGAGAATCCAAAGTTAAAGATAGTACGGCCGATGTCATTAACGTCATAGAGCTTGTGGATCCAACCCCACACCTAGGAGTCCAAAACTATTTTAGTTTATAGCGGTTTTAACAGCTCTGAACCTAGTCCTAAAGGCGTACTTAATGTACAAAACGCTTAGGAAAAGATAATTAAGTAGAGCTAATGATTTGGACAAAGTCTAAAATAATAAAAAAAAATTTTTTAATTAATGGAATGGTCAGAAATATCGCATTTCATAAAAGAGAATCGTCGAGAATTTGATTAATCGTTTAAGTGCCTTAATAAGAAAGCACCGATATCAAATGAAACAAAAATAAAACATGTGCGGATTCTAATAAATGTATATAATCGCATTCGTGAAATTATACACAAAAACGAAAAGAAATTAACACAGTTACATCTCACACAAGCAAGTGACGTGTTACTAAGATTAAGAGATAATCTTAGTTACTTATCGGAGAGACACACTTTACATCTATTTCTCCCAAGCATACGCAGTACACCAGCCAGTTTCGATGAGTCAGTTTTAATGAAAACTGACCAAGACATCGAGTCAGATTTGACGATAAAGAGTCTATTGAATCGATTTCAAACATGGCACAAACGGTGGAAAGTTTCTTAAAACTAGCCTCATCGCTGATTTCAGACTTCGATGGTAAGGCAGAAAATTTACAGAGCTTTATTGACTCATTAACTCTGGTCGATTCTCTGAAAGGAACTCATGAACAAGTGGCAATAAACCTTATAAAAACAAAACTAAAAGGTCATGCTCGCAATCTCATTAGCAACGAGGAAACAATTATAGCTATAATTGCGCAACTGAAAAAATCAGTAAAAGGAGAGGCTGTAAATGTTATTTCTGCCAAACTCCCAAACCTGCAACAAAAGAATAAGACCGCGAATCAATGTACCCTAGAGGTAGAAAAATTGACTAAGTCTCTGGAAGGAGCGTACATCAACGATGGATTGACACCGGAGCTAGCCAACCAGTACAGCACAAAAGTCGTTGTCAAGCCTATGGCTCAAAATTGTGCAATCGACAGAGTAAAAATCATAATGGAGGTAGGCACATTCAATAACATGAATGATGCTATATCCAAATTTGTAAACAACTGTACAAAAGCAACAGGACAGTCAAATACTGTACTGTACTCCCAACAAAATGGTTTTACTCATGGCAACCGGGGTAATTACCGAGAAAGAGGCAATTACCAAAATAATTACAACTACAATAACGGTGCCAGATATAATAGACCTCAAGGCCAAAATAAAGGTTATTACCGAAATAATAACAATGTTAGGATTGTCCAAGATTCTTCGGAAAACGGACAGAATCCTCCAAATACTCAAATTTAAGTCGTAAAGTCTATACCATCAGCCTTAGCCTTAATAATTTCGTATCCCTTAAGAAAGTTGCAACAAACAAGGATATAACATTTTGAATAGATACAGGTGCAGATATTTTTATCTTAAAAGAAAATTCCGATGTCTTTCATGACATCCAAACAAATAAAATTATAGACATTCGAGGCATAGGAGAAGGAGTAATAAACTCCAAAGGACTAGTCTCAATTGAATTACAAATAGGCAAATACATTATTCCATACAAATTTTATCTGCTTCATTTAGACTTCGTAATCCCATGCGATGGAATAATAGGATTAGATTTCATAAAAACATTTAATTGCAAATTAGATTACAATAGTTCAGAAGATTGGCTTATACTTAGACCACAAAATTTAACGTACCCAATTTATGTTTCAATAACATTCAGTTCTGGTAATAACTCAACAATTCTACCAACAAGATCCCAAGTGGTACGCCAAATAGAACTATCTTTAGCAGAAGATAACATTTTAATTCCAAATCAGGAAATTAAACCGGGTGTTTATGTTGCAAACATTATCGCAACAGCCCAAAATACTTTTGTCCGATTCTTAAATACAACAAATGAATGCCAAATAGTAGGCCTTAACAATATAAAATTTGAATCACTTTCGAACTACGATATAGTTAAAAATACCCAAGATATAAGAAAAGAAAAAATTTCCCAATACTGTTTAAAAACAAACTCGAAAAGCTATACACCGAGTATAGTGATGTGTTCGGACTTGATACCGAACCAATCACAACAAATAATTTTTATAAACAAAAATTAAGACTTAAGGATGATGAACCGGTATATGTGAAATATTACCGGAATCCGCAAAGCCAAATAGAAGAAATCCAGCGACAAGTTGGAAAGTTAATCGAACAGGGTATTGTTGAACCGTCTGTTTCGCAAAGAATTTTGCATAATCACAGATGCAAGCAAACAAGCATGTGGAGCAGTTTTAACTCAAAGCTATAATGGACTCCACCTTTCAGTTGCATATGCATCAAGAGCATTCACTAAAATCGAATACAATAAGAGTACTACCGAACAAGCACTAGCAGCTATACATTGGGCAATAACATATTTTTGACCATATATATGTATATGGCAAACATTTCACAGTGCGAACAGACCATAGACCATTAGCATATTTATTCTCCATGGTCAACCCAAGTTCAATATTAACACGCATGCGTCAGAAATTGGAAGAGTACGACTTTACAGTAGAGTATTTGAGAGGTAAAGATAAATTTGTGGCAGACGCCCTATCACGGATATCAATATCCGAGTTAAAGGACATGAACGCAAAAGTCCTGAAAGTCACTACCAGGCAACAAAGTAGACAGAAAAACTGCGCAGTTGATAAAGAAGAACTTTTTCCAAGGCAAAAGCTTCCAAATGCTTCTAAGCCCAACGTATACGAAGTCATTAAAAATGACGTGGTACGAAAAGTAGTGGCCTTGCGAATTACAGATTCCACATGTTTATTAAAACATGGAAAAAAAGTTATAGCAAGAATGAATGTTAGCGATTTATACTCCAATGGAATTATCGACTTAGGTCAGTTTTTCCAAAGGCATGAATAGCAAGCCGGTGTATTACAAATCAGCAAACTAAGAATGGCATCGAGCGAAAAGATCTTTAAATCAATTTCAATAGATACTTTTAAAAATATGGGCAATAAAATATTGAAATCATTAAGCGTAGCGCTACTAAAGCCAGTGACCCTCATCCAAGATGAGAAAGCAAAGGAAGTAATACTGTCTACCTACCATGATGATCCAATTCAAGGAGGTCATACTGGCATCGCAAGAACGCTAGCGATAAAGATTATAAAAAGGAAATTACTATTGGAAAAATATGGGACGCCATATCAAAGAGTACATAAGTAGATGTCATAAATGCCAGGTGTCAAAAACCACGACACATACAAAAACCCCAATGACCATAACAGAAACACCACAATATGCTTTTGACAGAGTGATAGTAGACACAATTGGAAAATGGAAATGAATACGCAATCACTTTAATATGTGATTTGACAAAGTATTTAGTAGAAATTCCAGTTGCGAACAAAAATGCAAAAACTATAGCAAAAGCAATATTTGAATCTTTTATTCTGAAGTACGGTTCAATGAAAACATTCATTACGGACATGGGAACAAAATACAAAAACTCCATCATAACAGACTTGTGCAGATACTTAGAAATAGACAACATAACGTCTACTGCACACCATCACCAGACAATAGGTACAGTTGAAAGAAGTCATCAAACTTTTAACGAGTACATCCGTTCATATATATCAGTAGATAAAACTGATTGGGACGTATGGTTACAGTATTTCGTGTATTGTTTTAATACAAAACCATCAGTAACTCATAATTATTGTTCGTATGAACTAGTATTTAGAAGGCAAAATAACCTACCGATACAATTTAATAGTGTAAATACCATAGAACCTATATAAAATGTAGAAGATTATTTAAAGGAAGTTAAGTTTAGATTAGAACAGGCGTATAAAAAAGAGCTCAAATACTTTTAGAGAAAAATAAAATTAGACAAAAAGAAATAAAAGACAAAAAATATCAGATTTTAAAATAGAAGTACACGACCAAGTTTACTTAAAAAAAAATACCGGTCATATATAGAACCATTTGAGGTCGTTAGTATAGAAAACAATAATAATATAATTATAAAGAACAAGAAAAATAAGTTACAGAAAGTACATAAGGATAGGTTAAAAATATCTATTTCATAATCAATTATTATTTATTCAACCATTAATTTAAATTGACTGCGCAGTTAATTGAATAAGAAATACATATATATATATATATATATATATATATATATATATACAAAAAAAAATAAAAAACTTAAACAAAAAAAAGAGAGAAAAAATTTTAATATTACAAGATTTACAAATAGAAATAGCTTAACCAAAAAAAAAACAAAAAAATTTTTTTTCAAATTACAAGATTTACAAATAGTAAAAAAAAGTAATAACATAGTATGTATATAAAATAAAAAATAATATAAAAATAATAATAATATGATAATTTTAATATTAAATAACTACACTATATTACGTCATTTCTTTAAAAAGGGAGGTGTAGTATGTTGTATGACAGAAAGGCATATGCCCACAGTATTGTAGAGTATACAATATAACAAGTGGTCATATGCCCAAACTAACAGATAAAGTATGAGCGCATAAACAAAGTGACACTTTGTCACTCGCTTACACAACCCAGCCAAGACCAATGTCGAAATACGCCATGCTAGTACATGCTCCCGCTCCACCGCTGCTTTGAGCGGCAGAGCCCTATAAGAAATACATATGTACGAAGCCGCTCCGCTACTGGCGTAACCGGCAGCGCAGCTATGCGGTTTTAGCCTTAAGAATTAATTGAACAAAGTGAAAAGAACTTTCTGTTTTTTACCATCAATTAAACGACAACATTTTTATTACAAAACCCCCTGAGATTAGAGATTTTTTTTGTCGACTACGGCAAAAGCAGTCCCGGCTACGGAATTGGTGGCATCCGTAAATAACCAGGTCCAGTCGCGAGAAACTCTCGCTTTCTTCCAGGAATAGTTTTTCTGTATATGACTAGATTAATGGACGTATACTGAAGTAACCATGTTCAATATGTATTTCTTTTAGCATTATTGCGCATTGACGTATGGTGGATAGGACTTTGTACTTCCTTTTGGCCTTGCTTACGTTTGCGCAACTTTTCTTTAGGAGTACCTTTGATGTTGTGCATAGTTTTGGTATAAGTTTTGCAGTGGTTTCGACAATCTGTCTTTTAACGATGGAAGTCCTGCCTCTGCTAGGATACATTTGGTCGGCGATGTAGGAAATGCGTTTTTACTTTGTCGGAGAGCGGTATGCTAAGGAACTTGAACTTGTCTTATAATCGCGTTCGCAATCCATCCATAGATTGGAAGGCCGTAATCCAGCTTGAAGCAAATTATTCCTCTAGTAATATTAATTAGGACATTTAAGTGTATGTAGGTGAATTTTGAAAAAAGGAATTTAATTATGTTTAGTCTAGCTTCTAAATTATTTCTTAAAGCTTTACAGTGTTGCCTAAACTTGAATTTCTATCAAATATTATTTCAAGAATTCTTAATTTATCTACAGTTTCTATATTTATATTATTAAATGTTAAGTTGTGAGCTGGGCAGTGATGTTTACGGCAAATGTTAAGTACTTTGCATTTTTCTATTGACAGCAAGACACCTGATAAGTTTCCCCAGTTCTTGATATCTTATAGGACTTTTAGAAAGGTGTTTGTTACAGTGTTTGCGGCTTTTATCAAAGTAGTTTATCAAAAGCGATTATGAACAGAATTACTGAAAGTGGGGAACCTTGTGAGATGCCATTAAATAACAGATGTGGTTTTGATGGAGTAGAGTTTACTCGCACTCGGAATGACCGGTGGGGCATAAAGGCCTTTACTACACGAAAGACCCTAGGTTCAACCCCTCAGAACATAAGTTGGTGTAGAATCGTGTATATCCCTACGCGATCAAATGCTTTTTCGAAATCAGTCGCCAGAATCGTGACGTGATTAAGCGGGTAAAGGAGCATCTGACATGAAATGATGTATTTGCAACAAAGCGGCCATCGTCACGTTTTTCCGCTTTAAAGCCGATTGGTTGTGTGAAATAAGATTGTTACTGGTTATGAACCACATCAGTCGGCGGGCTAAAATTTGTTCGAATAATTTGCTTATACATGGTAAAAAAGATATTGGTCTAAAGCTGTTTATGTCGTTGTTGGGCCTGTGTGATTTGGGGATGGGGATGGGACCACCGCTGTGGTCCACGTATGTAGATATTTTCCTTGATTTCGATATTTGATATTTGATTGTAGAGTCCAACTAGGTTGTGTCTTGTATCACTTGTCAGGTTTCTTAGCAAAGGGTAGGATATACGATCAAAGTCTGGTGTTTTGCCTCTTGTCTGTGCTAGTGCTGCTTCGAATTCAAGAAACGTTATATCGGATTCAAGAAGTTTTGCTGAAGATTGTCTGGGTGGTAGTGAATACTCCGACGAGAAGTTTTGATCCTTAGAGTAGTTGGAACATTTTTCTCCTAATGCCACAGCGATGTCCTTTGACGGTGTTAGTAAAGTTTGATTGACTCTTAAACATTTGAGTAGCGTTTTCGGTACTTCGGTTAATGTTTTTATTTCGGTCCAAATTCTTTTTGAGGACGATGCTGGCGTTATTCGAGATCTAAACTAGGAGAGTGATGCACTTTTTGCTCGTTTAGCTTCTGTTTTAAATAGAGCTTTTGATTTTTTATAGGCAAATAAGTTGTGTAGACTCATGTTGCGTCTAAATATTATCCATTGGGATTGTTTATTCTCGCGGTGTTTTTTTAGTGCCGTACTCCACCAAGCTACGTTCTTTTTCTGTGGTATTTCTTTGGTCTGTGGTATGGCTATATTTGCTGCTGCGTGAATCGCTTTCGTTAATTTGGTAACACCTCGATGAATGTTGCATTATGTAAGGTCTTCTATATTAGTTGATAGCTCTTTTTAGAATTTCGTCCAGTTAGCATTGTCTGTTTTTCATTTCATTTCATAATATGCTTTATTTCCTTTGTGATGACGTGGTAAATTTAGAATCATTCTTAAAATTTTATTTTGTGAGATTTGGAGCTTTTTTAAATGCGTTTTGGCTGAAATATTACATATTACTGCCCCATACATAACCATTGGTAATATTATTGATTTGTATATTGTTAGTTTGTTTTTAGTCGATAAATGGGACTCTCGATTTATAAAAGGATATAGTATACGAACAGTCTTGTTGATTTTATCAATTGTGTTACTAATATGTTAATTAAATAATAGTTTATTGTCTAAATTTAATCCTAGATGTTTAACAGATTTTTCCCAAGGGATTGCGATGCCGTTAAGTTCGAGATCTGCGTTTGGTAGGAAACATGGCTTTCGCTTTTTAGTAAAAAATAAAGATTTAGTTTTATTAGCATTTAGCTTAATTTTCCATCTATGAAAATAATCGAAGGTGGTGTTTAGAGAGCGTTGCAAATCATTGTGAATTTCCAAATATTGAGCTCCAGAAGAATAGAGGATCGTATCATCGGCAAAAATTAACGAATTACATCTATCGGTCATGGGAAAATCAGAGGTGTAGATGTTGTACAAGATGGGCCCGAGGACCGAGCCTTGAGGGACACCAGCGCTAATGGATTTTTTGGTAGATTTGGTTTCATTTCCAATGTCTGTTAGTCAGAAAACTTCTTATTATGTGGATTGGGTAAGTAGGAGTGTTAAAAGTGCTTAGTTTGTGGATCAGACCATCATGCCAAACTGTATCAAAAGCAGCTTCAACGTCCAAGGTTACCAAAACAACGAAATGCTTTTCGTATAACTTTGCTTTGACGAAGTTAGTCAACTTATCTAATGGAAAAATGCAGCTATAGAATCCTCGGAATCCATATTGTATTGGTGGTAGGATATTTTGTTCATCGAGGTGAGCGTTAAGTCTGATTTTGATCAGACGTTCAAAAATTTTAGAAAGGCCACACAGAAGGCTAATCGGACGATAGCTCATGGGAGAATTTGGTGGTTTACCTGGCTTTGGAGCTGGAATGATCTTGGCAGTTTTCCAAGCAAGAGGAAAGTAACCTATTTTTAAGCAATTATTAAAAAGCAATGTAACGTATTCCATTGCACTTGATGGTAAATTTTTTAGACAAATGTTGGGTAAACAGTCTAACCCTGGGGATTTTTTATTTTTAAGTGACTTAATAACAGAGAGTACATCGCTAGTTGTAAAAGGGAAGTCAAATGTAAAGTCCTGGGTTGTAAGTTCAAAGAGTGAATTATGAACTAACTCTGTGGTAGCGTCATCAGAGTAAGCTTCCGTTAAGCGATGTTTAGATTCAAATATCTCAGAGAGAATGTTTGCCTTTTCAGAACTGGTTGTGTAAGTTTTACCTTGGTGGCTGAAACAGGGAATATACGGCTTCTTGTTTTTAATTACTCTAGTGAGATTCCAAAACGGCTTTGAGTTATAGCTCATCTTTGACAATTTGTTACTCCAAACTAAATTATTGTGATTAAAGAGCTCCTGCTTAATTATTCTGTTTAAAGAATTTGTTCTAGCTTTATAGATTGGCTGCCTAGTTCTAATCCATTGCCTTTGAGCGGTATTTTTGGAAGCAATGATTTCTTTTATTCTGGCTGGGAGTTTTCGGTTATGGAGTTTGACTTGTTTTCTTGGGGTGCTGTTTTCGATTGCTTGGACAATCATCTGTGTAATGTTATTGCTCATAGTTTCAATCATTTCACAATTTGGGCTTAAGGTTTTACAAAGATCCAATTCGGGTGTGATTGTTTCAGTGAGAGTACGTTTGAACTTTTTCCAGTTTGACCTAGAATATTGTAGATATGTTTCGACAAACTCAGCGTTTGTGGCTGTAGCTAATTTGCAGATAATCGGCATATGATCAGAAGAGAGGTCATTATATACTATTGGATGAGAGAGTTTCCTGGGTCGGTTCGTCAGAACAAGATCAAGAGTGGATGGTTTTCCTTTATAGCTTGATGGTATATAAGTAGGATCATTTGAGTAGAGTATAGTAAATTTTCCTAATGTTGAGAGGTCATAAAGGGTATTGCCGAAAGAGTTTGCTCTAGAGCAATTCCAAATTTTATTTCTGCAATTAAGGTCACCACCTACAATGTAATGTCCACTTATACGAGAAATTTTAAGTAGATCTGCTTTAAACATATCTTTAGTGTGTTGAGGCACATTCTGTGTATTACATTTAGTTTTAAGGCATTTAGCCGAAAGGCCAGGAAAATAGACTGCATATATTTTGAATGATGTTCGGGCGTCTATATTAACTTTGATTCCAATATTTTCAACTAGGTGTGTATCGATGTTTTCGATCTGTAACTTGATGGATTTATCAACTATTATTGCAACACCTCCCCCTCTACCTTCGGGTCGATCATTTCTATACACTACGTAATTTGGAATATAGAATCTTCTATTTTGCGTCAGCCATGTTTCACTGACAAGGCATATATGGATATGATTTTGGTTTAAGAAATCGATTAATTCTAAACGTTTAATGTTAACGGCACGCGCATTCCATGCCATAATATTAAGGAAGTTTAGCAAACTATTTGTACACATATTTTAATGCTAGCTGAGTGATAATATTAAATTGGTCCATTTTGGTTTTGCAACCTTCAAGTTTGCAGATGAGCTCTCTATAGTAATTTCTTCAAGTGAAAAGGTCAGCATTTGCAGGTTGATTGAGTCCGTTAGTAATAACCTGGCTATAGCTGGGATATGTGGTTTGCGGTACACTAAAATTCGTGATTGGTAAGGCATTTGCTCTTGCCGTAGAGTGGAGGGCATTATTATATGACTTATGAACATTACTTGGATTGTTTTTACCTTGCCTTGATCTCTTAAGCAAAAGTGACTGGTTAGAGAGACGGCAAGGGCAGCTGATATCAGTGGAGGGGTGATTTCCATTGCAATTTGCGCACTTTACTGCCTCCTTGCCTGGGCATTTGGAGGTATCGTGTGAGCCAGCGCAGTGTGCATAAGATGTGTCAATTCCGCATTGCTTGGCGCCATGTCCATAGAGTTGGCAATTGTAACATTGCGTTAATTTATTTGACTTTTTTTTGAATTCCCAACGAACTTTGGTGTGGCTTATGTAACAGTAATCTTCACGTAGCTGTTTCAAGGTTATGCTTCTGGGAGAGAAATAAACTATGTACAGGATCAGTTTATATCCGTTTCCAGTAGTTTTTTCGATAAGCTTTACGTCAGTACAAGCGAGGCCAAGATTTAAAAGCATGGATTTAATTTCTTCGCAGGGTAGTTTGTCCAGTCCAGAGAGCACTGCCTTATAGGGCTTGGTATGTTTTGTCTCATAGGAAAAGAATTCACATTTTTGTTCCTTTAGTTTCTTGCATGTAAGATTAAAGCCAGTTTCCGATTTAAGGTATATTTTATGTCCAATTGAGATCGTTTTTATGTAATAATCAGTGATTAAATTATTGGCAAGAAGATCGTGAACAAACTTAGATGTTTGTTTGATGACAGTTATTGGTGGTAATTTTACTGTAGCCACGGGCTCAGTAACATTTTCACGAGGGCTGGTAATAATTTCGTCTTCTATAGTCTGTAGTGGACGAAAGTAATTTGTGTGATTGTTTGTTGAACAATTTTTCGAAGAACTGCTTCTAGTGCGAGGCATTTTACAGTTGGTTGGTGCATTAGCACCGCCAGACGAGAATCTACTACGTTTTATTGTTGTTTTTTGGTCTCTGCTAAGCAAGAACACTGATCGGGCGTGCTATTTTTAGCGCAAGAACCGTACGTTTTAACGAAGAGGGAGAAAGATGATAATCGATTGACTATGATTTTGTGTCGACCGCACACGTTGAGTGTAAGCAATAGACTCATTGTCTGTTTTAAATTTAGGAATACATATGTGTGACTTTCTCGGTTTTAAATTGTGTAGTTATGGTAGTGGTTATTGGGTAGTGATCGCTTCCGTGTAAGTAATTGTCTGTGGACGATTGACGATGAAACTGCTGTAAGATCAACACAGGTAAACGAGTTATTTGTTGAGAAGTGCGTAGCTGAGCCGTCGTTGAGTAGAACTAGGTCAGCTCTTTCGATAAGCTTTTTGACCTTTTTTCCGTGGGATTTGGTTGTTGAAGATCCCCATAGTGCACTTTGTGAATTGAAATCCCCGCATAGCATTATACGAGTATTAAAATTGGATATTGGGAGAAGTAGGTCATTTACTGTAAAGTCTTGGTTTGGTGGTATGTAGGTGTTAATTATCGTAGTTTTTGTGATTAAATTAGAAGTGCATCTTCTAAAACATTAGATGAAAATGGCATATGTTTATATGGAATGTGACGTTTGATTAGGAAGCCAACTCCTTGTATGGGTGTATTGGGGTATTGTTATAGAGTGAAGATTTTTAAAATAGAAGTGGAGGCGGTAACCTGGGAATAACTGAGGGAGTTAAATGTGTTTTTTTTTTTGTTTGTGAAGAGCTCTCGCTTCGCGTATGCTGCATTTTCTTATTGTCTTTATTTTTAGTATGTCTTTCTGTTCTTGATATTTTTTGCATGAGGGTGAAGATGCTGCGTGTTCAGTTGTCACTGTGATCGAGAGCAATAGCTTGGCGAATGTGGTGGGAGGTTGCAGTTTACGCAGCTAGCTAGGTTATTACAATTTTTGGGCGTTTGACCCAATAGCTGACAGGTTTTGCAGCACATCGGATTTGGTATATATTCGCGTACTTTTACAGTGTTTCAGGAAATTGCAAGTTTGTTGGGAAGTGTGTACAAGTCGAAAGTTAACAAGACAACGCCTGAGGTCTTTGGTGTGCCATCAGTCATTCGATTGAATTTGTATTTTAGTTCTTGTACGATTTCATCTTCTGCCACATTGTTGAGGAAGGGGGCATAAATGGTACCTTTGTTGCTATTTAGTGATTCGTGCAGTTTACAGGAAATTTTGTATATACATACCGGGAAGTTCGTTTGCTTTCAAGAGTTTTTGACAAGCATGAGGAGGTTTCCGTCGCGTAGGGTGGAAATGGAGACAATGTCTTTGCTAATTAGTTGAATTGCTCTATGTACCGCAAAGCATGAGTATTCTGATATGGGTTTGAGTGGATCTTTAGCTGCTAAGATGATGTATTTAGGGTTTTTGTGCTGTGACTCTGTACTGTGATCTGGAAAATCGATGGGTATCTTTTGATATTGTCTATTTTTTTTAGTCTTTGGGCTATCACTTAGTAGGGATTGATTAATTTTATTTTATTTTTCATGGAGCATCAGGAGGCGAATTCGAAAGTGACAGTGTTTGCCTTGAATACTCACTGGTCGCCGGAGGTCTTTATGGAGGAGCTTTACGAGAAGAACTTCGAGGGTAAGATAACGGTGGAGAGCTGGAGTCCAAGCCCTGGTCCGTCACCGATGGCGCTCACGTCAATGTGACGCTGGAGGTGAATGACGGAGCGCTGGCCATCCTTGATGTAGGTGTTATCTACATTAAGTGGGAGAATTACCGATGCCACGCAGTCAAACGCACCTATGCTTGTCATAGGTATGTCGGACTTGGTCATAAGGTGGCCAATTGCCCTGCCAGGGCGAACACCTGTTGGCAATGTGGGCAAGAGGGACACAGTGCAGGAAAATGCCTGAATTCGGCGGTCTGCCGAAACTGCCGGGTAAAGGGGCTACCGTCGTGGCATTGCATGCTCTCGGCAGCTTGCCCCTTTTATGCGGCGGTAGTTGCGCCGGTCGCTGCTAGACACTGGGCCGCGCTGGATGCATCGATATCGACGTGTGTATGCGTGAACTCGGCCACCCCTTTGCGCTGCTCCAGAAGCCGTAGGTGGACGATGAGGGATGAGGGTGTTTGGCAGCCGGATCTTCGAGGGACACAGGATGGATGCCATACTGCTACAGGCGAGCAGTACTCCGGTCATCCTCTGCCTAGATGCGAATGCTTTATCTACTATGTGGTTCAGTAGGCGCTACGAACACTTTCGTGGCCATCTGAACTACGAACGGGCTGAGCAGCTGGAGGATTGTATTCTCGCAAGTCGAGCCGGAGTTGTTATTAGATTCAGCAAGGTGTATAAGTTCGACAATCGCCGAGGACAAAGCGATATCGACGTTACGATCGCCAATGAAGCAGCGTCTGCGTAGGCCGCGTATGACTTTAGTGTGGACGAGTGGGAGATAAGCGACCATAACATCATCACCGTTGTGGTATCGCCTTCCCGAGATACAGTTGAGAGCACATATGCTCCTGTGCCGTCCTGGAAACTCAAGAATGCTAATTGGTGGTTGTTCGACTCTGAACTGTTGAAGGAAATACGGGGGCACCTACCTATGGAGCACATCAGGAGTTCGCCGTTAGACTCCTCGGTGTCTGCACTACGCCTTGCCGTACAGTCTACTTGCGACGGGGTGCTAGGTCGCAGGCCGTCGCGAGCCGCAGGAAAGGTGAAGTGTGGTCAGGAGACATAGGTGGAGGCTCCAGGATACTAGGCGTGGAGGGAGCGAAACTGCGCAGCTTCTGGCAACTCATCTACGGAAGGAGGTCCGCGAATTCAAGAAGCTCATCCTGCAGACAAAGGAGGATCATTGGCGAAACTTCGTTGGAGACCACAGGGATGACTCATGGGGGCATGTCTACAGGATCTGCCAAGAAAAAAGCGATAGATGGATCTGGGATGCCTTCGCATGGATGGCAGGCTGGTCGTAACATGGCATGACTGCTCGTGTTTCCTCCTCTGTAACTTTTTTCCAGTTGCGGCAGCGAGCAATGACTTTGCCATTCCAAGCGGAATGGCCTGGAATGGAACGCGTGGCACCGGATTAGCGGCCACCGTTACTCCGTGCTTTCGAAAACATCAAGTGGAGCGCCGTGATGAGCTGCTTGTCACTTTATTACGTGGTGGAGTCTTTACTTCAAAGGACCATTAAATAGAAGAATGGATTTTCCAGCGGGATAATGCACCGATCTACATAGCAAAGTTGACGAATGGGTATTTTAAAGATGCACTAATCGCTGTTTTAGAGTGGCTAGCAGGTAGCTCAGATTTAAGCCGAATAGAAAACCTTCGGGGCATCTTAACTCAGCAAATTTATGCCAAAGGAAAGCAACTTGCAAGTTTAATATAATTAAAAACAGCATTTGGATATTACAATGCTTCAAAAGCCCGTTTATTCTATGTCTTGAACAACAAAGGGTGCTCAATTAAAAATCCTTTTGTGGTTAAAAAGGTTTTTTTTAGTTTTGTTAATTTTTTTAGTTTAATGACATAAATTATGAATTTCTCAAGTTAATATTCTGTATAATTTGTATATACAACTAGATTTTTTATATTAAATTAAATTTTATATTAAATTAAGTAAAATTGAATTCAATTTGTTTGTTTGTAACTAAATTTTTTGTGAGTGTCCCACTTATTTTTTGCGGACTTTAATAGGCATCAAAAGCATCTATTTGTTCATGCGTGACATTAATTTAGACGTACGCTGCACTTTAGTCTCGTTCATTGTAAACACAATTCACTAATGTGTATGATTTCAAAATTTATCTATATATATAAAACAAGTCGGGTTTGTTACAACACTTATAACTCGAGATCTGCTGGACCAATTTTCATGGTTTTTGATTTGTTGGATTTGTCTCCGCCCCGAATAGCAGAAAATATCTTAAAAATACTGAAAAATTGACGAATATTTGGAAAATGCGATATTTTTCCTAAAACTTCTTTAATTTTGGAGCTGTCAAATTTTTTTTGTCAAAATCTGTAAGTAATGATTGACATTTATTCATTTATTCCTAATCATTTTATTTCTAAGCTAAATGTTTCAAAAAACGAAGCCTCTACGGGCGAAACGAAGTTCGCCGGGCTCCCTAGTAAAATAATAATAAACACGCAAAAATAATAACACATTACATAAAAATTTAACAAATATTTCCTTAACTAGCATAGCAGACAATCAAATGCAAAAGAAGGATAGAGAAAACAAAGCAAGAATCATTTTTCTCATGTGTACTAACAGCAAAGTGACACGCACCAAATGTTGTGCTCGATAGTATCGATGTTTTCTTGACATGGCAATAAATCGATAATGTTCTGTGGCTATTGATTGTTTACAAAATTGCAAAAAAGCTGAGCAAATTTTTAAGTCTAAAATGAAAAAACAACCGAAGATTGTTATGGCTGGGTTTCTCTTACTTTGTTTTGGTTGTATCGATACAATTATAGGTGTGAAGAATGTCCAACCGGAGGTCCGGAGAATTTCTCCTAAACGGGAAGGATTAGCGGGCTACCCATTATTGGGGGTTGATAAGGCGGCTATTCGAATTTTTGAAGGAGAGAGATTAGGAAAGGAAGGGATCGAGACCAAGACTGAGGAAAAGGAAAAAGACAATTCAATGTCGAGTCAGTCGAGGTCTTGAAAAGGTGCGGGAGTGATATATACAAAAAGAGCGAAAAAATTTAGAAAAATATTAAAAGATATTATGGGAGATCGGCCAAATTAAACGGGTGAGTGCCAAATCCGTAGTTAGGTTATTTAAAAAAAAAAAAAAAACAACCACCGAAAAGAAGCCGTCCTCACAGAATTAATTTTTTTAAAAGGCCACGATAGTTTTTGGAGGCCTGGCCAAGTTTTCTTTTTTCCTGGACCATTTTTTTTTTTTTGTGAGACACAAAGTTCGCCCGGTTCCTTTAATTATTCTTGGATTTAACTGCATTTAAATAATTGTCGCAAATTTAAATTTTCATATCGCCCCGAAAAATCAATCATCGGTTGTTTTTACCCAAAACAACCAAAAACAATCCTGTCAACATGCTAAAATTGAAAAAAATTTAAATTTGGTCTAAAATTTTTTGTTCACAATCGTGTTTTGCCATGTGCTACAAGAGAGCCCCATTTTAATAAATGAAACAGAATAAATGAAAACAGAAATGAAAATGTAAAATAATTTTTATTTTCGTCAGAATTTATTACAAAGATTTAAATAAATGCACCAAGTTATCATCTCTGTTTTAATGTTGGCTCGCGAGGAAAATGCTGTGAAAATGCATTTTTTCAACATTTGATTTTTACTTACTAGACTTCGTATATATCGGCGAATTGAGGATTTCAGGGATTCCTGAATCGTTGATTCCATTATTGGCTTCCATTTTTATCACTAGGTTTGTGCAGCTAGTCTCGACGTGCTTTCAGGTTGAATTCCAGAAGGAAAAGAGACTGAATTCTCTCAACCGCACACCGAGCCACACTCGATGACAGCCTATACTGTCATCGCACATATCTAGTGTTAAACAGTTTTACATCAGTCATGATATTCATTACTTAACACTGATTAATTCGCCTTAACAATAGGCACACAATTCAAATTATTAGAAATGCCTAATTCAATCTCTGACACGGTCATCCTGACAAATTACACGTCCTCGTGTAGCAGAAGTATAAACCACCTTTACCATCTCCGACACGGTCATCCTGACAAATTACACGTTCTGGTGTAGCAGGAATATAAACCACTTTTACAAATATCATTTTCACATCTTTGTTTTAACTAACTGAACCAAAAACATTCTGTTTTATGCAGTTTGACAAATCCAGTTTAATGTTAATTCAAAATCTCTTATTTGCTATAACATATTTCGTAACTTAAAATTCTTATTTCATATTTTTCTACTTGCCTATTTCAACATTCGTTTGTTCATATTTCTTTTACAATTCATTAAACATTACAATGTTTTCAATATTTTCTTATTTTATAACCTCCACACTTTCATTCTTATCAAACAACATTTTCGCTTTTAGTTTTACAAACATTCTCTTTTCTTTATGTTCTCATTTACGTTTCAAGAATCCACGGCAAGGTACCACCACTTAGCATCGACAACAACACTCTTTCTAAAAACATCATTCCCCTAGTGCCTCATTCACTAGTTCATACGGTCTGTTTCACCCTTCTCTTTATTACAGTCCTTTCCAACTGTTTCCATACGGTCTGTTTCACCCGTTTCACCGCAGTCTTTTCCAACTGTGCCATTACGGTCTGTTTCACCCGTTTCACCACATGAATCAAACTCATCTCCGTCGATATCCAGCTCGCTTGGTACCTGCACCTCTGACATTCTCCGTAAACTATCATGTGGGTACTTATACTGTATTTTACTTGACATGGACTTCAACGTATATCTATCGCCTTCTAATACTTCTATGACCATAAAAGGTCCACGAAACTTAGGGTCCAACTTAGCCTGTTGTCGCTCACTATGTTTGATCAGAACATAATCTCCCTTACTGAATCTGACTACTTTTGCCTTGTCTTTATCAAATCTAAGTTTGTCATAGCTTGCTGCATTGTCCATATTTCTTGTAGCCTGAGATCTTTGTCCATTTAAGTCTATCGCTGTCTCATCATCATCAATGGGAACTAATCCCAATGGTCGAGCACTCTTACCGATAAATAATTCTAACGGACTCGATTTTGTAACTCGATTAATTGTACAGTTTAATGCTAATTAAAGGTCCCCTATAGCATCTTGCCATGAACGCTCACTGAATTCAACGATAGTTAATCGATTTTTTAAAGTGCTCATCACTCTTTCGACCTGTCTGAATCAGGTCTGAATTTTCTGAGAAGCACAGAACTCGACAAATTTCGATCTCGTAAAACTTTTGCCTTGATCAGCCACTAATCGAGCAGGTAATCCAAAAAGCGCAATCGATGACTTTAATGCGTCAATACAACTAACTGCGTCAAGCTTATAAGTGTGGTACAAATAAACATATTTTGTAAAACCATCGATTTGAACAATGACATACTCTTTACGATCGTTCTTCCCATTTAGTTTTCCAGTGATATCTATATGCAACGTGTGCCGAGGTATGCTAATCTTCGGAATCGAATGCAGTTCCACTTGAACTTTTCCGGACGCTGATTTTGTCACCCTACAAGTGATGCAATTCTCTACAAACTTTCGAACGTACTTCGCCATTTCCGTAAACCAGTAATGCTCGTACACTTTATCTAGGTTCTTTTCCCAACCTAGGTGTAAGATCGATTCATGTACTTGGTTTATTACAGACCATCTAAAGGTTCTAGAAATGACTGGCAAACAACGAGTCCTACAATTTCTTTGAATTTTTCTGTAAAGCACATTAGCTCACTCAACTTGTTAATTGTTTGCAAAATATCCTGATCACCTTGTTGTTTGGCTTGAATCCAATTTTCAGAAATTTCCATCAACTGTACATGTTTTTCTACAACTTTATTTTGATTCTCTTTTTTCTTATCAGGCAAAGGATTCCTTGACAGAAAATCTACATGGGCCATACGTTTGCCTTCGCGGTATTAAACATCAAAATCGAATGCTTGAAGGAATGCCCACCAGCGATACACTCTAGGTAATAGCTCAATTTTTGTTCTAGAAGCCTTTAAAGAATTACAATCAGCAAAAATGACAAACCTATTACCATGTAGATAATGTCTAAAGTGTTTTACTGCGTTAACTACCGCGAGTGTTTCTAACTCATAAGACGTGTATTTCGATTCACACACACTAGTAGTTTTACTGAAATATTCAACCACATACGGGTTATTTTCAATTCGATGCAGAAGTATGGCTCCATAGCCAATGGCACTTGCATCTGTATGCAGTTCTATGGGGTATTTAGGATCAAATATTACCAAGACTGGTTTGGATATCAACAATCTGTTTGCGAACCTTCTCATGTTCATTCGTCCAATCAAAATTAATTTTATTAGATGTAAGAGAGTAAAGTGGTTTCAATAGCTGGGAGAATCCTGGTACAAATTGGCGAAAATACGAAGCCGATCCTATAAATTGCCTCAATGTTATAATTGACCTGGGTGGTGGCAATGCGCTTAATGCTTGAATTTTACGCAAATTTGGACGAATCTCACCCGCCTGTACTTCGTATCCTAGATACTGAACAGAATCCCTCAAAAATGAGAATTTTTCCACATTAAACGAAAAGCCTGCCTTAGTCAAAATATTTAAGACGATCTCTAATCTTTTAATAGCTTCTTCCTTAGTTGTCGCCACGATCATTATATCATCCATATAGACGATAACGTACGAAAATGCCAAATCGCCCACTGCTTTCATCACTGCTCTTTGAAAAACCGACGGTGCGTTCTTTAGACCAAACGGCATAACTAAAAACTCAAATTGTTCGTCGGGAGTGACGAATGCAGTGTACTCAATGGAGTTCTCGTGTAATGGGACCTGATAATACCCGCAAGCCATGTCCAAGCAAGTAAAGTATCTTGTTCCACGCAATCTAGCTATCTGATCTGAAATTAATGGTAAAGGAAACTTATCTGCAATGGTATTTCTATTTAATTCCCTATAATCGACACAGAGTCTTACAGATCCGTTTTTCTTTTTCGCTAAAAGTGCTGGACTAGCATAAGGTGAACTGCTTAGCCTTATTACATTATAATCTATAAGCTCTTGAACTTTTGACCGGAGTAATTCTCTTTCACTGGAACTGAATCTGTAAGGGCATCTTTGCACAGTCTTGGTGGGTTCTACTAATCGAATTGACATTACACCAGTAGTTACGCGAGTTAAAGGAGTTCCGCGAATGAATGATTTTGAATGCTTTCTTAACAATTTTAACAATTGATTTTTATCTTCTCCCTGTGCTTCAGGTGCTAAATTATTAAAATCATTTTCGTAACTTTTTACAGAACAAACGTTAACTGTTTTGTCTTTAATTATTTCCACACCTTCTATTGATACTATAGCAGAGTATCCTTGTGCTAAAATTTCGCGGCCAATTACAATATTATTTTTCATATTACTATCTTGGACTACATGAAATACTACTTCGATACAATTTCCATTTATCATTACAATACTTGTGATTTGAATTGACGAAACTACACTAACCTGCGGTGCAACATAATTGCTTTTGGTTCATCAACGACACATAGGTTAATCCTCTTATGCACACGTGATCCTGCGTCACCATCCGAACTCTTGGGGGATTGAGTAGAGATGTGTCCCGACTCGTGACATCGATAGCATGTCACGACCTTAGCACGCACTGACGAAGCTCGAGGATCTTTTCCAGATGTAGAAGGTTTCTGCACTCTGCGTTCCGACTTCCTGTGTCCAAGCTTCCCACACACTTTGCAATTGAATAATCGTCTGAAGAGCTGAACCGCTTATTGTCAAACGAAAAGACTTGTAACTCGGACTGTAAGTCTCGTCTGCTGCGAATAGTCTCTGTGTACGCAATTCGTTGTAGTCTGCGTTCATAGTTTGCTAAATGACCAAGAACAACCGATGCAGCAATTTGCTCATGGTCCATGCCACGCCATTTTGTTAAAAGTGACGTCTTTAGCCGACTCGCACAAGGCAAGACACTAGCCATAATTTGGGTGACTGTTCAGCAAATTCAAAATAGTTGCGGCCGGTGTCTCTGAGTTTTCGTATCTTTGCTCGAAAAGATGTCTAAATTGTTCCCATGTGATGCCTGGGTAGCAAATCTGCGATAACCACTGCGAAGAGCTTCCTTCCAATGACTTCGTCAAAGCCAAAATTAACGCACTACCTTGCAATGGTTTTTCTTTTAGAACGATGTCCACCGTAGCACACCATTGCGTGGCGTTGGCTCCAGCAGCGTCGGAGTTAAATTTCGGTAGAACAATTGCACCATCTTGTCGAGACTCACTAGGCGATGCACGAAAAGTTTTTGCTAGCTCCCAGAAGTTTAGATTTTGTTGTTCTAATAAAATGCGAAACTGCTCCTCATTTAATGTTGGTCTTGAGTTAGATCCCACGATTACTTAATTGAGCTGCATTTTCATTGCAGAAAAAGAGGTGAAGTATTAGATGGAACGATTGATTCATCCGATTTGCGTATCGAAAGCAGCGGTTCAAAAAACGAATCCGAAAATGAAATGTTGGTTCATCCTGTGACAAAAAACAAAATTTTACCCGCACCCGAGAGCTAAAAAAAATGTTGCAACCCGAACCCAAACCGCCCGAAAAAAATGTTAATGAAAAATACAATTTTTTTTTGCTTATGCGAAACAGTACTTACATAAAATATATTTATTAAGTAATAGTAGTAGTAATAGTACTTACATAAAATATATTTATTAAGTAATAGTAGAAATGAAAATTAAATTTTTATGCTTTATGCAAATCAGCACATACATACATTAAATATATTTACTAAGCAATAATATAAGAGAAAAAAAAATTAGCCTTTTGTTTCATTTTTTTTCCCGATGACGAAAAAAATCTCTCGTTTGTCGCAGAGCTCACAGGGATACATGTAAGATGTGTGCTGGGTTGCTGGTCGTTTTTGTAGCCCTGGCGATTGAGAAAAGAGGCAGAAAGTTGGCGAGAGTGGTGAAGTAGCATCGTCGGTGTAAAGTTGTCTGCGAGTGAAGCCGAAAGTTGTCGGTAAAAATAAGTAGAAAAATCAAGTCGGATTAAACGTTGTATTTAATTAAATTAAGCCTAATTTGTGAACCCTATTGAACTAATTTGTTTTTGTAAACTTATATAGCATTAAAACTCTCTTTTTGTTTCTATACAAATAAATCCATTACATTTGGGGGCTCGTCCTCGTGCTATCGGTTAATATAAAGGCAATCAGTGCTTAAGTTGTGAAATGGTTTTTAAAAGTTGGTAAAAATCATTTAAAGTTGTAAGTTGCTATTGGAAAATTCCCGAGAACAGTTGTGAAATTAAAAGAGTTGTTGTTGTTGAACAAAATCGGTAATGACGAAAACGAAGCGTACACCGGCAAAAAACACTGAGAAAAAACGAGCGGGCGCCGAAATGTCGCGACAAAACGAGACCTTGGAAAAAGCTGACAAAATTGAAATACAAGAAGAGAAGCAAGAAGTTGGATGCATAATAAGAGCCAGAGAAGTACGCGAAGCGTTGATGCTGGATTTGGTCGAAAAACGAGAAGAGAACAACACGATGTTGAAAAATTTGATACAGTTCCTGACGCTAAAAGTCGAAGCTGACGAAGTAAAACAGGGTGACTCAGGCATTCAAGCAGACGATTTTGCTAAAGTGGTACCCAACTATGATGGACAAAGTATGCCTGTGGAGATGTGGTTCAATAATTTTGAACTGAATGCTGAGGCCTATGGACTAACTATGAAGCAAAAATATGTTCAGGCGCGATCTAAAATGACTAAAGTTACAAAGTTATTTTTAGATTCAACTCCAGTACGCAGTTACGATGATCTTCGTGTCCAGTTGGAAAACGAATTTGGCATGAACGACGTATGTAGCGCTAATGTACATCAAAAGCTACGTGAGCGTAAGATGCAGAAAGAGGAAACCTTTCGAGAGTACATGTTTCATATGAAGTCAATCGCAGCAGAAGGCAATATAGATATGAAATCGGTACTGCGCTATATAGTAGACGGCTTAAACATGAAGAACGACTTAAAGATCAACCTATATTGCGCCCAGTCATTCAGAGAGCTACGAGAAAAATATGAAATCTATCAGCACGCAATGGAAATGGCAAAGATCGATGTGCCACAAGGTCTAAAGAAAGTTAGCCAGAGAAACTACGAGAAAAAGCCTCGTAGCTTTAACTGCGGATCGAGAGAGCATCTTAGAAAGGAATGCAATTAGACAACAAAATGTTTTCGCTGCAATGGTGATGGTCATATCTCAAAGAACTGTCCAAAGATTGCGAATATTGGTGCAGTGTATAATTTGAAGCACGTGGAGACTGCAAACATTGGTGTAGTACAAAATCCAAAACGCATAAAGGAAGTGGACATAAAAGGTTGCAACATTAACGCTTTGGTTGACATAGGAGCGGATGTGTCTTTGGTGTCCAGAAGCGCTGTAAAGAAGATTGGAGTTAAAAGTCTGCAGAAAGCTGTCAAGAATTTGGTTGGTTTAGCCGGAAAAGTTACTCATCCGCTTGGTACTTTTCAAGCTGAAGTCAAGGTGGACGACATCCAGACAGTCCAAAAATTTGTTGTGGTCCCAAACGAAGATGTGCCGTATGACGTTGTACTCGGCTATGACTTTATGGAAAAGTTCTTCGTTACGTCGTTGGAAGCAGGATATAAGTTTTATCCCCCTGCTGGGGATAAAACTTCTGAGGATAATCAGTTAAGTATTTTTAATGTAACAGAAACCGATTCTGATATAGATCCTCAGATTTCGAAAATGATGTGCGAGCAATGATCAACGAATACAAGGCCGTTGAATACCCAAACGTTGAAGAGAGAACCCAGAACGCTGCAGGGCTAGTAGCAGAATCAACTGATGCAGTTAGTCTACAGACTGTCCCAGATGGTGTTATCTTGCCGTTTCGCCAAGCACCAAGTCGTCTGCCGTCTATTGAAGCTGCAGCAGTGAAGCAACAAGTCGACGAATGGCTCAATGCTGGAATCGTTCGCCGATCGTCATCCAATTTTGCCAGTCGAGTCGTTGTGGTCAAAAAGAAAGATGGCTGCTATAGAATCTGCGTAGATTTTCGAAAGCTAAACAGTATGGTGTTGAAGGATGGGTTTCCGGTTCCGATAATTGACGATGTCCTAGAGAAGCTGCAGGCCGCAAAGTTTTTTACAGTTATGGACTTAGAGAACGGATTTTTTCACGTGCCGATTGAAGAAACAAGTAAAAAATACACAGCATTTGTGACCAAGGAGGGATTATTCGAATTCAACAAAGCACCGTTTGGATTCTGTAATTCACCTGCAGTATTTATCCGATATGTGACAAATGTTTTTCATTCGTTGTTAAATGCTGACGTGCTGGATCTGTATATGGATGATATTATAATCCATGCAACGAAAGCAGAAGAATGTCTCAATAAGATGAAGAAAGTTTTTGACACAGCAGCAGTGTTTGGACTTAAAATTAAATGGAAGAAGTGTCACTTTCTAAAAAACACTGTTAATTTTTTGGGCCATACGATCTACGATGGACAAATTAAGCCAGGACAAGGGAAGATCAAAGCTGTCAGCAAGTTTAAAGTACCAGAAAATATAAAGGCAATTCAAGCATTTCTGGGCTTAACTGGATTTTTTCGCAAATTTATTAAAGGGTATTCAATTATTGCCCGACCATTGACTGATCTTTTGCGTAAAGACGTTGCTTTTAGGATGGATGCGGTTGCACTCAAGGCTTTTGAAGAATTAAAAAGAGCTCTCACTGTCGAACCAGTACTGAAACTGTATGATCGCAATGCCAATGCAGAAATTCACACAGACGCGTCAAAAATGGGATTTGGAGCAGCATTGTTGCAATGGAAGGATGGCCAGTTGCATCCAGTGTGGTTTTGGAGCAAAAAGTCTTCGGAAACTGAGGCTCGGCAGCATAGCTACATTTTGGAAGCGAAAGCAGTATACCTTGCCTGCGAAAAGTTTAGACAATACGTTTTGGGCATCAAGTTTAAAGTTGTTACTGATTACGCAGCCTTTAAGCAGACAATAAACAAGAAGGATGTTCCTAGAGACGTGGCGCGATGGTTTGTCTATTTGCAGGATTTTAACTTCGATGTGGAGCATAGAGCTGGAGAGAGACTTAAACATGTGGATTGTCTCAGTCGCTATCCACAAGGAATTATGATTATACGATCGGAAACGTCGGCACGATTTAAAAAAGCACAGCAAGAGGATACAATGTCAAAGACTCTGATTGCATTGTTGCAAAATCAACCCTATAAAGATTTTAAATTAAAAGGCGGTCTTTTATACAAAACGGTTGGCGGTAATGAACTTTTGGATGCCCCAAAACAAATGTAAAAAGAGATCATTGTTGAAGCCTACAATGTTGGTCACGATGCGATGCAAAAGATAATGCATGCAGTTCAGCAGTATTATTGGATACCGCATTTAGAGTCAAAATTTGCCCGAATTATAAATAACTGCGTCAAATGCATAATTTGTAACAAAAAGTTTGGCAAAAAGGAGGGATTGATGCAGGTGAAAGACAAAGGAGATAGACCATTAGAAACGATACATGTGGATCATCTTGGGCCTTTAGACGCAACATCAAAGCAATATAAGTATGTATTTGCTATGGTCTACGCCTTCACGAAAATTGTTTGGTTATATCCAACAAAAACAACAAATTGCGAGGAAGTACTACGAAAGTTAAAAGAGTGGTCTGCTATATTTGGTAACGCTGTTCGAATTATCAGTGACAGAGGATCTGCGTTTATAGCTAAAGATTTCGAGGAATATATTAGGTCGAACGGAATTCACCATGTTTGGACAACAACGGGCGTTCCAAGAGGCAACGGTCAGATCGAACGTGTTAACAGATCTATCATTACGATTATTTCCAAGCTGTCTGCGAATGAACCGGCTAAATGGTTTAAGTATGTGCCAAAAGTGCAAAGAGCTATTAATTCTCATGTCAATGTATCAACAAAAAGATCACCATTTGAACTAATGCTGGGTGTTCAAATAAACAATGGGCCAGAGAATCGGATTCTTAAGTTGTTACAGGAGGAAGTATACGATAAATTCGATGAAATGAGACAGTTGATGAGAGCTTCTGCCAAACGGGAGATTACTAAAGCCCAGGAGGCATACAAGAAACAATATGATTCAAAACGCAAGATTGATAACGTATATAAAGTTGGAGATTTGGTAGCGATTCGGCGTACACAGTTCGTTGCGGGTCGCAAGCTTGCGAGTGAATGCGGAAGATACGATGTTAGGAAAGCAGCAGTAGATATCGAGGGGCCAATGCTCACAGCTACTAGCTCAGACAATATGAAGTATTGGCGGAACAACCAGGATTCGGACGAGTTGTCATCGGGGTCGGATGACTAAGATCAGGATGGCCGAATGTAAGATGTGTGCTGGGTTGCTGGTCGTTTTTGTAGCCCTGGCGATTGAGAAAAGAGGCAGAAAGTTGGCGAGAGTGGTGAAGTAGCATCGTCGGTGTAAAGTTGTCTGCGAGTGAAGCCGAAAGTCGTCGGTAAAAATAAGTAGAAAAATCATGTCGGTTTAAACGTTGTATTTAATTAAATTAAGCCTAATTTGTGAACCCTATTGAACTAATTTGTTTTTGTAAACTTATATAGCATTAAAACTCTCTTTTTGTTTCTATACAAATAAATCCATTACATACATACATAAAATATGTTTGGTCACCACTTGTAACAATTTCAAGCTAGTTGCCAGCTTCCAAAAGTCTTAAATTTCCATATTTGAACAAGTAGTTGTGGCATACTTTTTTTTTCTCTAAATTGATCGCATTCTTTTCAAGTTTCAGTTTTTTTGGTTCAGTTCAGTTTAGTCCTTTTGATTTGTATCGAAATACTCTTGGAATTCATAGTTCGTGTTTGGCGAAGAGTTTTCAATTTTCAAGTCGTCAGCTGTGTCACTTGCGATTTCATATATTTCAAGCATCATGCCTTTGACGGTTTCCAAAACATTTTCTAAAACATGATTTTTTCATCAAGCAAAAAACTAAGTTCTTTGAATGGAGGGTTTAAAAATAATTTAATTAATAAATTAATTACCAATTCTCGACTCGATGGTATGTTATTGTTATTATCATTGTGTAGCCCCTGAAGACGATCTCCGACGGAGCCCGAAATATATTGGGAAAATCATAAATTAAACACAAGTTTTCTTTGTTTTGAACCTATAGTCAGAAAAACAAGAATTGAGAAATAAATATATTTTTTAATTATTTTGGAGAAATAGACAATTTAAAAATATCTGGTCATAAAAGTTGGCAAATAACAATTATTTTTGTTTTTTTATCTTATCACTTATAACAACTTTTTTGTTTGCTTTGGATACGCACTGGTCCCCGGAGGTCTTTATGGAGGAGCTTTACGAGAAGAACTTCGAGGGAAAGACAACGGCGGAGAGGTTCCGGTTGGCTGTAAAGCTGGAGTCCAAGCCCTGGTCCTTCACCGATGGCGCTCACGTCAATGTGACGCTGAAGGTTGTTGACGAAGCGCTGGCCATCCTTGATGTAGGTGTCATCTACATCAAGTGGGAGAATTACCGATGCCGCGCAGTCATACGCACTTATGCTTGTCATAGGTGTGTCGGATTTGTTCATAAGGTGGCAACCTGTTGGCAATGTGGGCAAGAGGGACACAGCGCAGGAAAATGCCTGAATTCGGCGGTCTGCCGAAACTGCCGGGTAAAGGAGCTACCGTCGGGGCATTGCATGCTCTCGGCAGCTTGGCTCAATTTACTTGACCTCGATGTACTGCTATTCTCATGCTGATTTGACGAGCGCTTTAAGATACATAGATGCCATTCTGCTACAGGACAGCAGTACTCTGGTCATCCTCTCCCTAGATGCGAATGCTGTATCTCCTATATGGTTCAGTAAGCGCTATGAACACTTTCGTGGCGAAGTGAAGTACGAACGGCCTGAGCAGCTGAGCGGAAGTCGAGCCAGAGTTGTCATCAGATCCAGCGAGGTGTATACGTTCGACAATCGCCGAGGAGAAAGCGATATCGACGTTACGAGCGTCAATGAAGCAGCGTCTGCGTGGGCCGCGTCTGACTGGAGTGTGGACGAGTGGGAGATGAGCGATCATAACATCATCACTGTTGTGGTATCGCCTTCTCGAGGTCCGCGAGTTCAAGAAGCTCATCCTGAAGTCGAAGAAGGACCAATAGCGAAACTTCATTGGAGACCATAGGTTAAACCCATGGGGGCACGAGGATGGCAGGCTGGTCGTAATATGGCACGACTGCGCGAGTCTCCTCCTCCGTATTGCCATTCCGAGCAGAGCTGCATGCAAAGGGCAGGCGTTCTCCCAAATTGGACGGCATCACAGGTGGTACCTGCAAGGCAGTGTGGCGTGCTATCCCCGAACATTTAACAGCTTTGCTCCTCAAGGTGCTCGACAAACTAAGGAGTGATCCAGCTTCCCATCGAGGCAACAGGGGCTGGAGGGGATCATATTGAATCAAATGAAAGAGATGCTACCGGATAGAAATAGATGACAATTCGGCTTTCGACCTGGACACTGTGCCGAGGACGCCTGCACCATGTCAAGGCCACCGTTGCCGCCAGCCAGGCGGTATACGTTCTTGGAATTTTCGTGGATTTCAAATGCGCCTTCGACAACATCGAGTGGAGCGCCGCATTGCGCCGTTTGATTGACGAGGGATGCCAGGAAGCTAGCTTATGAAGAAGCTTCTTCTGTGGCAGGAGAGCGAAGATGACTAGCAGATTCGGAGAGGTTGGCGTGGAAGTCACCGGAGGATGTCCAAAGGGATCAATCAGTGGATCAGATCGACCAGCAAAACGACGATAATGTTACTGAAGGGGAGATTGGCCGTTTTGATGTAGTGTTTCCAGGAGCAAGCCTACGGTACGTTATTCCATACCGATACCTAGGCATCACAGTTGGCAAGTGGCAAGTCTCTGGTGCACTCTGTCGCGGTCTGAGTGTCGACTGGGGTCTCAGTCTTCGAGCCAGACCCATAGTATACACGAGACTCATGATGCCTTATGCGCTATTTGGTGCCTCAGTGTGATATTATGCGGTTAAGAGATCGACGATCGCAAGGCGGCACCTCATCTCTTGCCAGAGAGTTATGCTTCTGGGATGCCTGTCGATATGCCGAACAGCGTCCAGGACCGAATCATCAGTTTATCCCGGACGTTTTCAGCCGGCAGTACCTAGGATTTGGTTTCAACGCTGGACTTCTGCTGACTAGCTAACGCCTTTCTGTTCCAGAGAAATCTGAGTGCGACGCCCGCGTGTATATGCCGTGCGTAGTACGAGGATTGGCAGCACGTGCTAGTTGCTTGCCCACTCTATGCAGATTTGCGAGTCCTCGACGGACTTGGTGTAAGGAGGAAAGATGCCCGTTTTCACTTTCCTGGGTTCTGGAGACACCAGAGCAGCTCCAGATGCTGGAATGGTTTGCGCGAGCGGTGTTTAGAAGACGGCGAAGGACACAGGATCAACCAGTGGCGGACCGGGCGGGTCAAAATTGGCAGTAGTGCCTCACACACATTGAAAAGTCGAACCAGAGCGCTTCAATCTGGTAGACAAACCCCCACTGGGGTGAGACCGGGCTGATCTATACCCTGCGGTGGTTTGGCTAGTTGCTTCGGCAGCGAACAGCCCAACAGAGCTGTAATCTGGTAGACGATCCCCCTCCGGGGTGAGTCGGGGCCGATCCAAGCCCAGCAGCAGTTTGCTAAATTAGCTAGTTGCTTCGGCCGTAAACCCGCCTAGCAGAGCTGAAATCTGTAGACGAATCTTTCGGGTAAGTCGGGTTCGATCCATTCCCTGGCTCGTGAAAGAAATGGCTAGTAGCTTTGGCTGCGACCGCGGATGATTCATTTCGTGTTTGTCGAGAACAGAAATGGCGAGTATCTTCGACTGCGAACAGCCGACTAGAACTGTGATCTGGTACTACGGGATGGGCTAGTGTGCAAGGCTAGCCCAATAGTGTTGGCCCCCTTGTGGGAGATCGTAGCGGCAATGGTATGCCGCAATGATATGCCTAAGTGGCATATCTGAATGCCGTGGTTGTAAACCCCTAAGGGGTAAACGCCACGTAAAGCAAAACTCGACTTTCATACCCTTTTACCCTATGGGTATAAAAAAGGTATAAAAAAGACAATTGTTCACATATTTTACAGAAATAAAAACTTAGCGCAAAATTTTATTTTTTTTTTTTTCTTGAGACATACTTGTAAAAAACCTAATTTGAATATTTAATTTTCGCACCAAATGTAATAATTTTTAGATGTGCAATGATTTTAAATTTTACTTTTTTATAAAGCTTCACAAAGTTCTATGCTCACTATTACACTCACTCCAATGCAAATGTTTTTCAAATGCAGAGAGAAACGAAAACCGATACGTGAAGCCTTTTAATTTTACATCAAAGACTTTGTCAAATCGAGCTTAAAATATATATGTAAATGAAGTCGTATTCGAATATTACGTGTATTATTTTAATGAAAATGACAAAATTTTTCAAATGTGTTACAGTTTTCATAAACTAAAGTACAAATGCTTAAACATTTGCGCTTAGAATAAAACACAAATGCTAATTTAGTTATCAAAAGAAAACATTTCTTGTGCTGCATTTTTTCCCCACAAACAACTTAAGGGGTTACATGGATTTCGTCGGGTAAAAAGTCCTATTTTTATTATTTTTTTCTGTTTATTTAAATCAACAATTTTTCTACCTTTTAGATACATATTTAAAGAATAATGAAATTAAAAAAAAAAAATAAAAGTAACAACTCTTCCATTGTAACGTCTATTTCGGTGACCCTCGAAAAAGTCGGTTGTCGAATTTTCTCGAAATCTACCCAACCGGTCTTGATGAAATTTTACAAAGGTGTTTAAGATAGGGGAGGGGGGCCAGTTGTGACGCGGGTTTTTAAAAACATTGAAATATTTTCCTCAGCTTCGCAAAATGAAAAATTAAGAAGTTAAACATTTTACTATTGTTGTAATTTAATGATTTATTCATTATGAAGGCCTTGAATGGCAAACATAATAAAAAAATACGAAAGAAAAGGGCCTTCAATGGCTATTAATGACAACGATTTATCATCTTTCGCAGCATTTGCAAGTAAAAAAAAATTTGTGATGCTCGTGATGGTGTTACTTTCTTGGTGTTGCTCAAAGAGGCTCGTTTCGTTGTTGGTTTCTTCGGTGTTGGCTTTTTCGGTGTTGGCTTCTTCGCCCCTTTGGCTGCTTTTGCTGCTGTCTTTTCCTTCAAAACAGCACGAGTTTCAGGAGAGGTTAGTTCAGCACTTTGCATAGACTTTCGTCCACGATTCGAAGGCTTTTTAGGAGAGGAACTTTATTGAATTTTTATTTCTAATAAAATAAATATTGTTACTAAATCAGTGTTTTTACCAAATGGAACATTTTCGAACCTTTCTGATCGAGATCTTCCACAATATTCTAGGACAAACTGGTCTCAATATGTACAATTCCTTTCCAATTTTTTAAACAACAACAAACATGTAGCAATTCGACAGATACTTATGATCCTGGCGCAAAAAAAGGTGCGTCATAACTGGGCCACAAGCTGCGTCACAAGCGGGTCACGATGCCATTTTGTGTATGACAAGCAAATTTTTTCAATCACATAAATCCATAAAGAATCACAAAATATATGGCAAATACAATATTTTGATGTACTACACTTAAATTTTTTTTTTCTGTCCAGACATCTAACGAAACAAAACGAAAAGTAAATAAATGGCGCATTTAAAGCTGGTACAGGGTTTGTGCGAGTCTGTGAGGCGAATTGTTTACTTTATTTTATTTTGGTTTTCACTTATCAGTTTGCTATCAGTTTTTTGACATTTTTATATGAAAAGGATTATGAATCGGTTAACTAGTAAAACCAAATTGCTAACTTAAATACAAAGTTATTATTTTCGGATCTTAAGTTAAAAAATATTTTTTTGTTGCTAGTCTATGAAGTGTTTTTTGAAACGGTGTATGTATGTATTTATTTGAATAAGTTAAAAGAATTTATCCTTTCATATTTGGCAGTGCAAGCGGTTTTGTTTCTTTCCACATTTAAACGGCTGTCCCATTAAACAGATCATATTTTCCTCGAGCCAACTTCTGAGTAAAGCCAAAGAGACTAGCATGCGACCGACGACGTTCACGTTCGATTTCATCTAAATCGAAGGCATCTGCACTTGAAGCGTAACTTGTGCGCCGCTGATTATCATCAAAAGCGTATGCTCTTTTAAATTTTTGATTGTTATTGTTGCCGCTGGAAGTCACCACATTTGCTGCAGGATACAGAGGCTGCGGATGCTGTAGATGTTGATAATGGCTGGCGATGTCAGTAGGTAACGATGGTATCGCCGTTGGCCATTGCACTAAACATGCTGGTTGGTGTGACTCCTCTGATTGGAGTAAAGTCGATGTGGAGAGGTATCGATTTTGTTCGTGCATTTGGTATTTATTTGACTGCTTTAACTGAACCATTCTCTGTTTACTACTATTTTGCATCGATCCGAGACTTTCTTGGCTGTCTGCTGCTGATCGACGTAAAAAGCAGCGAGGCAACGTGCAGCTGTTACGTAATTCAGTGGTGGGCGTAAAACGTACTTGGGGCCACGACGATTCACCAGTTTGTGTTGAATGTAGTGATAGGTTAGAATGAAGTTTGCGCATCGATTGAACAACAGGAGGGAACTGAGGATCAGCATTCGTGGAGGAACGCCTTGGCATTACTAATTTCGCATGATCTACAAAAAAAAAAGATTCGAAATTTGACAATGTCTAAATTGCATATAATGAAGTAACAAATTTTAAAAGCACAGGAGAATGATTTAAAGTAATTAAAGATACTAATTTCGGCTATGCCGAAGTTTATATAGTTATGTTATGTTTGAAACTCTTATTTACGCATTTTTGTATGAACCAAAGCTAGAACAGCGTTTACGCAGTAACAATAACGAAATAATAATCGATAAAATATAACGTAGAAATTATATATGTACCAAATTCGATGGAAACACGCCATCAAACAAAAATGTTTTTCTCATAGGAATTATTTCCCGATTTGTAAGGCAGCCATATGATACAGAGGTCGGGTCCTAACGAAATTTGGCGAAACGATTCGAAGTACAACATTAAAAGCGAGTAGGAACGATCTATGGCAGCTATATGATGTAATTGACCGACTTGAACACACCAAAACTTAAGCTACCTATGGTAAAAAAGCTTATTTAAAAATAGTTTCATCCTAAAAGCTCTTTAGCGAAAGGGATTCCGACGCAATGTAACAGACGGACAGTCAGACATGCGTTGTGGTGAACCGCATTTTTTTGTAAATATTGAAAATGAATGAAAAAGCTAAGTAGGGCTGACCAGCTATGAACGTAGTCAACCATGTGGCAACGCCGCACAGCTTATCGATTTACTTTGGTCGATTATTCTAGAAATGGAGTTTGATAAAAGTTAAAGGAAAAACGAAAAGAAAAAAAATTGGCAGCAAGAAAAAAAAGGACAGTGCAGAATATTCGAGAAGTAATTTCAATTTCATCGACGATCGAGTGAAATATTTTCGAGAGAAAATAGTACATGGGTAAATTTGTAAACTCTCAAAATTTGATTTGTGCCTAATTCAGTTTTGTTATATATAGAAGCACGTGCAGGACAAAACAAACCTAATAGGAAATTTGTTGCACGAAGCTTTTCTTTAACTGTTCCTAGGTCTTCAAACAAAGCTTAGCTACATTTGGAACGAATTTAATAAATTTTTGTTTTCCTTGAAAAAGGATTTTTCGATGCAAGGATGCATTTTGGTTATTGGTACCCCCTCAATGTTAAAGAAGGGTTAATCAGGAACGAGTGAACGAGTCTCTTTAAGGGTCACAATTAGTTTAGTCTAAACAGAAGTTAGCAATCAAATTAACAATTTAAATTTAAGATTTTGCATCGGATCCCTTTTATTTTTTTATGCTGAAAAAGTTTTATTTGAAATGAAATGAATATCAATGTCTGTTTTTATGATTTCGTCTAATGATATTAATTTTTGAAACGCGTAAAGCTACAAGATGTGTAAGCTCTCTTGGAAATTCGTATATATCTCAATATCTTCAACAGCAAAACAACGAAAGATCTTTCTGCGGGGGAAAAATTTACAAGCTGTATCGAAAACCAATCTTATAGTTCATTTCCATTTGTATCCAAAATCCGATGCGCCTAAATATTTGAGATTTTTTAACGTACATATAAAATATGTGCGAAAAGAAATTTAGTTAGGTAACCAAAAGTAAACCTAAACCGGTATTAATTTACTTTACTTGTTTGTTATGAATCAAGTCAATATTCAACTCTCTTTCATATATTAGTTAAAACATGCTTGTTCAATTTCTTTAATCAATTCCTTTAATATGAAATTAAGTTCTAATCTTTTGTAGTTAGTAAGATGCAATAATGCAACATTGCCCAACCTCGTTCAATTTAATAGAGTTTTACATAAAGTCTAGCTGTTCAGCAAAACGCTTGAACATGCATGATTTCTTTTTGTAGATGAAAGTACTGATCATTGTTTCTGTTAAAATAAATATGGAATTATTCATGGATTCCAAAGTTTCTTAGTTCCCTTGATATAGAAGGCGAAGTCCTCTCGTTTGTTTCTGGAGGCTTTGGATACTAGGGTGGGCTTACAGACGCGAAGCGCAGTCATCATCTTACGCGCTTTCAATAGTGTAGTCCAAAAATTCTTCGTCAAATACCCTAGAAACTCTGGCACGGGACTCGGTTATTTATGTATGATGACATATGTATAACGCTGTGAAAATACTCGCGATGACAGATCAGTAGAAACCCCAAAGGCTGTTTTTGCTTATCGTTATTATAACACGATTCCCATCGATCAGTCAATTGC
This sequence comes from Drosophila nebulosa, assembly GCA_024703675.1. Taxonomy (NCBI): domain Eukaryota; kingdom Metazoa; phylum Arthropoda; class Insecta; order Diptera; family Drosophilidae; genus Drosophila; species Drosophila nebulosa. Next base: position 635,672 of record JANFPS010000019.1, on the reverse strand, counting down.
GTATTTAACACGTTTCTTTTAAGTTTATCACTCGGGTTATCCATGGGTTACCTTCATGGTTGTTTTAATTCTAATCGAAGTTGGCACCGGTGGAAAAGCTTGAGTAATTTAACCGATTTGTGACTCCTATTGATAGAAAACATTGCAGTTATACCAATCTTTGTGTGTTATTGACAGGGGTGCAGAAGGGGTGGACTCACTGTGATCCAGTCTTATGCCAATCGGCATATGAAAGAGCCACCGTAATTCATAAGTCATGAGTCAGGTCAAGTCGACTCGAAACCTCCTCGTGGTGTCCTCCGGGTGCTACTGACTAGTTTTCTAGTCAGTACCTAATTCGAGCGGCGAAGCAACTCTTGGGGTTACCGGCCTTTTGAGCCAAAAAAAGTTCAAATTCTTCCCCCGCGGCTGTCAGCCCGGGGGACCAACTTAACGAAGTAAATGCAGCGGTTAACCTTTCAGATCGGGTGCCCTGTACAGTATGTGGACGCCTTTTCAACAACAAACGAAGTTTGGTGTCCACAAGTCACATCAACACAAAGACGAACTAGATGAATAACGTCGTCGTGTTGATATAAACCTAAGATGGAGCGAGGAAGAAGCGTGGACGATGGCGAGAAAAGGATGTGGAGCTCGACGCAATGAATGAATATAAGGCAAAACTGGAGCAGATAAGAGGGTAATCTACTCCCATCCCAGAAGCAGTGGACTCAGTTACCCCACAGCGTCGCCCAACTTTAATCGAGCGTAACCGCCAAGTATCAACGTCGGAGGCGCCTCAACCCGTTTTTTCCAATCATTCGAGCAGCGAAATCATGCGGACACTGCGGGGCTACGGCCCCGTAGAATGTAGTTGCCGATGGAGACCAGAGGTCCTATTACGTATCATAAATAATGCAGAAGCCTCGGGTCCAGAACCCACCCTTCAGTGCTTTTCCAACTATATTTTAGACATTTTTCCTGCAAATAACGAACCTAGAAGAATGGCGAGACCTCGCACTAGGAGGCAGGAACGCCCACTAGAATACGCACGGGTTCAGCGTAATTGGGATAAGCACACAGGGAGATGCATTAAGTCCTTGCTAGATGGCGCTGATGGGTCAGTTATGCCAACCTAGAGTGTTATGGAGTATGACATGTTCTTGTGATAACGCCAGGTTCCACATGGAACATTCACTTGAACCGGTTTGGTCACCTATAACACACAAAGACCTAAGGAAAAATAAATTAAGTTGTCAGGAGCTCCGAGGCCCGATAGGATTTCTCCAATAATGGCGAGAAAAGTTATGCTTCGCATAATAAACCTAATACTTTGGTGCGGCAAAATCCCACACTCTATCCGACTGGCCCGAACCATATTCATTCCGAAGACGGTGACAGCTAATTGTCCGCAAGGCTATCGTCCTATTACAGTCCCATCGGTTTTGGTCAGGCAACTAAATGCCATCTTAGATTGACCGCAGCAGTTAATTGGGATACGCGTCAGCGAGGGTTCATGCCGACCGATGTGCGCTGATAATGCGACTTTAGTGGATCTAATTTTAAGGGGGCACCACCAAAGGTGTAATTCATGCTACATCGCTACTGTAGATGTAAGTAAAGCATTTGACTCTGTATCACACCACGCCATTACCATGTTCCTACAGGCCTACGGTGCTCCCGAAAACTTTGTCAAATTCCTGAGGGAACAATATAAGGGCGGAGGCACCACTGGGAAGTGATGGAGAATTGAGGTCTTTATACCAGCGAGAGGCGTCAAGCTGGGTGACCCCTTATCTCCAAATTTATTTTACTTGGTCATCGACCAGTTACTTAGGTCTTTTCCCAAAGAGATTGGTGCCAAAGTCGGAAATGCTATGACAAGCGCGGCAGCGTTCGCAGATGATCTGGTGCTATTTGCGGAAACTCCGATGGGACTTCAAAAATTGTTGGATATCACAGTGGCCTTAGTGAACCTCACCCTTAGTGCAGATAAATGTTTTACAATAATCGTTAAGGGGCAAGCCAAGAAAAAGTGTACTGGCGTCGAACGGCGGAGCTTTTGTGTAGGTGCGCGAGTGTCCTTCATTGAAACGAACATAAGAGTAGAAGTATTTAGGTAACCGGTTCACTGCAAATGGGCGTGCTCGGTATAGTCCAGCAGATGACCTCGGCTTGAAGCTGCTAAGATTAACAAGAGCTCCCTTGAAACCGCAACAGAAGTTGCTTGCACTTGGAACGGTCTTAATCCTACAAATCTATCACAAGCTAACCCTTGGAAGTGTGACGATCGGGGTCTCGGTATACCATCATTGCGATGGATTGCGCCAATGCTTTGCTTGAAACGATGTGCCAATATCAAATGGCCTTACCTCGAGCAATCCGAGGTAGCCAGCTCTTTCATTGATAGTGAATTGCGGAAGGCCCGAGATAGATTAAATGCGGGATCGGAACAGCTGGTTTCACGTCTAGAGATAGACTCGTATTTTGCAAACAGGTTGCACATGTCTGTTGATGGTTGCGGTCTCCATGAAGCAGGTCATTTTGGCCAGCAACATGGATGGGTGAGTCAGCCCACGCGCTTGCTAACAGGAAAGGAATATTTGAAAGGAGTTAAATTGCGGATAAATGCCCTACCCTCAAAGTCTCGTACAACGAGGGGAAGGCACGAATTGGCTAGTTGATGTCATGTAGTATGTGATGCTTCCGAAACAACAAACCACATTCTGCAGCAGTGCTATCGTACGCATGGAAGGCGGGTAGCTAGACACAACAGCGTAGTAAATGCCGTCAAGCGTGGGCTTGAACGGAAAGGCTGCGTTGTCCATGTCGAACCAAGTCTGCATTGCGACTCCGGATTGAATAAACCAGACCTGGTTGCTATCCGACAAAATCACATTTATGTGATTGATGCCCAAATTGTAACCGACGGCTACTCACTAGATCAAGCGCATCAGCGTAAGGTCGAAAAGTACGACAGGACAGAAGTTAGATCCGCAATGCGACAAAGATTCGGAGGGACAGGTGACTTAGCCACACTCAACTGGAGAGGAATCTGGAGCGGTCAGTCAAACAAACGATTGATTACAAAGGATCTCCTCATCGCTAATGATAGCAATATTATTACCGTCAAAACAGTAAGTGGCGGGGTGACGTCATTTAGATATATATGTGATAAAAATATATTGACAAAATTGTTAACGCAGGCTCTTTATTCGTGGGCCTCTCAAAAATATTTTCGCATTTGATCTTTAGCGACAGACGTCAGGAAAAATGGCAGGCACACGAATCGCTTTACTAGGCAGAGAAAAAAAACTTCTCCTTCAGGTTCGACTTTCTCTACTTTGGCACCACGGTCGTCAAGATTCGCATGGGTCCAGCTAGAGACGTCAGCAGCGTTGTTGGCAAAGGCAACATTAGCAACTCGGATCGACAGCTGGTCGAATCGGGCATTGGTTCTAACAATGCCCTAATGCAGAACAATTGTAGCATCAGGTTTCACTCAAGGATGGGGCTACAATCATCAATATTGATGCCACCTGGATTCCATTTGTTTGTCGAAATGTTCACGCACATTTAACTGGTCTTAAAGAAACGACTTACTAAATGCACGCGGCCATAAGCGGCACCGTGCACACGACATTCGGAAAGTTTTTCATCGTCACCACAAAGGGGTTATCATCGGCGAAAACAACAGCATGAGTAGCTATATTGTTGGCAGAGGTCTTAGATGGGCCTCGCTCTTGCCAAAGGGAATAAGAATAATCTTTGATGGGCGTTGGTCTTTGCTTTGTATCGACCCGCTACGTATGACCCTAAGTGGCATATCTGAATGCCGTGCTTGTAAACCTCCTAAGGGGTAAACGCCAGGTAAAACAAAACTTGACTTTCATACCCTAGGGTATAGGGTATAGGATACAAAAACAGCATCGGGATTAGCAACAGTGATCAAGGCGTCAGTATCGAACACGGTAGAGATATACAAAAAATAAACGTCAGAATTTTCAGCACGACTTATGGTAGGTTCAGCAGTGACGGCAGATACGACCACAGTAAAAGGGATATCTGTGGCACAAAAAGTTGCATTAAAGGTAAAAGGTCTGCCAGTAGTAGAGCTGGGAAACTATCGGTGGTGGCGCCATTCGATATTATCGATGTTTTGGGAGCCAAACATACCATACTATCGATAGTGCTACTTTCGATACTGCTTTTTAACCTATATTAATAGAATTCAACAAGACTTTAAAAATATTGACACAAACTTTGAATCATTTGCAAAAAAGAAACAAAAATAGAGTTCGAAATAAAAATAAAAGAAATAAAATACAATAAGTATCATTTAAAAAAAAAAGAATACGATTTTGCTTAACCTATTAATAACAAAAATTATATTTTTTCAGCCTTTTAAGTTTTGATTTTGTTCAAATTTAAATTTAATTAACGTACCTCAGTCTTCAGAATTTCAAACTTATGGAGATCAACTCTTAAAACAAAATATAAAAAGAAAACAAAGAAAACCAATTAACATAAACTCCATTATATGGTATACTATCGATAGTAGCCAGAGTTAGGTAAGTAGGAGCGTATGAGGCAGCGGGTACAATGGTAAGCGGCCAAAACTGCGAAGTCGGCGGATGTGATAATCGCAAGAGTAAATGCAGCGGCAGGGCTGAATCATCAGAATGAGAATCATCAACAGCGGCAGCGACTACATTAGCAGCAGAGTTAGATACTCCCCTTTTATCAAGGCCCTACCGTTCACCGAGTTCCAGTTAATTCTAAGAATCGCAACAAGTGCTTTCAACTAGGATATTTCTCCACCCGTGGAAGTGCGACGAAGTGATACCTAACCAAAAGCCTGGGTAACCTGCAGCCGATCTCGCCTCTCCAAAGTGGTTAAAAGAGACTTTTTTTGCGTAGATTGAGACGAGGCCGATTTGATCCTCGATTTGGTCATCAAACAAGCCTGTCATAAAGTTTGGTATGCTGGGCTACCCTATAAGCAGAAGCGCATCATCTCAGCTCCCAAACTCAATCTATTAAAATCATCAAGAGAAGTTTCTAAGTCCGATGCGATGAAGAACCTTTAATATTATGGAGATTAAAATTGGTGTCTCTCAGGGATAACAGTTTTACCACCAGACGCTCAAGAAAGGCTAACTAATGCCCTTATCATTATATTTCTATTGAACTCTTTACCAAACTCCCAGCGCCAATGTACGCACCAAACAATTGATTGTTCCACGGACAAATTGTAAATAAATAAACTTGCAATACAAAAAAATAAAAAAGGTGGATACATCAATGGCAGCAACAAAAAGTCAAAACTAACAGCTACGGTGGGTAGCACCAGTGAAGCGTCGGCTGCGTGTGCTGGAAAAACAAAAAAATTAAGGAGGGGCCTAAAAAGCCCGCCAAAGGTCCTGCGATGCAATAGTCCTAAGCGGTCCGGCATAGCAATTCATACCTTACCTACGACGTATTTTCTCTTTTTCCTATCACTACTGCATTTTATGCATTATTTTGTATCTATTATTCCACACCATCACTGTAAAGCACGATTCCCTGCACCTATTCTCTCTATTTTTGTATAATTATAAATAAATGAATTAAGAAAAACACACATGCGCACGCATGCAGACGACAGCGAGCTGATCACCGCTTTACCAGAAACACACACACACACATGGAAATAGAGGGGAGAGAGGGTTCGAAGTCGTCAGGTCGCGCTTTCCCGTTCTCCCATAAAAATTCTTTAAGTTTTGGGAGGTTTTAAGCCCTGCGCATTAAGTGTGCTCTCCAGCGATGACTGAATTGCCCGCTGGCCTGAAACTTCAATTCAATCACCTAACTGTTCGGGCTCAAATCTGCTTCAAATGTATTAGACTTGTATACTTTTTTTTTACATCTGTCCTTCGTGCCACTTATAGGTTGCTAAGTCGGAGCGGCAGATAACTCCCATCGCGGGGCAAGGGGAAATACTTGTCATATGTGAGAATACAGGTGAAGCACACTCCGCCATAGCGGAATGCGGCTATGATATATGCCATACAGTTAGCAGAGGACATGGTGCAGAGCATAGCTTTAGAGGGTGCGTCGAAAGCGACGACAAAGCGGTCAAGGGAATTCCAAGCGGACAGTTTTACAAGTGGTAGCGCTCCTTCTAAAAAGTTGAAAGTGCAGCCAAAAAGTAAAGAGTTGGAAAAAATGGGTATGCTTCTGGACTCAATTTTCGTCCATTATGCTAGCCAAAATGCTAGCGGAAACGTCACTCGCGGCGTTACGAAGTCGTTCAGAGAGAACGTCGGCATGCTAGAGCTCTTGTATCCACACTCAAATTTGTATGACAAACGTGTTGCGTTTGAAGCAAATTTGAACGTGGATAGTGTTGTTTGCAGTAATTTTCGTGTTTGAAGTGCGCGTTTAACGAAAATAGAAATGGTTCTATCCTCGACGTGTTTGACAATGGATAGTAGTGTTTGAACGAACATCATTTTTAAAAGCGAGTTGCAGAGAGAGCACGTAGGCAAAATGGACAAGAAATTTCTTAAAGAGTTCATTGATTCGTTTAGAAATGAGCCCACATTGTGGAAAAATAAATGTGAGGAGTATAAAAAAAAAAATCTAAGGAAGAAAGCTGGGGAAAATCTTCTCATGAAATATAAGGAACATGACAAAAGCGCCACTGTTGACATTGTGAAAAAAAAGTGAATTCACTGCGCACTTCGTACCGGCGCGAGCTCGCAAAAATAAGAAGAAGCGAGAAGTCAGGAGCCGGTACGGATGATGTGTACAAGCCAAGCATTTGGTATTAGAATTCACTGAGTTTCTTGCATGACCAAGAGTCAACGGTGGAGGGGCTCAATACTTTCGACGATACGTCGGAATCATTTTTGGAACAAGAACCAGTAAGTATTAAGAGTAAAAAATGTTTATTGTTTTTATTTTTATTATTAAGTAGAATATAAAATATTAAACACGATCATTTTGCCAAGCAACTGCTCCACTTGTATTAAAATATTTACAAAATTTATTTTTGGCATTTTCCGTAGAATTACCTCTAGCAGGCTGTAAATTATCCAGACGCAGTTCAGACTGTGCGCCATCTAAATTGTCAGAATCAATGGAGCCTTGAAGATTTTTTCTTCGATAAATAATTGTGCAAATAACAACAACATAGCACAGTAATAAATGCTTTTTCTGGTTGTAAAGATATTGTAGTTAAAAGCACTCTAAATCTGTTGGCTAAAATGCCAAAAGCTTTATCAACAACACGCCTAGCCCTTTAAAGACGATAATTAAATATTAGCTCTTCTTTTCATTAAGTTTGTTGAAAGAGGAAATGCATCGTCCCCTACAAACACATATGGGAGCTCGTACTCAGTCATAGGAATGGTTTTCGCCTTTGGCAAATGCAAAGATTCCTCATCGTATCGTCTTTTATAGGGATTCAGAAAATACTCCCGAATCAGATAACATCCATTCGCTCCGACTTCTACACACATAAATTCATAATTTGAATTTACTATTGCCATCAGAACAATGCTGAATGTTTTTTTATAATTGTAATAATTGGGCTTCTTTATGTGTACAGTTTTCCATCAATTGCATAGGTGCAATTGATGAAATTCCATTGTCTTTCAAAATCATATGCTACATCTTTCCATTCATCCTCATGCGTTGGAAGCTGAAATAACAATTAACACATTTTTATTTCTTTCAAATCCAGGTGTCAAAAAAGTTTTGGAAGAACGACAATAGTTTTTTTCTCCAAAAAGCTGTGCAGCATTTAGATAATGCTAGCAACAAAAAGAAAGACAATGCTGAAGTGGATGGAGAATCTTGGGCTGCAACGTTTAGGCAGCTGTCGGCGGAGCAGCAGATTTATGACAAAATTAGCATTGAGCAAATTCTTGCTCAAGGTCAACTGGGGATGTTGACCATAAATGCTGCACCGGTACACCATCCACGTTTCCACAACAATCCAACTGAGGCTATGAGGAGATATTCCTGTTAAAAATTTTAAGTCAGCGAAGCTTTGACCTGTGGCTAAATAACGCAAGGTAGCTGACAGCCTCTCATTTGGCGTTATTGCAGCCCTAATGGGAGTGTCCATCCGCCCAATTTTAGAGCCTACCAAACTCAACAGCTCCTCATAGGTGGTACTATCCATTCGAAGGAAGTTTTTCAAGTCCCCCGGCGAAGTTTCGTTTAATTCTTTTAATAATTTTACATGAGTAAATTCCTCTCGCTTTGAATACCACTCCTTCATCCAAATGGTATGTTTTCTTTTCTGGGCTTTTTTTTCTCTTGTTCTATGCATATGTGTATTGCCATCAAGGCCACGATTTTATTACTTTCCGCGTCCATGCTCACTGCTATTTGTCAGACTGATATTTGTCAAACTTTGACTATGGATACGCAAACTGATTTGTGTTTTACAAACGCGTTTGTCATACAAATTTGAGTGTGGATACACAGCTTAAAGTAGGTGGTTGTTGCAATCAGCGCAGCGAAATCGTCATCAAAACCTTGCATAAGTACTGGGGAACCTAGCGGGTCAAGAGTTTTTTTGCAAACTAAGTATTCAATCATTTATGATCTAGATGCGCTCGCGAAACCGCAGCAAATTACTGCAGCTTTGGAGGAGCAGGCTAATATCCACATGCTTCCTACACAGTCAAAATTTATGACAGGCACGAGAAAAAAATTTAGTAGATTTGGTGCAGGGTCCATAGTCGACCTCTCTTTTGTCAGCAACGCAATCGCCAACTCGGCAAGTCGGCAACTACTACACGGGCAGTGACCCTTAGGCCATAATTTACAGCGTCGGAATAGCAAAGCAGCGTTCAACAAGCACGCCCGTTCCTTGAAAACGAAACAAAGCTGTTTCTTTATACATTTTTCTCTCTAACCATCGGTTAGAGTACTTCAAGGATGCAAGCCGTGAAGGTGCTGAAGCGGCAACTAACTCTATTATGTCAACACTTGTGAGGGCCTGTGATGAAAGTATGTGCTAGCATCTATCAGCGAGCAAGAGGGACGCTAGCTTTCCATGAACTGCAACTGGTATGTAAGCTGCTGCAAGGCTCTAAAAGCGGCGATTAAGGACAGCAAGCGGGAGGCCTTTTTTGTCCTGTGTGACTCTGATGTGGCGGAGTGCACGACCGACGAGGCCCTCACCATTGTTCGGAAGCTAAAACTAATCAAGGCATCCGGTCCAGACGGAGTTCTAAATAATATAGTCCTTTGTGGAGCTGTTTAACAAATGTCTGGGAGAAGGCATTTACTCAAACAGAAAGAAGCTACAGGACCTAGTCCTGCTACCAAACCTTCGCAAGCTTCCAAAGGAAGCGTCTTTATACAGACCGATCTGTCTGCTTCATACGGCAGGCCAAGTCCTGAAGACACTCCTTTGCTATGCTCAACACAGCTATCCAAGACAGTGGAGGACTAGCAGAGGACCATCACGGGTTCAGAAACGCCGTATCCACCGTCGATGCAATAACACGCGTGGTAAATATCGCTCCAAGGAGTCCTGTTTGGTAGTCACGCTGTATAAAACATGTACAACGGCATCCTGCGCTTAGATTTCAAATCTGGCATACACATCGTGGGATATGAGGATAATGTAGCTCCCACTGTGATCGCCAAAACCGTAAAGGAGTACGGGAGTTGCTTTCAAATGCAACAATCGACACCGTTTGGCAGTGGCTACTGGTATCCGGCTTAGAGACGGAGCCGATTCTATTTAGCAGCCGAATACGCGTGTTTGTGTATGTTTATGCTATTTAAAAATAGCCAGTTAGACTATTTTTCATCAGATTTATATGAAACTTTGTAATCCGATAAACATTAATAGCTAATATATTTACCAAATTTTAAAACAATACTGGTAATATTGGGAGAAAAAAATATTTTTTTCTAAATTGTAGAGGCGGAAGGGGGTGTGGCGAAAATTTAAAATAAATTTTATCTACTTACACACTATACGAGTCTACATATGAAATTTGGTGACTATAGACGAATGGACGGACAGACGGAAAGACAGACATGGCTAGATCGACTCGGCTGTTGATGCTGATCAAGAATATATATAGGGGTCGAAAACGCTTCCTTCTGCCTATTACATACATTTTGACGACTTTAATATACCCCTTTATCCTTTACAGGATACTTAAAACAAAAAAAATAGCACACAGACAAACACACACGACATGCGTGAGAGACGCGGCGCTGGTATTTCGCTCTTGCGTTTTCCGGTGTTTTTAATCATTTATGCAGTGATACAATCCGTATATAAAGTCAAGTCGGTAGCAATACTTTCGTACTCTCTTTTACGGTTGCCGGTCGTACCTTGTTTGGGCCGAGTTCGCAGTTTGTGGCTCTGTTGCAACCTCCGAGGGCAAAGGGTGCCGGTGGACAGAGGGTACGAAGTGCGACCTAGGTTTTCCGCCTTCGACAGATGCACTTGTGGTTGGGTGGTCACTTGCGGCGCGTGCATATTTTTCCACCCACCTTTTTTTACCATAAAAACGTTTGTGGTGTGGTCGCCAGCGGTTCAGTTGCTTCTTTGCCCAGCCAATCCGGGTTCGACCACCATTTTATCTAAACTTAAGCCTTGCTTTTAGAGCTTTCGGATTTCAGCGAAAGTTTTAGCCTTATACAGAAATTTTGAGCGACACCTTTTTTTATAGTCAATACAGGTCACACACCTCATGATCGAGAACACCTGGTTTAATTTCGCTGAGGGGAAACGAGCTGAAAATTTCTGCTTCTATCATAAATCTGTCTCATTTTTCAGTTCGATCCTGCTGAATAGAAATTGGCAACAACTTTTAGGAATTTGACATTTTAATTTATTTTAATTTCTGCCAATTCCTGCTACTGTTTACACTACTTAGAAGCCGAGTCGGAGCGGTATAACTCCCAACGCTTCCCAGAAGGAAATATCTGTTAACGTGGCAAAAGGCGTTTTATAGGTGAAGAGCATGAGTTGTTTGGGCGACGTAGCAAGCCAGTGGTAGTGTGTGCTTGAAGGCGTCGACACACCGAAGAGATCCGGGGGACGCTATAACCCCTTAGGGTGGCCCTGCAAATCACAGCACACCACTGTAACGGTCGAAACCCTCGAGACGGGGGCTAAGTCATAGCCAAGTTTTGGAGCTTGTGACGAGGCGCTCAGACGACGATCTGGTCCACGTACGCTAGCATGTCACCAGAGTCCGTCGTAAGGATGGCATAGTTGTAAAATGAAGCAGATGTCGGATTAAGGAACTGGAAGCGCAACAAAGGCCCTGTTTTTGATGCCTTGCAGAATGCCCTTCAGAAACAAAATGATTCCTTGGCGCCGGCGCGGCCTGAGCCCTACAAACCATGAATAGAGTAGTCTCAGATACCCATCGAGTGGTACTTCGAGGACGCAGAATGACAAGGATGGATTTGTCAGAGCACGGATCGACAGAAACTGGTTGTCCAGCTACTATCTTTCACCCAGTCTGGTAATAGAGCGATTCGATCCAAACGATGTATGAGGACAACAAGGAATAATCATCTGTGCTCATACGCTCGCAGCTGCGGATCGATAGTTGATCTCTCTTTCCAGCAACTTCATTACCTATTCAGCTACAGAGTTAACACGCAGGTAAGTCAGCGAGCTTGATTCCATTGAGACTCGGAGAAGTGTGTGAGGCCAGCGCGACACGCATATGCGTCTTTGCACCCCAGCAACAGTACGCTCGGTCGCCAGTATCCTGTTCCTTATGGGACCCCAGCGGACATACCTACGAACGAAGAACTGCACGCTTGCAGAGTTTGTTAGGGTGGTGAGACAGCGAAAGCCCAAAAATACCTCAGGCCCGGATTTCATTCTTAAAAACGCCTTTTAGCTCACTAAGCGCCAATTTGACGAAGGCCAAATCGACCGAGAGTGGTAGGCCTGTCTACAAAGGCAATTCAAGGGACTAGATGGAAAGGCAAAAATATATGATGCTGCATTGTAGAGACGTTGGACATTTAGAATGCTTTTGGCTCAGCGAGGTATAATTGTATGCGATAGCTGCGTTTGCAATACCAGTGATGCCGATGAAATGCATTTGAAGATACTTTGAATTAAGGGGGGTTTGGTATATGACGGATGATGAACTGGAAGAGAGAACTGTATCTGCCGGGGTCCCTTACGGCTACGTTCTGGATCCCTTGTTGTGGAACACTATGTTTGACGGCATTTTGCATCAAGCCACTTACAACCATTGTAGGTTTTGCTGATTATGTCACATTGGTGGTTAGCGCCATGGTTCTTTACGTTACCGAAGAGCACTGTAACGTGGTGATAGCCAAAACTTAGTCAAATAAATTCACGGTCTGCAAAGCAAAGCTACAAGTCATACCACAGTAGCCGTAGCTCTTTTTTCTCACCTATTATACCCATCATTGTATTAAACGAGCAAGAAGCATCGACGGCAACCAATAATCATTGGTCCTTTTCTTAATCCATCCAAAGCAATTCCTGATAGTGGTTTCGCATGGTTTAAAGGATGTTACTATATTATCGTTGTTGTTGTCTGTTATCATAATTATTAATATTTTTCCCTTTTCCCATTGTTGTTTTCTACATTCATAGATATGCAAATGACAGCAAGCTAGCCACCCTTTTCCTCCCTCTCACCATCATACATACACGCATGCACACTACAGGGTCTGACTTTTAAAAACTATTCTACATGCCGGCTGGACAGCTGCCCCTGACGGATTCTGCCGCTCCCGCTCTTTTACCAACTTGTTGCTATTAAGTTTCTACAACAGCTGCTCCACAGTTTTGGCTAACGACTTGGGAAACAGCTAACTCTTACGGAACAAGCAAGAGTAAACAGTATAACAAGACCACATAATAGTGGCGCACTTTAAGGCAGCACAGGGAAAGTTGCCGAATTATCGTTCCTTTTCTCCGAAAGCCACCTGTCAGCAAGGGAATCAACTGGCTTGCAGTGACAGGCAAGCAACTCGCCATTGAAGATGGTGGCCAAAATGCTTTTGCGCAACGCCCACTGCTGCAAATTTCGACTCGGCAAATGTAGTCAACGCAGGCACCTAGAGAGTTGGCAAATCCATCCATTGATATCATATAAAGTGCCCGTAAGGAAATCGCCAAGAAGAATCCAGCCTATAAAGCGCCGGGATACTCTGAATGGGAAAAAGTAGAACCCAAGCCCAAGAGACACGGCAATAACAGCGCTCGAACGCCATCGTGCTAAAGGAAAAGGCAGCATCTCGCACAGGGACATGCTGAAATTAGTGATAACGGGCCAAGACGAGGAAATCAGAGCCGTGGGCAAAAATGTGCAGCCAGCGTGGCGCACTGCAAACGGTGATTTACTGCTTAAACTCAGCGGCACAGACAATGCGAAACCGCAGTAGCTGAAAGACGACATCGGGCAGCCACTAGGCAACTAACCACTCACGAAATTCATAATAATCTAGATCCTCAATTTGAATAAAAATGCAACGTCAGAGTCGATCATAAACGCGTTGTCTAAGCAGTTGGCAGTCTCAATTGTGCCCGACTCAATCAAAAGTCAACGTCCATTACTTGCCGGCAACCACAGAGCAACATTAAACATTTTAAAAGCCCAATAACACGAATAACATACCGAGAAACAGTGCAAGATGTTTCTCACAACGCTTGTACTTAAAGATGCCCCGATGCGACTTGCCTGTTTCGGCAAAAAGATTTAATTTTGTACAGATCAACCTTAACCATTGCACTATGGGCGATTTTTCATAATGGGCGGAATAAAGTCATAAAATTTATGGTGAAATATTAAGAAAATGTTATTTTTTATTAATAGTAAACACTTCAGTTAGCTGAAAAACATTTTTTTTTATCGGCTGGCAACTCTTATTTTGTGGCAGCCTATCAAAACCAGCTGATCTGTTGAAGCTCGCAATTTTATAAATTGGCGCGAAAAATTGCATGCTGTTAAAAGTGCTTAAATTATTATTGGTTTCGTTTAAATTAATAAGTGTAATAGTGGATAGCAAAGCTCAAGATATTTAGAATCTTTTATTTACGATAAATAGTGCATTGCGAGGCGGCACACGAGCTACTAACATAAACAGCAGTTCACCACAATATCGACATTGCCTTTATAAGCGAATGATTCAAGCACATATAGAGCTATAACTGGGCATGCAGTTTTTTTAAAAAGGCAACGTACGGGGCTTCTAATATATTGCTTTGAAATATACATGCTGGGGGACACTACACCATGGCTTATACATATAAGGCTAAGCCTGGAAAACTTCAGCAGCGACTTGGATGAGATTGTCTCTAAAAGCAATGCGAACAGCTCTTAAATTATAGCTGGCGACTTCAACACAAGGTCAGTGAAATGGCGTATTATCCAATACCAGAAGAAGTACACTATTGGAGAACGCTCGCAGCTGTAGGCGTGGCCTTACATAATATCGATACTCAAAATACTTTTAGCGAAGCTGAAGTGGGATCAATAATTGATCTAACCCTGGGCTTCCTTAAACTGTGGGTCGCACCACCGCAGTAGTCCCCCGAGACTACTGAAAAGGGGTATTATTGTGTTTTATTACGACCGATATCCCGTCAACGTTTCCAATTATATATACGTAAAATGAATGGGTACGTATTCCTTAATCCTTATTTTATATACATTGTAAAATAGTGCGATATTACATATACATCTACGGTAAATATATTTTTCATTATATGGAGGAGAGGGTCGTTTAAAATTTCCTAAGCTTGAAGGGGGTCCCTATATAAAAAAGTTTAAGAAGCCCTGGTCTAACCTATGGAAGTTGCAGCTTATATCGTAGAGCGTCATAGGGAATAGGGAATAAAAGTATATACTGCAATTGACCACAAGGCAACATTTTTCTCCATCGAGCTTACAGAGCAGATTTTCAGCAGTGTTCTCCATGCTAGCATGCGCCAATCCTGGCGAAATAGCGTCATTTGCGATCTCTGGAAACAATGTTTAGTAGCTTGTCGACAATATGCGCGGCACAGGAGACTGGATTAGCTACCGTGGGCCCATCTTCATGCCGAACTCTGCGTTGCGAAAAAACGCTTAAACGAGCTATAGCCAGCGAAGTGAAAGAACTTTATTTAAAGGTTTGTGATTCTGCCGAAAATAATCCCTGGACAAAGCTTATAAAACTGTTCTTAAGCGAATTGCCACTTTTGACGTTGCTAAGACGCGAGACGAAGACGATGCAGACGAAGCGTCGTTGTACATGTCATTCCGCTTGATCGACTTAATGGGCAAAGTTTTAGAGAAACTCATTAGCAGCAGACTAAATAAGTCAATCATAGTTAATGGCAAGCTATCGTCAAACCAATTCGTCTTCCAGAAAGCTCTCTCCACCATCGATGTAATCAAAAATGACCGAATTTGCCTTCAAAAGGTATTACCTTGTGTTCACTCTCGACGTCAAGAACGCTTTTTATACCGCCGACTGGCGCTGCATACTGGACGTATTTGGAGTTTTTTTGATAACAGGCAGTTGCTCTTCAAGGTATCCGCTGCGACCGCTGAGCTCAACGTGACTGCAAGGCTCCATACTGGGTCCACTACTGTGAAACTGCCAAACGACTGAATCCTGCGATTACCCATACCAAACGGTTGCGAACTAATTGGATATGCCGACGTCCTTGCCTTGGTGCTAGTTGTCAAAGAGTTCCACACAGCTAAAGAAACTTTGCCCTCGGCCATATTACAGATTGGCTTTGCACTGTTGGCCTTAAGCTTTCTGGGTAAAGGAGTAACAGAGAAAAATGCCAAAATTTTGCGAATGAAACATAGGCGCCGGAAAAGTGGCCGCGAAAAGGCGGGGCTTTAAACAGCCGAAAAGAAATAAGTTCAAGCGCAGTCGAAAAAGACCAAAGAGTCGTTCAAGTGTCAACATTCAAAGTGTGCGGTCAAAGTTCTAAAAAGGTGCCAGTGCAAGTGAAAGTAAAAACTCAAGAAAAAAAATTAAGTAAACAAGGAGACTTATCGACTCGGATGTACCCTGTACATGCGCCCTTTTTTTACTCTTCGTTATTTTTTGTTAGATGTCTAGTCTTAGTAATGAGCAATCAATGTGTTGAGGGAAGGGGGAAAGGATAAGGTTTTATGGGTTTAAAATTGCGATCCCGTGCTGCACATTATGGTTATTCAATTTTTCGGACTTTACCAGTGTGAGTGCAATAACGATACTTACCACCCACAATGTTAAGTTGATCCTCATCCATGGAGTTGGCACCAGTTCCCACTTGAAACGTAGCAAAACTATGTACATCATCATGGTCTTGGTCCATACCAGGATCCCTATCATACATTTGCTTCCCGTTTTCTTTAATCGAGACACACACAGGAACATTCTCCTGAATCTTGTGCTGATTTATTTTAAAATCATCCTTCCCACTGATATGAGAAATATCCTTACGTTTACTACGTACACCAGCTTGCCGACTTAGTTCTTGGAAGAGTTCATCTTTGGTTTTAAGTAAACCACGCTTCAGGCCACAGAGTCGAGAAAATTCTTTCTTTTTTAAATTGGGGGCAATATTAATATTTTCTTTTCCTTGGTCGTCGGCGTTGCTTCTTGGTGGGGCTGTAGTAGTAAATATATCAGTGATTGTGGACACTGATCGTGTTAATGGGAACTCCAGCGGCAGATCAGCGAAATTAGGTGGAGGTGGTGCAACAGAAAATATATCTTCCGATGAGGCATGTTCAGTGCAGAGCTCGTTGAGAGATTTGGCAAAGCTGCGAGAATGTAAATTACACTTGGACACAGCTGGTTTTTCAAAATAAAAACTATAAAAAAAATCGTTAGATAAATTTTATTTACATCCATTCGTTACTTACTGTCTGTCTAAATCATTGTGCAAGTTGACATTTAAAGATGGGTCGCCAAAATTGGCCTTGCCATAGAGATGCTTGTGACTTGAATAGGCTCCCGACAAGGTCTTAATAAAACGTTCATTATTAACATCGTGAAGCTGATGCATTGTAGCGTTGCTTCCATTTGGTAGTGTAGATGGAGATGGGAGCTGTGACATGCGTGGTGGATGGGACATACTCTGATGTTGGGGTTTTTGATCTGCCATAAGGGAATCCCTGGTCACTGCAATCCTTAGTCCGTTTTGATTAGCTGCATTTGTTTCAGGCTGCCTATATCGCCTATACGATTCACTTGATATTTGTCGTGCGTCATTGATTTTCACCGGAACATTAGCCACACTAAAGCAAGGTAGACGCTAAAAAAAAAAATACTTTGATGAGATTAAAATATAAACACAGACAACGAAAGAAAACATTCCTAACTTGCAAAATTTTCAGTTTTTATCTTTGGGATGGTCTAAAATGGCCAAATGGAACAAACTAATGAGTTTAATTGCTATACTTTTGGGCTGAGTTTAGGGTTATGCCATAAAATTGGTTGACAACTGCATACCAAAAGCAGCATTCCCAGCATTTTTTAAAATTGGAATTAATTCAATCGCAAGGCTGAGACCCAAATATCAGGACATAAATCTAACACGAAGAAACGGACCGAAATCAATCCACATTAAGTACGCTTGTAATGCACTGTGCAGAAAGTAGACACTTAGCAGACTTCTCTTCTTTGGCCATATTACAACAAACGTTATATATATATATATATATATTTGCTAATAATATGTATCGGCTCACCAAATTTAATGAAAATCGGATGAAAAATAGCTAAGTTATACGTACAAACTTTTTACAGGCAATGTCAAGGGGCGGCAGACGGGTGAGTGAGTGAGATGGCATGCGACTGGTATGTGTTTGGTCTTCGCATGTGAAAAAGAGAAAGAGATAGTGTTCAGAAATGTGCAACGCATTCTTGATTAGCACGATGAGACGGATTTATATAGCCATGTCAATCCGTCCGACCGCTTGTCCGTCTAGATCAGCGCAAACTCCCTTTAAACCACTAAAGCTACAGTGCTGAAATTTTACATGTAGTCTTCTGTATACTGCAGATTGTATATCTTATATCACTATATAATTAAGCTCCTATAGGAACGATCGGTCGAAAATAGAGTTTTGGATCAATAACTTTGCTGTTCTCCATGGGATCTTGAACAAAAAATACATAGTTTTACATCCTAATATCCTGGCCATAATAGATCCGACTACTATATTACCTAGCTCCCATAGAAACAATAGGTCGAAAATGCAGTTTTAGACCAAAAACATTTTTCTTTTTCAAGCGATTGTTGTAAAAATTAATGTTTGTCAGTTTAATATTATTAATCTTGGTTTCAAATCTGATAAAGGCGATCGGGCGACTATGTCATGCAGGTTCCAATGTAGGAATGATCAGCCCGGATACCAACGGCTAATTGTCATCCGATTCTTATGAAATTCGGCCGATTCATTTCATTTCATTTGGCAACAACATGTTTAAAATTTTAATTACGATATTTTGAATATTGCGAAAGAAAATCACTTTTCTCGAATCGTAGGGGCGGGAGGGGGCGTGGCAGCTAGCTAGCTCCTTTAGTCTCCGAGATGTAGGTGCTCATACAGACGGACGAACTAATGCATGTAATTATGGCCAAAATAAAGAGAAAGGAGAAATGGTGATTTCATACTCTGGCCAAACGTTGAATCCAACGTGTTGCAAAGGAAAGAAACTCCTCGGTGATAAAGAAGGAGTGCCAGCCAATAGAAAAGGCTATACGGAACAATATAGCCAATATAGGGCCAAATTTAGAAGGATATAAATTCAAAGTTGTCACGGATCCGAACATATCATATAATATATAAGGGTAATATTATTACCCCATCAATCTTTGATAGGGTACCAAACCAAAGCTATTCCGAAAAATGTAATCATTTTTATACAAATAACCCCTATTATATCCATTGCACACTGGGCCAAATCGCCAAATATTTGACAGAAACTTATTTGATGAACATAACACTCTAAATACATTACACAATTTTCATGTTTATCTGACAATATATGGCAACACAGCGTATGCGCAATCAAGAAAATAACATTTTTACTTTTTCTATTTATTTTACTTCTTTTTTTTATCATTGAGCGTGCATTTCCTTATTTTCTCCAAATATCCTATTTACAAAAACGGTGAAGTTACGGTTAGGTTTTACTCCACACAAAAGGTTAATAAGCATATTGGCCTGTTTTACTATCTTTTTGAACATTTTAAAACAATGTTATACACAACGACTTTTAATACAAAATGATTTTTGCTATTCCTTCTACCTACCCTGACCTCCAAAATCCATTTTTTTTTTTTTTGCAATGTGTGAATTTTCCATGTCTTCAAAATGAATAAACATATCCCGCCAATTTCGTCGGAACTGGCTAATCACTTGACTTTAAAGTTTGATCAGAAAGACAAAGTTGCGTTTTTAACAAAAACATTTATTGGTTTTTAGATTGAAATAGAGCAAATACTTGCTTCAATAATATTGTCCCAATTATTTGGACACTTCGCCCAGGGTGCATTGTCTTAACATATACATAAATGCAAAGCGATTAAAATCGAAGTTTGCCGCTAAACTACTTACATACGGCCCAAAATTACTAACATGCGGCCCAACATTTCAAAGCTGTTCTGAAAAGGTACTGCCGATCCTACTGAGCAATATTTCCACCATTCCAAAAGTAATGCGGGCACAACAATTCTGAACAATGGAACAATTTGATCAACAAATTCTATGCGGAGATGTTTTTTGATGCATCTCAGGACTTTTATAGAGCTTGGTAAAACAGATTAAGGAATAAATTTGTCCTTGGCATGGGCACCTGAAATTCAACCATTCAACCGTTCTACTTACACTGTAGTAGCTAACCTCTTGCAAATTAATATACAGGAATATATTAAGTACACCAGCAAATTCCGTGGCTATGAAACCAAAAACAAACAGAAAAAAACTCTGGCCATAGGTAACTTTAAAAAGAGCCGGCTGTAAGCTGGAACGTGATCGTAGTTTTAAACCTATCTCGGATTTTAGAACTGATATATAGGCAACCAGTCCAATAAGCATTACGAGTCCTGAAAGACAAGAAGAAATAGGAGAAAAGAAGTTTTAGTTGTTCCATATTGTCGTTTGTTAGCATTTCAATATACCTACCGCTTATAATAAATAATATGCCTGCCGTAAAGTAGTATAGATTATTTTGATGCGAACATGTAGGTATTAAAAAAACAATAAAACTGATAAGCAATAACACGCCGGCACTCAAGAATATCGGACAAGACTTAGTCACAGTATCTATAAAAAGATAAAAAGTTAATTATACAATGAATTGTCAAGCCTATGGGTACAGGGTATAATAAATGTACCTTAGTAACAAAAGTATAATAAACATTTGTTTTTTGGTTACGGATATCTATCGGTAAATTGAGTCAATTATGCCAGTTTTGACTTTAATATATCAAAGATCCAAAATATATGTATCAGGCAAAAGGATCCGTTTTCGGCCCCATAAAGTATATATAGTCATGTATCTAACCTCAATAAACATTAAATTAATACATTTTTCGCTTCCTAAACTTTTTAGCTTCAAAGTAAACATCCGCTTTTTTATTAACACTTGGACACTTGCAATAACAATCGTCCCCCTCGAAACCAAAGCGTTAGAACGCTAACTCATAATTAAAACACAGGCCAATCAAATCCGTTTTATTCATAAACAATTGAACACTTGCCATAATAATTGTCCCCCTAAAAATCAATATCGTGAGAACGCTAATTCATCATTAAATTTCAGACCGATCAAAATGCGTCAATATCAATTACGCCACTAAAAGGCTCACAAATATAGCCTATAAATATTACTAAAAGACATCTTTGTGCTTCAGTTTTAAATTTTAAAGCCTGCAAAGCCCAAAAAAATTATGAAGAAGAATATGCAAAATTAGAAAACTATACATTTTATTTTAGAGATATTAAAGAAATAGAAGAGGAGCACAACATAGAATGTTTGGACCCACAAATTTTGCAATTAAAAATGAAATAGTAGAAAGCAATAAATATAGACTTAATCATTTAAACGATGAAGAAACAGAAAAACTAAATAAAAGCCTTCAGTGACATTCAGTACCGCGATGATGATAATTTTACTTTCACGAGTACAATAAAGCACTCTATTCATACAAAAAAAGAGGCCCCAATTTATGAACCTCCATACAAATATACACAAACCTTTGACACAGAAGTCAAAAAACAGATTAACAAATTATCGAACAGGGTATCATTCCAAAATCGAGCTCAACCAAAAAAAAGAGATGCTTCCAAGAAACAAAAATTCATATTAGTCATTGACTATCGAATTTCAAATGAAGTCACAATGGATGACAAGTTCCCAATCCAGTCATGAATGAAATTCTTGACAAACTGAGAAAACGCCAATACTTCACTACCATCGATTTAGCTAGAGGACTTTATAAAATTCATGGATCCTGAATCTATTTTAAAAACAACTTTCTCATTACGAAGACACACGTATGCCACTTGGTCTTAAAAATGCCCGGCAACATTCCAAAGATGCATGAATAATCTTGCCTTGTCTATCTGGATGACATTGTAGTGTACTCCACTTCATTGGAGGAACACATACTATCACTCAGAAAGGTATTTAACAATCAAAGAGAAGCTAATCTTAAGCTCCAACAAACAGAATTCTTTAGTCATATAATAACAACAGAAGGTATAAACCCAAACCCAAAGCAACTATAAATTTTCCAATTCCAAAAACTCAGAAAGAAACAAAATCATTTTTAGGTTAATGTGGATTTTACAGAAAATTCATACCAAAGTTTTCCAATATTGTGAAATCATTAACACTCAAACTTAAGAAAGGTGCTACAGTCAATATAGAGGATCAAAATTTTAATTCAGCTTTGAGAAACGTTAAATTCTTGTCAAGATTACACTAAACGAGTTTGATTACAAAATTATATATTTACCCGGCTGTCGCGTGACGTGATTTGGTCACCGATTAATCTTTAGCTATAATTATCGATAACTTCTGTATTTTGGCCTTTAATGAACACGGGCATATTGTAAAACTATCAAATTTGAGTTGAGCTTCCGTTAACTCTTTCTCTCTTGTAAAATCGACCGAGAAAGACATACTGCAGTAAAATTAAGTTTCTATATATATACGTGTTTTCTAACAGTGCATTTAAAGAATAAAACATTTGATTACTACGTCTACATGGCGTGGTATTAGTTTTGGGTTGTTTAAGGCAACTGAGTCGTCGATAGAGAGAGCTACACCGGCGAAGAAAAATGTGGCAGATGCCCTTTTCAGAAATAAAACAAATGAAAAAAAAAACACCGCAGCTACAATACATGGTGCTCAAGAGGATAGTGAAACATACCAATAGTAGAAAGACCCATTAATTATTCCAACAGGCAAATAGAATTCATTAGAGGTTCAGAAGACAAAATTGAAACAACACTTTATTTTTATATATCGAACATAAAAATAACATACAAAGATATAACCAATGCTTACGCAAAGGATATTATCAAAAAATGTCTTTGCAATAAGAACACTGTATTCTATTTTTATAATGACCAAGATTTTTCCATATTCCAACAAGCCTTTATTGAAAAAATACGATCAAACCCAAATACAAAAACTTCAAAATATAGCATTTAATTAAAAGACACACAAAAGTTCATAGAGAATTAACACACCCAGAAATTAAAAAATACAAAACATTATAAATGAATGTTTCGTATACAACATCGCAAAGACAAAAAAATAGAAATACCAATCTAATATTT
The DNA here is from genome assembly GCA_024703675.1 of Drosophila nebulosa. Taxonomy (NCBI): domain Eukaryota; kingdom Metazoa; phylum Arthropoda; class Insecta; order Diptera; family Drosophilidae; genus Drosophila; species Drosophila nebulosa. Next base: position 612,870 of record JANFPS010000019.1, on the reverse strand, counting down.
GAAATAAATCCAGAGACTTTTGAGATCAGAGAAAAATACGTCATGGACTTCTACATAATCGATGATCTACAATTTCCTTTATGCAACGACATTTACTCTAAGTTCGCAACACTTGCGAAAGTAAAGTCTAGAGATTGGGTAAAAGCCAAAAGAGCAATTATGAAAGTGTTCACAGAAATGGGCAAACCAATAGAGATCAGATAAAGACTTTGCCCTTCTGTGCATAGCACTAAAAATTGCGTAAATAATAACTTAATAATAGACAAGGCAATAATTTAATGAAAAACAATAACTTCGTGTCACACACAATGTCACCAGACTAGAACCTATTTCCTTTATTAAAACATTCAAGATAATTAACAAACAATTTAGCTATAAATATTACTATAAGACATCTTTGTACTTGAGTTTGAAGTTTTCTTCAAAGAACAAAATCCCCGCCGCGTGCGATAGGGTTGTCTACTTAAAAAAAAAAAGAATCAATTTTTTGTTCAATGTTTAAGTAAAATTTGTAACTGAAAAAATAATGGGAAGTATGCAAGATCAAAAATCGTGAAAACATGCTTGCGGTCAGCTGATGCCGCGCGAGTTAGTGCAACCCTCGCAGCGAGCCAACAGCTGATGTGATGATTTTAAGTTTCGCATTGGAGCGAATTGGGAGTAACGGGCATATGGAGCGATACGAAGGAAAAGAAAAAAAAAACGAAATGAAATTCATTAAAAAAAGAGTTGTTGCACGTGTTTTTTAATTTTTCTCTATACTCCTTTAATCTTCTCTAATTTTTCTCCATTATATAACCTAGACACTCTCAATCAATTGCCTTTTGTATAACCCACAGAAAATAATCCAAATATTCAATAAATCTGAAGTAAATTGGAAGATAAAAAGTTATTAAAAAAAGGGGCTCAACGACGTTTCAACATTTAAAAAAACACGTGATTTTGTAGCAAAGTTAAGTTACCGAATGAAATAGTATAGCAGCAACTATTTTAAGTGGACGTTAGGAGACCGTTGTTAAAAATTTGGAACAACGCTAGCAGCAGAAATGAATGATGATAAAAAGGCGCCCGTGGAAATACCGGCCGACAAAAGCCTCTAGCCAACCGAGGGATGCTCGAGGAGTCGTTAGCAGTCAGGCTGCCGTGAGATCCGAAATTGGCGGGTTGCTTGTAGGAAGTTGTCACGTGACAACAATTGTCACAAGTAACGTGCCTACAACCGGTGGAGTCACATCATCATACCTTGGGTCACGTTTTCGACAGTCCGCTCTTAATAGAGAGTAGGGCGTGGGCAGGAGTAACGCAACCCAGAAATATACTGCATTGAACTGTGGATCTGAGTAGCAGTGGAAACTGGGATCAACCGATGGTGGCTGGAGCCACATCACAGTCACAGGCGAACTATATACATCTAGCCCGCAACGGTTCTGTAACAAACGCTGGGATGCAGAATCACATGATTTCAACCATATCAGGATCTTATGCTATCCATCCGGGATTGCATAATCAGAACGGCAAGTAATAACCAAGCACTTATCATATTTTTCCGGCGGTCCAGCTGAGTGGCCTATGTTCATTGTGAATTATGAGCAACCTACTGAAAGTTCTGGGTTCAGTAATCAGGAAAAACTAATTCGGTCGCAGAAATGTCTAAAAGGGAAGAAAGTGGTGCGAGGAAAGTGTATGGTGCTTGCGACAGTGACGCAGGCCACTGTACTGGACGCGACAGAACGAAGCTTTGCCAAGACAGACATCTCAACGTTTGATGATTGGTTCTTTAGGCTGGCATCGATGGCAAGCAAAGTGATGTCCATACCCGCAGCAGCAACTCCGAATGAATTCAAAGACAGCAGCAAGATTCCCAAGGCAAGGATTATGGTACACACCGTTGATTATAACCAAACCAAATCATAAGCTCATAAGCTGGAAGAATGCAAGGAATTCTTGTTACTCACCGTACAAAAAAGATGGCTGTTTGTAAAGGAAAATAAACAATGCTGGAATTATTTTGGCCAGCATTTTGCGAGACATTGCAAGTCTAATAAGAAGTGTGGTCTGCGAGTGTGGTATGCGAGCGAGCTGAATCGAAAGATGCAACGATGGACAAAAAGGAGAGTACGACGGTTTTCCATACTGTTGCAGAATGATAAGGTGCTATTTGGGTACGTGAGGTTCAAACATTTGCCCTCATAGATGAAAGTTCGGCATGCACACTACTGGAGACGGATACGAGTATAGTGGAAGAACTTGGCGTCGGCGGTCCCACCGAGGATGTCTTCGATGGACGGCCATTTGGCCATAAAGTTGGATGTATCAGTTTTGAACGCGCTTCCACATCTTTGAAAACGGCCGATTCACGGTATTTGCCAATCTTCGTGATTGCGAATACAAATAAAGACAAATCAAGTCTTGTATGGGTTGCTGCAGCGGAGGTCGAAGGAGGCTCGCTCAACTCAGTACTTCTCAAAGGTCCTGATCTATTACAGACACTGGTGGTCGTGTTGCCAAGATTCAGGAAGAAGCCGATCTCCGTATGTGGGGACATTCGAGAAATGTTCTATCAGGTGAAGGTGCGACAAGAAGACCAGGCGGCGCAACAGTTTCTCTGGCGCTATGGAGTGTTCTCCATGTGCTGCTGCAAAGAGAACCAGACGGGTATATTACGCAAGTAATGACATTTGGTGCTTCTTGTTGTCCAACAGCTGCGAATTATATAAAGAACAAGAACGATAGCCGCTTCGTAGAGAAGTATCAGGATGTTTTGGATGCGATTATTAAAAACACATTCGTTCACTAGCTGCAAAATGGCGACTCAGAGGAAGAGATAACTTGTATGACTAAAAGAGTAAAGGCTATTTATGCGGATGGACGTTTCGAAATAAGAGGTTGTATATCGAACTTGACCGAGGTCCCGCAATTTCTTTTTGGAGGATCCGAGCAAGAGGAAAAACATATCGACCATATAAAACCCGTACATGAGAGAGTTCCGGGAACGCATTGGAGACCCCAGACTGATAAATTCACCTTTGCGCTAGAGCTAGATCTTCATTCGACGGAAAGGTCCCAGCGACCAGGAGAAATATGTTGCGTATTGTTATGTCTGTATTTGATCCACTTGGTTTTTTGGAGATCGTCAGTTGGATTGGACGAATCAGTCAACGCAGAAGACAACCTAAAACGGAGAGTGTGGCTAGAAAGGCTACCGGGTATTGGATATTTACAGGTTCCTCGATGTATTGGTATGGTAAAACGTTATTTTTCGCATCAAACAGCAAGAGAAGATTTGCTGTTCTTTGGTGTCTTCAAAACAATGGTTGCGCCACTGAAGCCGACATCGATACCACGAATGGAGCTGCTGCAGCATTTTTGGGTCTTAGATTAGTTCTTGGGCTCCGAATTATTGGTCGGCGTACAAAGACGCGTATTCTGAACGGACTCCCAGAATGTGCTATACTGGATAAACTCCGATGCTAGGAAATATCACCTGTTTGTAGCGCTACGTATAGGTGAAATTCTCTAGAATTCAACCATCGAAAATTGAAGGTGAGTGTAATCAGCACTTCGATCTTCGCTTCGGACCTTTATTTCTGTACGAAGATGAATCGCGCTGGCCAACGGTCAACAGAGCCCAGAAAGAGTAAACCTACACGAGATGACGACCACGCCAGTATCAAATCTACCAGCAATTGTGCCACATATTGCAAGATTTGTCAAATGGGAGAGGTTTGGACATACCACGGAGTATGTCACTCGATTTTTTCGCCTGATATATAAAAGAAAACCTGTATTTGAAGCAGTGCAATCAATAATCCGCTTAAGAAAGTGGGAAGATGTTTACGACATAATCTACACAGTAGTACAAACAGAAAGATATTCGGAAGAGATTGCGTCACTGCACAAAGGAGGGAGGGTGCCCAAGTGAAGCAGTATCTTCAAGATGTCCCCGTATATTGTTGCAGCAGGAGTAGTGAGAGTTTGTGGACGAATCCACAAAATAGAAGGTGTCTAGCGACCAATAATTCTGTCGGGCACGCGTGCCCGTAGTTGATGGTTGATTATTTTTACAGTATGTACAGTCACCAAATAAATGAGGTGGTAATTAACGAAATGAGACAACAGTATTGCATTGCAGGACTAAGAGCACGGGTTCCAGTTACAATAAAGACGTGCCAAAGATGTAGGAATCGAAGGTCGGTATCCGAGGCACCGGAACTAGGCGACTTGCCGGTTAAAAGATTAGCGATCAACGAACCACAATTCACAAACACGGAACCCGTAGGTGCCGTAGAAGTCATAGTCGGAAGAAGAAAAGAATAACGTTAGGGCGTATTGTTCACATGCCTAACAGTGCAAGCAGTTCGTTTGGATCACACAAGGGAACGAACTTTAGAGGCGCTAGCAGGCTGCTAGCCGAAAAAATCCAGCGTGTTTTCACAAAGGAGCTGGAAAAGAAGTACCCAGGAATATAATTGAATTCTGGAATTCCGCACACGGACGGGTCAGTGGAGCGTATGATACGATCCGTAAAGTCCGCATTATCGGACATACTGGATGCGACGCAAATGCAAGAGCCAGTGCTGCAAGTTAGTTCAACCCTCGCGGCGAGCCAACAGCTGGCGACCGATCAGCTGACGTGATGACTTTCAGTGCATAGGCGCGAATTGAGAGTAACGGGCATATGGCGCGGTACAAAGGCAATGTACCAATGCGCCCTTTATTCATTCTTCGTTATCTTTGTTTAAGCCTTAGCCCTATCTCCTTCTCTCTTTTGCATGCGAAGACCAAGCACATACAAATCGCATGCTATCTCACTCACCCACCCGGCTGCGCCCCCTTGACATTGCCTGTCAAAAGTTAGTGCGTTCAACATGGCTATTTTCCATCCGATTTTCATGAAATTGGATAGCCGATATATATTATTAGCAAATATATGTCTGCCAAATTTCATAACAATATATAAAATATTGCGTACTCACTATACGAGTCTGCATTCCAACTTTGTATAGTTAAGTTATACGCAAAAAAAAAAATAGAGCTCCATTAGGAGATTCTGAAAGCAACGGTAAAGCCCCGTTATTTTCAAGAATGAGAACTAAACAGATGAAGCGTTCGAAATGTGTAAAGAGTTTCTTCTTTCTAAAGAGTTTCGGATACACCCCGTACCTGTCTCAAATGCGCCCTTTATGCACTCTTGGGCATGTTTCGTTAGATGTCTACTTCTCATGTGAATACCATAGTCTGATTAGTATCAGCTTTATTGTTCTCGAATAATAATAAGTAAGACGGATACCCGGATGTCTTACGTTTAGCGTTGACGAAGTTAAAACCAGAAGGCCAGGCTAACTTCGACTGTGGCGAAGTTTGTATACCCTTGCAAGTTTTTTGTGTCCCATTTTAGGTGTCAATTAACCTTTAATGTAAAAATGATAATGCTAATTGGTTTTCGGGTCGATTGTTCCTATGGGAGCTATATAATATATTTGTCCGATCTCGATTAAACTTGGGCCTGACATTAATGAGTATATTAAACTATCAAATATTTATTTTAACAATCGCTAAAAAAAAAGGAGAATTATTGGTCTAAAACTGAATTTTCGAGCGAACGTTGCTATAGAAGCTATATAATATAGTAGTCTGATCTTAATGAAATTTGGCAAGGACGTTTGCATATAAAACAAACTGAGAGATGTACATTTTTTTTTAATATGGCATGAAAAACAACAAAGTTATTAATCCAACTCCATTTTCGACCGATCGTTCCTGTGGAAGCTATATGATATAGTGGTCCGATCCTACTGAATCGGAGAAATATAAGCCTGCAGTTAATAGAAGACTACATGCACTGTAGCTTTAGTGCTCTAGGAGAAGTTTGCGCTGATCCAGACAGGCAGATGGACAGACAGACATGGCTATATGAACTATATAGTGTATATGTATATACTTTATATGGTCGGAGATCCTTCTTTCTACACACTTCTGACCGAAATTAATATACTCTTTTTAAAAGGGTATAAAAATGTTTAGGATCACAGGAAAACTGAAGTTTACAGCACCGAAGATTACGAAACGTCCTTGGGAAATTTTATCAAGATCAGACTACTATATGATATAAGTCCACACCGAACCAATTTTGGTCAGAAGAGCAGAAAAAAAGCCAATGCGCCGGCTTAAGTAACATAACACGTTTTTTCACTTTAACACCTATTGCAGGAAAAGAGTAACACAAAGACTTGCAAGGGTATATAAACCACAGCACGGCCAAAGCCCTCCGGTTTTATAAAACCCGGTACAATTTCGTTTTAGGCCTTGACGCCGAGGCTACTGAATGTCTTGAGTGTTGGTCGGATCGCTATGTGGATGCTTAACCTTTCGGACTGGTAATGGTGCATATGCTCTGCAAACGAACCGATGCTTACAAATATCGTTAACCAGACTTTCCTCCGGTGTTTTCCATCCGAATAGCAGAGGCGGATGGGGGCGTGGCAAAAATTTGAAATAAACTTGATCGGCTGATACACTAGTCTACACACCAAAATTGGTGCCTCAATTTCTTATTTAATGTCCGTCCACATGGCTAAATCGACTCGGCTGTTGAGACTGATCCAGAAAATGTATGCTCTATAGGATCGGAAACGTTTCCTTATGCCTGTTACATACCTTTTGGCGACTTTAATGTACCCTTTTTTCTATGGGTACAGGGCATAATTATACTTCATTCATTGAAGTACTAAGATTTCGAGGCTTATACATCCGTTGCAAAGAGAGATGGTTGAAGAAGGAAACTTACACATTATAGCGGACGTAGAATCATTTGGATCTGGTTGATAGCCTTCCTTGGAGAAATAATTTATTTTCATGCAGTTATATGTGTCCACGTCAAAACCTAAAATTGAGAAAAAAAAATAATTGTATTAAAAAAATAAAAAAAAAAGGTAGCTTCGGATATGACAAAGTTTGTATACCCTTGCAGCCCTTAACTATTTCAACTTAATTTGGCTCTGACTTTACTTAAATTGCGCAAAATGTATTACCGCAAAAGTAATCTAACAACAAACTTTGGTTGACACAGTTCAACAAACATACAATTTTTCTATTACAAACTTTTCTTTGGATAGTAAAATTTTGTGACAAGTTATTAACCAACCATCTTGACTAGCGTTACAATTGATATTAAGGATGATGTTGGGCAAGCACTCGATTTCGAGAGTCATTTTAGAATTAAATTTTAATAAAGTAAACAAATCTCCTTACCGACTTGGATATACCCTGTACCAGTTTGAAATGCGCTTTTTTATCACTCTTTGTTATGTTTCGTTAGATGTCTATTTCTATCTCTTTTTCTCGCATGCGAAAAAAGAACTCATACCAATCGCATGGCATATCACTCACTGATCCGCCTATTCGAGATAGGAAGGGAATTTGTCATCATCACCCGAAACCGGAATAAACAAAAAAAAGACAAGAAGTAGCACCTTCTTCCAAATGATAATATCCCTCTTCAATCAGTTCAATTTGTTCGTTCAAACAAGTGTAGTAACGTGCTGATTAAAATACACTGATTAAAATACACTTATCAGGTTAGCGCCCCCCTTTACACTCACCGCCAATGTTCAATTAAATCGAAACCATCAAAGCTCCAGCTTTAGGTTTTTTGTTATATTGTGCTACATTCATTTCTCTTTAAAATAAAACAATCGTTGATAAGCTTCCCTTAACACCAATTTTTTCCCTGATTTTGGTGGTCGATTCGTGCGAAGTGGAAGCTTCTCGAAGTATTGCTCTTCTATCTGCTTGTGTAATCACTTGATTATTCCCGCCTTTGTATTTTTTTCCATAGCTTTCCTTATTTTTGAGATAATTGGCAATTATTTTTCTGTGTCTTTCCGTCTTTTCAGCAATTTTATGGTAGGATAGTTCAAAGTATGCCTCAATCTTTGATTTTTCAACCAATGATAAAACTGTTTCCTTACCCATAGTGTAAGTTTTTATAAAGATATGGATTACTTTAAGCTTCACAAAAAATTTAATGACTGCAATTGCCAAATTAAGCAAGATAACTAAAATTCCATTTGGAGGCGCTAATCTGATGACGCACAAAAAGGGCAAACAAACAAATTGTACGAAAACCAGTGTCACGGAAGAGTAAAAATTGAAAAAACATGTAGAAAAAGAGGCGCTAATCTGATATTGCAGTGTACAATGAATTCAGCGCAAGTCAACATGTTGCGTTTTCCAAATCGAATTCATTTCCGACAAACACTCTTTTATCGGTATCGGCTTATTAAACGATTAGTCCTTCAGACTTCTAATCCTTCGTTACTTGACTGACTCACATTTGTATAGTAATAAAAGTTATTACTTGCTCAAATAATATTTATAGGCACACGTTGATTTGCTTTATTAACCATTTCTAAGTCAACTCTTGCAATATTAATCGATTAAATCTAAAGCATGAACAATATTTTTTGCTAGCCCATCAATAGATTTGTTTGATACCAAATTCCCTGATAACAACATTTGTATTTTAATATTTAAATTGTAAACATCTAAATTTGTTTGCCGCTAAAAAAACTCTTTCTGCAAGCCACTTTATTTATTAATTTATTATAATTTATTTTTGTAATATATATATACATATCATTATTCGATAACAACGGTAACACTATCAATTAATGGGACCAATCGCGTACCGTTGCACAGCCGTGGCGGGTTCAAATTACGAAGCAAGATAATCGGAGATCCAACCTTTAATTGTAAATTAAAGTTCAAAACTTTGTGGGAAAATTTACAGTTTCGCTCGCATCGCAAACTGTGTCAGTAGATTTATATGATATCAAGTTCCCTGGCAATAACTGTTGTATCTTCAGATTCAATTTGTCAACGTCTACATTTTTTGCCGCTAAAATTGCTCTTTCTGCAAGCCACTGATGATTTAAGTACTGTGTGTGTACATCGGGAAATGTTTTATCAATGAGAGTGTATTGCGAGTCAAAGATTGTGCAAAAATCTGTCGGTAATTTTACGCTTCCAGTTTCATCTATAGTTACTTTTCCATCACCGATATCTAAGAGGTGTTTTGAGAATGTTTTAGCGGATGGATCTTGAAGCATTTGAACGCGCATATTTACTTTCAGCTGTACTTTTTCAACATTACGCCAAGGTGTAGATGATTTTAAGCAAGCAGTAAATTTTCAAACAGAGTTTTTAAACTTATCCTGCTTCGCAGTTTTAGCCCGTCCCGGCTGTGCAACGGTACGCGATTAATCCTTAAAAAATTAATGAAAAACCTGATCGAAGCCAAAATTTTAAATGGCAAATTCCGAGGTAAAAATATTCTAATACCACGGATTCCTATTATACCTACAGATGTGCCAATTCCATTCAACCGTATTAAGTTTCCGATTAGATTGGCATTGCAATGTCCCAAGGCGAAAATATTGTTCAAGCTTTAGATTTAATGGATTAATATTGCTAGAATTGACTTAGAAATGGTTTATAAAGCAAATCAACGTGTGCCGCGCAAAACAACGTTTGCCGGGTCTTCAACAATAACAATAAGAGTTACTCTGACATAAAAAAATAACAATTGTAAACGTCACTAATAAGTTTGATCCATAAACACACATAAACATTAATGATGGCCGATAACTGTGGAGGGAGTGAGAGAAACAGAAGACCGGCTTCGGTCTCATCACTACTCCGCGTTGTTCACTGGGTAGTTAAATCGATATAGTCTGGCCAATGAGTATCCAGTAAAAGCGCGGAAAATTTAAAAAATTAATTAAATTACTAAAACGATTATTAAAAAATAGGGGTTGGTGATAAAAGGGTATAAATTTAGTTAAATGTATTTTTTAATGCTATTATGTCGCAAGAAAATAAAAAAATAAAAAAATAAAAATAAAAGCATTTAGTTTGCTTTGGATTGACTGTCAATACTCGCCCCAAGGCCTTTGATAAAAAATGTTAAGGGGGGACAACCGTTAACACTTAGGGGTATGAAAAATAGATGTTAGCCGATTCTCAGACCTACTGAATATGCATGCAAAATTTGATTAAAATCGGTAAAGCCGTTTCGGAGGAGTACGGAGACAAACACTGTGACACGAGAATTTTATATATATAGATATGTTCGTAATATGTATGCATGTATGTACATATTTAGAAAAACTACTTTTGATATTCGACAGAGTTGAATTGTATCAAACGAGGGTCAATCTGCCGGCTCGTGGTAAATCTCTTTGCAGGTTGTCAGTATAGCTATTTCAAAAACCACCAAGTTCTATCATCAGCAGACTTTGGTAAAGACTCCAAAACTGGAGGAAAACTGATTCTATGATATGATCTAGCTGACGACGTAAAAGCATAAGAATTCAATGCTTTTTATTTATTATTATGCAGACGTAAGGTATTGGTTGAGCCTCATAAAAAAACGCCTTTTGGATAATAAAACATATTTTAATTTAAGTGATATTGAATATTTTGATCGTAGCCTAACCCTACTGTTTATGATGGAAATAATAAAAGATATTGATATGTAGAATTTTTTACCAAAGGATATTCGAGGCGGCATAGTACAATGTAGTAAGTCAATTGCAAATAAAAATAATGAAAGCAAGTCGCCTCATCGACTCGGATATACCCTGTACCAATGCGCCCTAAAGTCACTCTTCGTTATGTTTGTTTGATGATTAGCCCTATCGCATGCGAAGACCAAACACATTCCAATCGTATGCCATCTCACTCACCCAACCGGCTGCGCCCCCTTGACATTGCCTGTCAAAAGTTTGTGCGTATAACTTTAACCATTTTGCAACCGATTTTTATGAAATTGGTGAGCCAATACATATTAGGAAATATATGTGTACCAAATTTCATTACGACATTTAAATATGGCAAGAGAAAATTTCATTTATCCGAATTGCAGGGGCAGAAGAGGGCGTGGCAAAAATTGAAAATGAACTTGATTTGCGTACACACTATACGAGTCTGCATAGCAACTTTGGTGGCCCTAGCTCTGAGCTTGTTTGCTAATACTTCTGCCTCTTATATAAATTTTGGCGACTTAAATATACCCTTATACTCTATGGGTACAGCGTATAATTATTAAAAGGATTATGATAGCGATAAAGATTCCAATAATATAAATTATTTAAATGTTAACAATTTCTATGGATATGCTATGCCATTTTTTTCATTTAAAAATTTTCAATGGGTAGAATGGAAGAAAATTCTCCTGTTGGTTATATATTGGAAATAGATTTAGAATATGACGAAAAACTTCATGACCATCATAAAGATTTACCATTTTGTGCACAAAAAAAAAAAAAAAAACATTAAACATTCAAAATTGATTGTAGATTTGACACACAAAAACAATTAGGTAATTCACTATACAAATTTACAACAATGTATTAAACATCCGATGATTTTAAAGACGCATTGAATATTAAAATTCAATCAATCGTATTGGCTTATAATGTATATTGATACAAATAATCATCACAAAACATTAGCAGTAAATGACTTTGAGAAAAAATGGTTTAAGCTTTTAAATAACGCAGTGTACGTAAAGACACTGAAAAATGTAGAGAAGAGAAAGAATATCAAACTTTTAATTTTTCAAGTTTCATTTTCATTATGATTATATAAAGCCAAAATATCTGGAATAAATTAATTTAAATTTAATGGATACAGATTATTTTCTGTATGATATTTAAACTAATGATTCTTATGATGATATTCGTTCACTGATTCTCATCAAAATACGCAGAAAATCATGTCTACAATTTGCCATTGAGTACAAAAAAAAAAAAAAAATAGAAACGATGAAAGATGAATCTTAAAAGAAAATTATTAAAGAATTTTAAGGATTGCGTGCCAAGATGTATTTAAATAAAATTGATATCAATGATCCAGAATCTAAAAAAAATTAAGGTGTCAAAAAGTGTGTCACTCTTGAATTGACAGTCTTATTGTGACTGTCAGAGTGCACAGACTTGTTAGCGAAAGACTAAAGTTTGTGCGTTTTCGTTATTATAACGGTCATCGACCATTTACCAAAACAAAAAGTCTAAAGACTGCACTAGTAGTGCTTCGTAGTGACTATCTGCGTGCGAGGTACCGCTACTCAATTGCGATTGGGCAATCAATCAGTGATCGGGCGAATATCAAAAGGTGTTGCATACTTTCAGGCAACGTGTTCAAACCCCTGTGGCATAGTTGCGGGCGGTGGCTTCAGCAATGGAGGAAATGGAGGTCTCGCCATCCACATCAAGGAAGGGGCCGACTTGACAAAGAGACAGGATAAGAGTTCCCGAAGTAAAGCGAGTGGCAACTGCCAAAATGTCAAATGTTTTCCCCATGGGGAATAACATTTGTAAGGACGGCAACACCAGCTCGTTATTACTTGAGCCGGGGGAATTGAAGCGAACAAGAGAGAGAGAACCAGGAGAATGCCAATTGCTTTGCCTTGCTGTCGGATGATGATGGACCAATCGCTGAACCAGATGCTGAGCCAGAAGGAGAGCCTGAGGCCGAGGTTCCCACTGTGGTGAACCGTAAAATAAAACATCAAGGATTTAATTGGATGCATCACCAATGTCATCGGCAGCCAATGTGCTCATACAAGGATAGCGGAGAAAATCGAGTAGGAATGAACGATAAGGAAAAGGTTGACTTCCACAAGTTGAAGTCCCACTTGGTCGACAACCTGTTCAGGTTTCAAACGTTCCAATCAAATGACGAAAGGGCTTACCGCATAGTCATCAAAGGTCTCCACCACTCCACCGATCACACCAAAGTTAAGAAAGCGATGCATCACCGAGTACGAGGGGACCAGATAAAAAATCCGCTAAGACGCAACACTAA